>JARWLC010000019.1:3675000-4155000 GCA_033318265.1 Phyllotis vaccarum
AACATTTAACATTTTAGTATTTCCAGTTTGGTATTGAGGAACCAAAAGTTCAAATTTCCTCCATCTTAGAGTCAGCAGCCATGTTAGCAAACAGGTCAAGGAAAGCTCAGGCTAAATCCCCCTCAGTTCCAAAAAACTTGCAAAAGATGTTATCCAAAAGGACATCTGGGCTGGGGCCCTAGCTTAACTGCAGAATATTCCAACCCTGGGGCCAGTCAATACAAATCTATATACCACCCTGACTCACCCGCCCAAAAGCCAAGTTAAGCAACTGCAGAATGTTCCCACCCTGGGGCCAATCAATAGAAACCCAATCCTGACCCACCCTGACCATAGGCCAAGTTAGCTCTCAACCCGAACCCATTTCCTCATTTTACGCCAGTTCATGGGTCTTTGCCTGTAAAAGATGCGTGTATTCTCGACTCAGGAACTCCTTTTAGCCTTGCTGTGCTGTGTGCATTGGATGAGTTCCTTGCCTGGCTTGTATTGCCATTTGCATTTCAGATTCCTCATATTCTAGTGATCCCTCTGGGGGTTGTTCTCTGGGAAGAACAGTAAACTGTTGCATGAATTCTAATTGGTCTTTTAACAAAAACCCAAAGCCACATATTAGGGTAAATCAGAGAACCACAGGAACCAGCCACTGGAAAGACTTCTAACCCCCTACTGAATCCTCAGGCAAAAAAACGTAAGATCTTGTCTCTACAAATCCTCAGACGAAAGGCCTTTGAGTTAGCAGTCAAAAGAGAAGGGTAGACCCAGGGAAGCACAGGGTGGGGCTCTTGTCTCCTGCCACTTTATACCGCTTTCTCTGCCCAGCCTTATCACTTCCTGTCCCAACCTTCCTAGTTCTGGGATTAAAGGTGTGTGCCCCCACTGCCTGGCTCTGTTAAAATTGGATTAATTTTAAGTAGTCCAGGGTGGGCTTGAACTCACAGAGACTTGGACAGGTCTCTGCTTCCCAAGAGCTAAGACTAAAGGTATATGTCACCATGCCTGGCCTCTATGACTAACTCAGAGATAGGCTCTTCCATCTAATCTTCAGGCAATCTTTTATTTCTTAGATTGTAAACAATATATCACCACAGTGGAGCCTAAGTTTTCAAGTATGTCCTTATGCATCTCTGAATTTCCTTCATGTCTGTTGTTACGCCATCCTTTTATCTCTACTGTCGTTAAATTGGATTGTCTCTGCTTTTTACTTAATTTGGCTAAAAGTTTGTCAATACTATTGATTTTCTCAAAGGACCAAATCTTTGTTTCGTCAGTTCTTTGCATTGCTATTTGTTTCTGTCTCATTGATTTCAACTCCAAGTTTGATCATTTCTGTGGGACCCAGAACAGCTTCGTTATACAACTGCCATGACAGGCTTAATAAAAACCAGCCGGATAGTAGGCATGAGTCTCTTACTGGCAGCACCTGGTAGTTCCAGGAAAAGCCCATAACAGACACCACCTAGGGAGGGGCCACAACTAAGGGGATATGGCTAATATTCCAATCGTTCGGCAGCTAGACCTTGAGCCCAGAACACACCTATTCTCCTTGATCTCTCTAAGATACCCCTAGAAAAATGTCAGCCAATCAGGGTTCTGGACCCTGGAAATCCTCTAACCCCAACCTCTATGATTCAAAAAACAAAAAAACCTACCCTGCCCAGGCTTGGTCCTCTCTGCTCTAACTGCAGTTGTGGACAGAGAGACCAAGCTAAGCTTGAATAAACGCTCTTTGCTTTTACATACGGGATTCGGTCTCCGTGGGGGTCCCCTCCATCTGGGCATAACAATTTCTTGCTATCTACTCCTCTGGGGAGTGATTTCTTCTCTTTGTTCAAGAGCTTTCAGTGTGCTGCTAAGTCACTACTATTATATCTCTCCACGTTTTCCACAGCTATGCATAGAGTTTTTTCATTTCTTTTTTGCAACATAATATTTTTATTGATTATTTGGAAATTTCTCTTAGTGCATCACGATCACACTCATTTCCCGGTCCTCCCATATTCACCCCTCCCTTGTGACTTCCCCTCCCTCAAAAATTAAAAGAAGGAAAAATACCAAGTCTAGTTTGTGTTTCCTATATTCACTGGAGCATGATCAAATTCCCAGTGGTCAGCCCCTTAAAGAAAACTGAGTCCTTCTCCACCCCAAACTCTGTTAGACTCCATCAACTGTGAAGAGCTACGCATTAGCATTCCTATCACAATTTTAAGAATTCTCTTCAATAGCTGCCTGTCTAGACTATTTCTTTTGTGGGGAGGAAAGGTTGACATCGAAGCCTTCTGTGTCTCTCATTCTCAACTGTGACTTTGCAATCATTGATACTTCTGCAAAAGAAGCTTCTTTGCCCTCTACAGTCAGTGGAAGCATGGATCATGGATTCCGTATGATTTCTGCTGATAGCACAAACCATGGATATCTATATGGCCTCTGGGGTCATCACAGGCCATGGACCCCAGCATGGTCTCCAGTGACAGTACAGACCACCAACATCAACACAACCCTCAGCAGCAGAATAGGCCACAGACATCAGCATGGCCTTCGGTGGCAACATGTAGGCACATAGTGCTCTGGACTTGTATATTAGACCCACCTTCACTGTGTCCCATAATTTTGGGTACATTGTGCTTTATTTTCATTCAGCTCTAGAAAGTTTTTAATGTGTTTCTTAATTTTTGTCTTGATCCGTTCTTCATTTATTAGTGAGTTGTTCAGTTTCTATGAGTTTGCAAGCTTTGCTGCTTCCGTTGTTGATAATCAACCTTAATTTATGGTGGTCAGATAGGATACAGGGTATTATTTTAATGTTTTATAACTGTTGATACTTAGTGTGTGTGTTCAATTTTGGACAAAGTTCTATGAGCTGCTGAAAAGAAAGTGTATTCTTTTATGACTGGGTGAAGTGTTGTATATATGTTATGCCCATTTAGTTTATGACATCAGTTATCTCTAAGATTCCTCTGTGTAGTTTTTGTTTAGATGGCCTGGCTATTGGCAAGAGTGAGCTATTGAAGTCGCGTGCTATCAGTATATTAGGATCTGCTGAGGGTCATGGGAGTATACAGCAAATGACAGCTAGTGTTTGACAAGTCGACCCACCAGACATATAATTCCCTGATGGGAGCCCCACTTGGCAGAGCCATGGAGTCACTGACGGTTAATGACCCGTTGTTTTCTGTCTATAACTTTCTCAAATGCCACCGCTACGCCTCCTTAGTAAGAACAGCTACGGGGTTCCTTCCACAGCCCATTGGTAGCATGTTTTACATCTTTGAACATACTTATAGTTGTGGATTGTCAGGAAAGCTGATTTCTGTTTAAGCTATATAATTCTGATGTATAGAAATAATATCAGAATATTCTTTGTTACTAACACAAAAAGTAACAGTATTTTTATTTTAGACTTTGAAACAAATTCAAGCAAACTAAACTGCCCCTGAAGAATATACACAAAAACTAATTCCCAGGTGTTATTTATTGCTAAATTAAGGCCAGCTTGTTTTGAGACATACCTCTCTGCAACAGTTGACTTTCTGCATATACCCTGACCACTCAAGGTTCAACCTGATACTGATATTGTTAAGTCCTGAATTTCAATGTTATTCTCTGTCTAGAAAAAAGTTACGCGCAAAGCCAAGCATTTACACTGGCCAGTCTTTGTGACCTTACTAGCCAAAAAAATAAACAAACAAACAAAAAAAAAAACCTGTGTGACTTCATGTATTATGTGAATGGGTTGGGCCCTAAAAACATAAATATACCTGTCCCACTAAGAGAGAAACAGAGACAATGTACGGGGAAGAGAGAAGGAAGGATGAGTGTGTATGGCTGAGTGTGTAAGAGCAGCAGCGATGTAGGAATGAAGTTCTGCAGAATGTGTGTGCGTGCTAAGTGAGAAACGAAGAAGCCTGAAGAGAGGGTGATACGAGAGAGTGAGTGAATGGGAGAGTAAGCAAAGAGAGAGTGAGTGATATGTGAAAAGCATGTGTGTGAGAGATAAAGCTATGTGAGAGCTGCGGCTACTTAGGGAACTGTGTGAAGAGCCGTGTGAGAATCTGTAAAAACAATGTAAAATGTTATACGGTAAGAGAGACATGTAAACGGGATGAATAGTTATGGCTGTATGGAGATTTGTAACTGTGGAGACAAGGAAGGTAAAACCTTATAAAAGGAAACATGGAATAGAAATGTATGTAAAAGAAAGATGTGCAGTCATCCAAAGATATTTGTGACTGTGTATAGAGACGAATGGCCATATGTGTGCAAAGAAAGATATGTAGGTATACACACAGAATGCAGCAATATGGAGATACGTGCCTATGTGGAGACAGAGTTAGAGATCTTTTTTTGAGTTGAAGTAAAAGAGAAAATTAAGAAAGCATCATGTTCCCTTGTTTTACCAGTCAGTCAGATAAAAATGTATGCCCAATTGCCCTCAGATAAAAAGGTTTCTTATCCCTCACTGCTCTGAGGTATTTTTTTCATTGTCTTAGAGCAGATCATGGGAGCTGGATGCCCAGAGTCTGAGTTAAGGATCAATATGTGATTCAAATTGGAGTTTTTCTTTTATGGACTTGGGAACCCTTGTGTTTGGGGCACGTAGTAGGAGGTTTCTGGCCCAGACTTTCGGGCCTAACCTCTAGGTTTAGACCCCTAGACCCACAGACTCGCAGAGACACACAAATGCTTACAATTGTTTTAGGCTGATCAGTCTAAGGCCCAGGCATATCACTTGCTAGCTCTCTACCCTTCATCCAACCCATGTCTCTTGTTCAGCCATGTGGCTCGGTACCTTTCTTTAGAGCAGCATGGTTGTCCTCTGCTTCTTCTGGCTTCTCTCTGGCATTCTACTCTGTGCTTCCTGTTCTCAGAGTTTTCTTAGTCTGGTAGCCCCGCCCACACTTCCTGCCTGCCTTTGGCCAATCAGCGCTGTTTATTAAACCAGTGGGTGGGACAATTATTTACCATGAAACAACACAATCTCCCACAGGGGCACAGTGTTAAGTATTGCAAAAGGTGGGCTTTCCTTTGTTAAATGTGTAGTGTTCTTCCCTATCTCTTCTGATTGTTTTTGGTTTGAAGTTTATTTTACAGATAGGAAAACTGGTACAGCAACTTGCTTTTGGGTCCATTTGCTTGGAATAGCCTTTCCTTCCCATCCTTGTACCCTGAGGTGATTGATGTCTATGATGTAATGTTAAGGTATATTTCTTGGATACACGGAATGAAACCTGTCATCACATTCATTCTGTTAGTCTCTGTCTTTTTATTGGAGAATTGAGACTGCCAACGTTGAGGGTAATGAATTAGTGTTTGTTGCTTCCTGCTATTTTGTCGCGGTGGTGCATCCCTACACATTTACTTTTGATTTGCTGATCTGGGACTATTTACACCTTGTGTTTTCTTGAATGTTTATTTAGTTCAGTTTTCCTTCCAGCACATTCTGTAGGGCTGGATTTGTAGATAAATACTGATGAGATTTGGGTTTTTATTATGGAATGTCTTCCTCCATGTATCATGATTGGAAGTTTTGCTGGGTCTAGTAGTCTGGATTGGTATCTGTGTTCTCTTATAGTCAGTAAAATATCTGTTCAGGCCCTTCTGGCTTCTGAAGTCTCCATTGTGAAGTCAGGTATTATTCTGACAGGTCTGCCTTTATGTTAAGAGGTCATTTTTCCCTTGCTGCTTTTCAATATTCTTTCCTTGTCCTTTACAAAGATATTGTCATGGAGAATTTCTTTTCAGGTATAGTCTATTTGGTGTTCTGTATGTCTCTGGTACATCGATAGGCACCTTCTTCTGTAAGTTAGAGAAGCTTTCTTCTTTTATTTTGTTGAAAATGGCTTCTGTTCTTTTGACCTGGGTCTCTTCTCCTTCTACTCCGATTATTTGTAGATTTGGTTGTTGCACAGTGTCCCAGATTTCCTAGATGTTTCTTAAAATTACTTTTTAGTTTTGACATTTTCTTTGACCTAAGTATCCATTTTTTCTGTCTTCTCTTCAAAGCCTTAGATTTTCTCTTCCGTCTTTTGTAATATCTTGGTGAGACTCGTCTGTGAGGTTCCTGTTCAGGTTCCTAAATTTTTCATTTTCAGTTTTCCGTCAGTTTCAGTTTTTCTTACCGATTTCCTCTCTCAGGTCTTAGACTATTTTATTCATTTCATTCCACTGTTTGTGTTTTCATAATTTCCTTAGGAGATTTATTCGTGTTCCTTTTAAGCATGCTAACATAGTCATAAAGGCTACTTTGAAGTCCTTGTCTTATGCTTCAACTATTAGAGCAGAGATGCTGGACTCTAGTGGAGATAGACTGCCTTGGCTATTACTGTGTTTTTATGCTGGTGGCAAAGCACCTGAGTTTATCATGATTGTGATCCTAAGTGCTAATATCCGGTCTTGTCTTTGTTGGATGGGTGCTTTGTCCTTGATGTCTGTTGCTCTCTCTCTCTTTCTCTCTCTCTCTCTCTCTCTCTCTCTCTCTCTCTCTCTCTCTCTCTCTCTCTCTCTCTCTCTCTCTCGTTCTTAGCAGAGCATGGTACCTGTAAGTTGCCCGGTAGGGAGTGTGGGCATTGGGGGCTCCAGTTAGAATGTTCTAGGTATTGGGAGCTGACACTTAGAAATGGGGATGAGGAAGAAGGTGAGATCATTGAGATCCATAAGAGGGAGAAACATAGACTGTGCCCCCAGATTCTACTTAATCCCCCGGAATGAGGGTAGAGAGAGAGAACAGGCCACACAGGTGATCTGCTACAGAGATGGAGGGGAGACCGGGGGAGACGGGGGAAGAGTGTCTGACAATCATGTCTATCTCCCTGGCCTGCTTGCTTCTCTGGCAGGCCTGGTGGACAGGTTCCCAGGGAATGGATGTGGGAATTGGGTATGAGACAGAGGGATAGGTGAAGAAGGATACAGAAGAATGGAGCAGTTGACTATGTGGACAGAGGTGTTCCGCTACAGATCTGGAAGTGAGACTGGGGAATTGGATTTGGAGGTGAGGAGGGAGAGTAAATATCTAATTATTCTTTTTCCATAAGAATAACTTATGTTGATGCCTTTAAACATATTATATATGCGTATATAAATACAAACATTTAAAAACATTTAAAGATATTTTTATTTCCATGGTCTCTTTAAATACATACTAATAGAAGTCTAGAGAGATGGCCCAGTAGCTAAGAGCACTGGCTTCTGTTCCAGAGGACCAGGGTTCAATTCCCAGAACCCACATGGCAGCTCATAACTGTCTGTAATTCCAGTTCCGGGGCATCTGACACCCTCACGCGGATACACAGGCAACACATCAATGCACGTGAAATAAAAATAATTAAAAAATTTAAAACACAACATACTAATATTCAAGTTGGTTTTTTAAAGACCCAACACAGGGCCTCTGCCCTATCTTCTAAGTTAAACAACTTCTATCTTCCTGCCTCCAACTTCACCCTGTAAAATAACCACAACAAAACCTGTTAAGTATTAATACTCCTTCACAATAAAAAGAGATGAACAGACCATTCCAATCAAATTTATTTCAATAGAGAGATACAACCATATAGCTATAAAACATATGGTTTAAAAAATAAAAAAATGTTATGATAATAAGCTAAAGATATATGGTATCAAAAATTAAAATGTTTACAAGGATAAAGATAAAATTATTTTAATAAAAGACATATTAAAATTATTTTAATAGATAAAAGTTTATATATAAATATTGTGATGAATATATGCTTACAGAATGAATAACTAAAATACTTTCATATAAAGAACCAAATAAATTATTTAAAGACTAGTATAAGGTACATAAGATGAATAGAGGACTTAAAAATAATATATAAAGTTTATAAATCCTATTATTAACAATTGGCTATAATGCATGTCAAATCAAGACTTATTTTAAAATATATAGCTATTCATATTCATATTCTGTGGTCTTGGATTGTATTGCCAACTGAGGCCATGTTGATGTTTAATGGCCCATGCTGCCACAGAGGCCATATTGGTCTCTATAATCTGGTATTAGTCAGGAGGCTCGTGGATATCCATGGTTATATGGATGTCCAGGGGTAGCGTCACCACCAAAGGCTAAATGGATACCAGTAGTCTGAGCTACCATCTGAGGCCACATTGCTGTCAGTGGACCATGAATTTACCAAGTGCCATGATAATGCCCATGGTTCATGCTGTGACCAGGGGCCATGGTGATGTCCATAGCTTATGTTTCCTCCAAAGGCCATGGGAATATCCATGGTCTGTGCTGCCACCTGAATCCATGTTGATTTCTGTGGTTCAAGCTGTAACTAGAGATCTTATGGATATCCATGCCCTGTGCTCCCAGTAGTGGCCATACTGATATATGCCTGGTGCTGTCACCTAAGGCCATATGGATGTTCATGGTCTGTGATGTCACCTGAAGCCATGATGTCCATGAGCCATGTTGCTGCCAGGGACCATGTTTGTATCCATAGCTCACGTTACAACTGAAGGCCAGACAGATTCCATAATCTGTGTTGTCACTAGAACTATGCAAAATCCATGATCCCTGCTGCTGCTGACTGTATAGGGCAGGAAGCTTGTTCTGCAGTGCTATCAATGACTGCAGATCACAGTTGAGAATGAGAGATATAGAAGGCTTCTGTGACAACTTCCCTCACCCCCATCTCCCCAAAAAAGAAAGAGTCTAGACAGGAAGCCATTTCTGACAGGGATGTTGAAGTGTAGCTCTCCACAGTTGATGGCTTCTGGCAGGAGCTGGGGTGGAGAAAGACTCAGTTTTCTTAGGCTGGCCACTAGGAGTCTGACCATGCTCCCGTGAGTATATGGGAAACAAAACTTAGACTTGGTATTTTTTTTCCTTTTATTTTGTAGGAATTCTCAAGGGGGGTGGACATGGGGGACTGGAGAGTGAAGGTGATGGGATACACTATGTGAAATTCAAAATAATTAATAGAAATGTCTAAAAGATTTTTAAAAAGACATCTAAAGTCTCTAAAAAGATTTGCTATTAAATTGTTATATCGTAGTTATAAATATCAGACTGAGGTGACTGATCTGGATGTCTCTTATGCCTCTCTTGAACTACATTGGGACATCATCCACTATTCCTGCTTGTTTGTCACTGAGCCTCTATGTGCCCCTCTCATCTGAGTGACCCATAAAGCTTATGGATTTGGGGTCTGGGAAGGATTTGGATGTACAGTTTTTTAGACAGGCATCAATGCCTTCTCACTGCGGTCTTGAATTGTGTTGCCAACTGAGACAGACATTTTCCAGTGTGCAGTGAGAATCTGGTACCTGGTTTCAGAATGGAATTCCCCCTTAGGTGGTGTGATCCACAGTTCTAAAGAACTCTGTGCCTCTGAGTAGACAACCTGGGGTGATAGATATCTTGTCTTGCAGGCATCCACCTGGTCTGGATGAAGGTAACTTCCCCATGATCTCCTCATCAGCTAGGGCATGGACATCCTTTTGGGTCCGGACTCACTTGATAAGCGTTATTGACTCAGAGTCCATCTCGTCACAAAAATGGGGATACTTCAAAGTTACCTGTATCAACTGTTCCCTCTCCAACAGTTCTTACATTTTAACTAACAGTTTTACAATAGTCACTGCTATATCATCTGCAGCTACTTCCACAGTGGCCCTTACCCAACAAGTGAAAACTACCTTTGTTAATCAGCTTGTTTGTAATATTTCTGTGCCTGTGGCAACACCAGAACACACAGATACAAACCTAGAAGCTAAGTTAAATGCTTTAGAAGCTATGGTTAGATACAGTACAACCAATACGTCAGTGAAAGACTTGGTATGGCTTGGTTCCAGCTGGCTTGGTATGCTGTGTCTCACTCCTTTACGCTATAATGAATCTGAATGAAATGAGAATATGACGTCATGACAACGTTAGTTTAGATTTAGTAACCCTCAAACAATTAGTCGCTGACCTGGGAATATACTCATCTTATATTCGGTTCCCCCTTGGGGCGGCCAAACATAACACAAGCTGCAAGGACTTGGCCCCTTGAGCATTCTTCAACGTTCGATCAGTATTACTTCCAGATTGTTCATGTTGGGGATTCTTTTGACAATATTAGGAGGCATTTGTTGATTTAAGGGATACCAGGGTCTCTTAGACATTTGGGTACAACCTTAAGAAATAAAAAGGGGGACCTGTGAGGAGCCACACCAACCCAACACCTTCTCAGAGGCCCTTATTAAAGGACAACAGTAACTTTTAGTGCTGTGTCCTTGTCTTGGCCAGTTGGCCTGAGGCTCAGCCAGTGCCTCAGAGGAGTCAAGGTTGCAGTTTCTGAGGCTGTGCCTAAAGGCACCTACGTTTGTGTATCCTGTGTTGTCTTTACCAGCATTGTCTGACTTAGCTCTCTGCTGACTTTGGCTGACCTTGGCCATTTTGCCCCCTGCAACAGTATAAAGATGCTGTACTTGTTGATAAACTAGTTTGGCATAAGCCATCAGCTTAGGTGAGGCCTGCTGGTCCTCTATTGCAGTCGACATCCTTATTTCTCATCACTGGTCCTCCCACTCAACAGATGCCCTATTCCTGCAGAATCTGATCAGGAGACCCTGTCTCGAAACAAACCAATGAATTGATACTTTACTGCAAAGAAATATCTGTGGTAGTAACACCAAGGAGAAAGGATAAAAAGCAAAGCAACCCCAGGTATAAACTGAAGGCCATGGGGTCTTAAGTGAAGAATAAGGTAGGTATGGCAACACAGTACAAAACCAATACCAGGATGACCAAGAGTGTATGTATACTTCTCATCCCACACAGGAGACTCTCAAGCAAGAAGGTGGACTTAACTTTATGACATATACTCTTGACACTACTAAAACTGAATATTTTAAAAGAACCAAAATCCAATAAAATTACACGTTAAACACAACGCTTCATGAGAGCTGGCACAGAAGACTAACTCTTTCCTCTCTCATTTTCAAATCATCTGAAAGTCATAACTTTGAAATGACATAAATGATAAATTGTGAAAGTCCCATGGATAGCAAAACCATGAGAATTATAAAATAAATATATTAATACCTTGATATATACCTATTAATGAATATGAAAAGGTTTGGAAAATTTATAAATATAAAAATAGGCAATCAAATCTGCATAGCAAAAGCCAAATCAATTGTTTGCTATAGATTACAAACCAAGGCTAGAGCTCTAGTCAGGCTCTTATTTAGCTTGATGAAGTTATAGTAATATTGGGATTTCCCATGAGCCTCTGGGTGGAGGGATGCAGCCCCAGTGAAGTTCTCTGTGTCAGGAGGGTTCCTCGTGCTTATTTTGTCAATGGTCTCACTGACATATATAAACCATATGGTTCATGTCAGAGTCAGATGAGAACCCATAGCAGGAAACTGTAACCTCAGGCCAATGAGTGCTTCCTAGGACAATGGTTCTCAATCTGTGGGTTGCACCCCCTTTGAGGTCAAACGACCCTTTCACAGGGGTCACATATCAGCTATCTTGCCTATGAGATATTTACATCATGATTCACAACAGTAGCAAAATCACAGTGATGAAGTAGCCATGAAATAATTGTATGGTTGGGGATCACCACAACATAAGAGACTGTATTAAAGGTTCTCAGCATTAGGAAGGTTGGGAACCACTTTTCTAGGATGAGCAGGGCAGTTTTGAGTTCCTCTAATTTCAAATTCACTGTGGCTTCAGGATGTGTTCATCTACACCAGCTATTCTTCCTGAAAGTTCAGACACGAATCATTCCCTGAAGAGCTCACAGGCTGCATCTCAGTACCATGTTACATTCAATGAAGCTTTTCAATTAATTTTGTGATGAAAAGGAAAGGTCACATAGGTGACTTCAGGATCAAAGTGTGAATTCTATGAATCCTAGAGATCAAGGACCTCTCCAGATTTTAAAATTGTCGTTAAGATACAAAGTTTAATCATCCTAAAAAAACACTTTTCAAAAAGTGTTGGGGAACCAGGTGGTGGCGGCACATGCTTTAATCCCAGCACTCAGGAGGCAGAGGCAGGTAAATCTCTATAAGTTCCAGGTCAGCCTGGTCTTCAGAGTGAGTTCCAGAAAGGCTAAGGCTACACAGAGAAACTCAGTCTCAAAACAATCCCCACCTCCGTCCCAAAAAAGAGTTGGAGATACAGGTAGGCCACAGACAGTAGAGCACTTACATAGTATGTGCCAAACTAGGTTCAATTCCTATAAGAAAACAAGAAAAACAAAATGGGCCTCACAGCCATGACACAGAAAGGGTAACCAGGAAAATGAGCAAGTAGGCAGAAGTACACAGTCACGGAGGCTGATGCCCATGCTGGCACCAAGGCATTCCTCATCCCAAGTGCAGGATTACCATCAGTTAAGACTACAGTAGTCAGTGCAGTCAAATACTACCATTAAAACATGTTAACATCTGCCATCATGAAGTGTCATTGTTTTTCTATATCATCCAACAGGCAATATTTGAAGGGCTCTTAAATTTTTTAATTTAAAGTTTTATTGGTTTTCTGTTGCTCTCTCAATAAATAGGCTCACAGTGCTGGAGGCTTACACTCACACTTCTCAGTCTGGCATTGTAAGCAATTGCTGCTGCTTGTTCTGGCTCAGATCTATGATTCTCTGAGAAGTGGTTTCCTAGCTAACTACTTACTTAGGAAATAAGCTTTAAAATAGGTGGGAAAGCTGAACATGGAGGACACCTATAAGCCCAGCGCTAGGGGATCACCAACAGCTCCAGGTTATCCTGGGCTACATGGAAAATTCCAAGACAACCTTCAAATGCCACACTTCCAAGGTTTCTTATCATGAGAACCAGAGTCCCTCCATCTTGAGGCCTGGAGCTCTTCTGGAGACTGAGAAGTTTCCAGTTCCCCATCCTGAGAAGTTTCTAAACCCCCAAGGCCAAGTGTCCAAGGTCCTGGGTAATCAGAGGACATTCTTGCCCAGCTGCAAAGTATCTTTTCCCCATCCTAAGACAACCAATCAGCTAGCAGCTACCCACCAGACAGATGGATGAGGCAGCGATAGTAAAGAAACTTCCTCTGGGCAATAGAAAGTAGCCCCCCACTTCCCAGCCTGAGAAGGGCATTTCTGTGATCCTGGTTTGATCTTTGCTTTGAGTAGGGAGGGGGCTCTTCTCCACCGGCATTGCTGTGTGACAGTCAGGAGCTGAGCTCAGCTGCCCAGCTGTAATAACCTTGCTTTGCATTTGTATTCAGAGAGTTGGTGTGAGTCTGGGGATCTTTCTCTTTGCAGATCTTTCTGCTGAAACTGGGCAGAACAGTATCACCCTCAGAAATGACAATACAAACTGTCCTTTTGATACACTTCCTTTCAATACATCTCAGTCTCAACAAGTACTAAGTAAAGAAAAAGAATACTGAGCTTGTAAGCTTGTAGCTGGATGTGGGGGTTTATGCCCACTGCCCCAGCACTCCCGACAGCAGAGGGTAAGCAGGTTGCAAGGTCAAGGACAGCCCGAGCTATGAGGCTTTGCCTCGTAAGTTCATTGAGGCAGCTCAGGTTGAGGGTAGACTTCTTTTGCAGGTCCTTGGGGAGGATGAGAATCTTGCATGAACATGAAGAAGTTCACCTCTCACTCTGACCCCTTGTCGGTGTCTGGATTGCTCAGACAGCTGCAAGACGGGGATTAAAAATATTATGCACACACCATAAACTGGCTCCTCAAAATCTCACAATAAATAAAATGAATATTAGTCACCTCCCTTTTAATTAACTAAGTTGATTTAAAAATCACTATCATTCACAAGCACTTTATATGTGAAAAGCAGGTGTGCATTTAACCTGAAAGTATTATAAATCTATTCAATTAGTAAAACGATGCTGTGTAGAGAAATTTTATTTTATATTTGTGTGTATAGATTTTTTTAACTAATTTTTTTTTTGGTGGTGGTAATCAAATCTAGGGCTTTGGTCATGCTAGATAAGTGCCTTACCAATAAGCTAACACCTCCGGCCAATAAATGTTTCTTTCTTTTGTTTTGAGAAAAGATCTCTTACTGTCCATACTGATAATGATCTCTTGACTCTCCTGCCTCCACTTCCTAAGTCCCGAGTGTTGGGATCAAAGGTATGTACCTCCTCTAGATTACAACATTCAATTTTGAGATCTGTGATTTAAGAGAAAAACTCTAGGCAGTCCATCCAGGAAACTGAGACTTGAACCAGGGAGCCTTAAAAATAGAACGGCCCCCAAAGCTCGAAGGCATTTCAGATCTCAAAGCAACCAAACAGCAGGAGAAAGAGGGGTTAGAGCAGACAAGAATTCTGCAAAGGGTGGACATGAGCAGAAAGAAGGACATGTATGAACGGACAAACAGACCTCAGCCTGTGCAGCTTTCTGGGATGCAGAGGTGGAAAACAGAGTCCTGAAGAAAGCACCCTGACCTACAGGTGAGGAGTTAGGCCTCCAGCACACGCTGGGGTACACACTCGGAACACCACAGCATCCCAAAATCATCATAGCACCCCAGGTCATCACAGTATCTCAAAAGCATCACAGCATCCCCGTCTGGCTGTGGAGCAGCATGCAGGAGAAACAAGAGGCAAATTCCAAACAACTTTGGTATTTTTTAGAATCATTCTTCCCACACTCTCATGCATCTTCTAGAGTCATGGCTTCTGAAGCTGTGTCCTCTCATTCTAAAACATAATCTAGACTGCCTTTTACTCAGTTTTCATTTCTAGGTAGTACCTTTTATTAGTTTGGAATACAAAGTTCTGAATTTATCCAGAGTTGCATCTCACAATCTGAGGGTATCCAGCTGTCTTCAACTGCAAGACTGTGGATTTCAGAGTCAGCAGAGTCAGCAGCGTCAGCAGCTCCCACCCGGCTATCAGAACTCCACAAGATGCCTTTCCAAGTCCCTCTAGCTTGGGACTTACACCATTGTATCCAGACCCTAGAGAAGCCCACAGCTCTGTAGCATTAACACTGCCTCTCTGTCACATGACAATAAGACCATGAAACCCAAGGAACAAAACAGCCACCTCAAGATGGAACACAGGTCTTGTCCCAAGCCCATGGCTGGCATGCAGCACTGTGGCTACCATGGTATACACTGCTACCAGATCATTTCTTGGTAATAGAACCAGGTACTGTAAACCTCACAACTCTCAACCTGGGGCTCCAAGAGCAGCAGCATGTAGAGCCTACTTGGCCTAAGGATTCCTCGTGAAAGGAAGGAAAGAGCAGAGCCCCAGCACAGACAGACAGGGCTGGAATCAAACAGGAGAGCCATCGTGCTGAATCTGGAGAACTGAGCTACTTAAGTTTCTAATGAATCACATGAGAACCAAAGTATCTGGCTGTGTGGAGAGATAACTTCCGTTGTGTCACACATACAGAACACAAAGTCAGAAGGCAAGAAGCAAGTGTTTGGTTCGAGCTACAGGGTAATGCAAACATCTGTTACTTTAGAAGAGGAAGAAGTCAACCGTGTATAGGAATATGCACTGGTTATTTTAGGAAGTATTACTAGCCTGTCAGTTGTATGACCTTAGAGGGATGCTTCCATGTTAAAACACCTTCAAATATCCTTTACTTTGGTATCAGCTAAACATTTTGGGAAAAAGAAACTGAACATGTCTAGAATTTCTCTCTTCCACCTTTGGGGAGATTTGTTTTGTTTGTGTGTGTGTGTGAGTGTGTGGGTGTGTGTGGGTGTGTGTGTGGTGTATGCATATGAGTGTCAGTCACCTGCATATGGAGGCCTGAGCAGGACATTAGGTGTCTTCCTTTATTGCTCTCGGTCTGATTCTTGTAAGACAGGATCTCTCACCAAACCAGAAGCTAGACTAGTTGCTGACCAGTGAGCTCTTGGGATCCTCCCATCTTTGTTCTCCAGTACTGAGGTTACAGGCATGCAGACAGGCCACACTTTTTACATGAGCACTGGGATTTGAACTCAGGTCCTCATGCCTGCACAGCCATCACTTGTACCTATAGAGGCATCTCCCAAGTCCACTGCCCACTATCGTTTTATGCCATCAGTTGAGCATGCTCAGAAGTGTTCATACCTGTTGTTTTGTTTTTAATTATACTTATTGCTGAGTTTGGTGGTACACATCTTTAACTCCATCACTCAAGAAACAGAGGCAGATAGATCTCTAAGGCCAACTTGGCTTACACAGAAGGTTCCTTACCAGCCAGAAATATAACCTGAGACACTATCTCAAACATAAACATTCCTTTATGGTGCTTGGGCAGGAGTGAGTGTGTGGAGGTCACAGGAACTTACAGGAGTCAGTTCTCTCCTTCCGACACCACTGGGTCCCAGATAAAACTGACAAATACCTTTACCCACTGAGCATCCTGCCTGCCCCTATATGCTCCCTTGAGCATGGCCAGGATGTGTCCAGTCTTTCTTTCTCCAAATATGACCTTCAACTGAGCACAGTGGAACTCTTTACATGGCCTATCCTTCTGCCTCAGTCTAGCCAGTGCTAAGATTACAGGAGGCTATAAAGTAATACACATCTGCAAGTGAGCATGCTGGTGACTGTGTGACTATCCCTTCATCGCCTTTGCCTGAGGAGGGCAACTGTTTTCAGAAGCCATTTCACTCCTTACTGTGAGCAGCCTCTCTCCACTATTTTCTCTCCTTTTGCGCCAATAAGCACTCACCAAGAGAACAGTGCGTTTGCTTGTAAACAGATTAGGATTTATTAATCAATTAAAGATTAACAGAAACTTGGTCTTAGAGGCAGAGATAGGCTTATCTCTGTAAGTTCAAGGCCAGCCTGGTCTATATAACAAGTTCCAGGCCCGTGAGGGCTACACAGCGAGGTCCTGTCTCAAAAACAAACAGAACAAAAATGGCAGCTGGGGAAACTCGGTGTAAAATTCTAAAGTGCTAGAGTGGTAGCTCAATGATACAAACTCCTACAACAGCCAGGAACGTTAAACACTGCCGTTTAATACACAGCCCTGTAACGTAAGAAAGTGAACACTGTCGTTCCCAATTCCCAGTGCAGTGAGGGCTCTGGATATTAACCTTCCAGTTAGTTAATCAGGCATACTCACCTGAGCCTTTGACTGGAATTATGTGGGCACGGAAACAAGAAGTCCTTCACCTTTGTGACCGCAGCACCGGGCTGAGCTGGCAAGTATCCGGATTTCCTGACACAGCAGGCAGCTTCCTGGTTCTTGGTCATCCCTAGAGTAGCAGACATCGGGAGCCTACTCTTGTGATGAAGGACCTTGAAACTCTGTTCTTTATCTTTTCTTTCTGAGACAGGGTCTCTTGTTGCTGCCCTTGAACTCCCTACATACCTGTGAAAGACCTTGCACTTCTGATCATTCTGCCTACACATATGAAGATCTGGGGTTACAGGCATGTGCCACCAGTTTATAAAGTTTGGGGCTTCCTGCATGCTGAACCCTGAATCCCAGGGCCTAGATCTAATTCTTCAGGTACAATCTGAAAGTCACCCAAAAATTCTGTGATCTATACTCTTTAATCTTCTTCTATCTAAAGAATGAGTAGACCCCCTCTCATCACCTATTTTCTGAGGCATGGTCTTGTCATGTAGCTCAAATTGATGGCATCCCTGCACCCAGCCCCCTCGGCCTTCCTAATGCTAGGATGACTGGTATCACTACCACACCCACCAATGGCATATGCTCAATGGGTACAAGGCCATGTGTAGGTTTAAATCCCTCTACCACAGAAAGAGGGAAGAGATTGGTTTGCTTGAGGAGAAAGGATCTGGCAAAGCCACAAAGTAAATGTGACTTGGCCGAGTCACAAAAGGTAACAATAGTATTACCTATGACTGAGAAATGCCTAAATCTAGAGCCCCGAAGAACTCAAAGAGTCAAATAAGCTGGGAGCAAGCAAAGGCTCTGGGAACTGAAGCTTCCTCAGCCTTTACAAAGACTCTCCCTTAAGAATTTTCTGCCTTGAAGAGCTGGCTCAGCAGTTAAGAGCACTTAGTGACCTTTGAGAGGATCCAGGTTTAATTATCAGCAACAACATGATAGCTCACAACCATCTTTAACTCCATTCCCAGGGAATCTAATGTTCTTTTCTGGTTTCCCTGGGCACCAGACACACATATGATGCACAGGCAACTATTCATGCAGATCATCCATATCCATAAAATAAAAATAATTAAATGTTAAAAAATTATTTTCCCAGTGATAATAATCATCCTGGAGGGAAAAAACCCAGTAAGGACCCATCCAGACCTATAATCTAAAAGAGCCTCCAGGAGGTACCTTAGATTTATATCCCAGAGAAGACAGCACAGAGACCAGCAGACTAATGATGAGATTCTGTCGGGGAGGATGTCACTCAGTGATAGAGCACTTGTCTAACGTGCAGACAGCTCTGCATTCAAACCACATCATCAGAAAACCAAGAGAAAGTAAACAAGCCTGTATTTAAACCATGCTGGAACCACACCTTTAACCAAATGTCCAGGCTTACACCTGCAATCCCAACCCTTGGAAGGTTGAGGCAAGAGGACTCCCATAAGTCTAAGGTGAGCTAGGCTCTATAGTAAGTTCCCAGCCAGCTTTCAGGTCTGTCTCAAAGTAATAATAATAACAATTGATATTATTATTAAGGAAACAAAAGCTGTACCTCTGACTAGCTGCTCATCAAAATGATTAAAAAGAAGAGGAAAAAAGCCCAAGATACCTGCTAAGACTTTCAAAACTATTTAGCAAAAGCAAAACAATGTCAAACCTGGTGACGCTCACAGCTGTTGCCTAACGCAAGCCTTGAGCCTGAAGCCTGCAGCAGTAGAACATCCTCGTAACAGATATGTCCCTGAACATGAACATAAAAATCTCCTACAGGACAGAACCCAAGGCCCCTGAGAACACTGAGATGAGGGAGCTAGCTACTCTCTGATGGGCGAGCAAAGGGGTATTCACATACTACATCAAAGAGGCCATCGTTCTTCCAAACAGTACCTTTTAAGTGCTAAAGATCAGCCATCCCATTTCTGCTTTGTAATTTTCTTGCCATTGTGGGGGTTGGTGATGACCTTGTGGCAGGCACATGCTGTTCCACTGAGCTATCTCAGTTCTGGAAAATTCCTCAAGTCCTTTTTCCTGTCCCTCCCCACTGCCATGACAGACAGAGGGAGTGAAGTGATCTGAGGATAAAGCCATGCATACTGAGGACAGCAGAGACTCCCACACTACTCCTCCAGTCTAGAGGAAATCATTGCCATTGGTTTTCCATCATGTAGAGGAACAGAAAGCAAAAACATGAACAGAGAAACTCTCATGTGGGGGCAGATGCTACTCAACCGAAACTTTCTTGTTCAAAATGGGCCAAAATCCCAGAATCACTGGGGGAAATGGCCTTTTCAGAATAACTATGAATATCATGGAAGGATTTGCTGAGAGAGGAATTTGAGCACCAAGAAAGAAAACTATCCTTAGAGTGAGAGCAGGTGATCCTCAGGTCCCAGGCAGAGCTCTCTCACAAAACTATGGAATGTGACCCTTGAGCCACTAACAAAAATGGAGAGCAGGGGGAGGGGTCGCTGGGTTTGTTTTTGTCCTGGTTCTGGTCAATTTCAATCCTTAAGTATCTGCGTGGGGAAAAAAAAAAAATGTGTCCTCACTTTAAAGGTCTTCCTTTATTCCAAATGTGCTTTAAAGTATTTATTGAGTGAGGATAGAAGAAGGGATGTTGAGAGATGAAACAGATGTTAACAGTTTCTTTCCACGTTCTGGCAGACGGCAGGACTTTACGTGTCTGTTCAAAAGAAGTATGCTCACATTTTAAACATATCTTCCTTTATTCCAACCATTCTCTTACTTTAAGTATATTATTTAACTTGTTGAAAGTATGGTTAGCTCATTATAGATTGCAAATTACAAATATGTTCTCTGGCAAGATCAATATAAATGATCGTAAAAAATTACAAATCATTTTAAAATAAATCACTGCACCATAACGGTGGTCATCTAATTATGTGGCATTTGAAAAATGTTCATTCGTGAAAATTTTGGTGAACTTTTCAAATTTCCTTTAATATAGTTTTCTCTATTTCTTCAAATATATAGAATACAACATGAATTTTAATCATCTGAAGATAAATTGTATTTGAATTAAAAAATGGTTATCAATTCATAATGGCTTATTTCCCTACACAAACAAAAAAGAATTACATACGTGGCTCAAACTTCAGTTCTGCTGGCCCTGATGGTGCGATCCCTTGTTGAAATTTCTTCTGTTCCAGCTGCTGTACAGCCTGGTGAGTGGGAACAAATAAGAAAGTACTGTATAATCGCTTTGGTCATATGTGCAATCTTTGGTTAAGCATAGTAAACTGAGTATTCTCCCCTAAAACACTGTCCTATCATACTCCTGGACACTGAGGAAGGATGACTAATGTATGATGTCACACAGAGAACCAGAGCAGAAGCAGCAGGCCAGATGGGCACTGAGGCAGAGTCTGCTGCTGGTCATTGGCAACAGGATAAAAGCTCTGTCTTCCATTCCAGTCCCCACCAGCTCTTCCTCCAGCCCCTGTGAGGACTGCCATTATTTTCATACACATTCAGTCACGTCTCTGAGAGAGGCTGCCCTCTTAGCCTGGCTTGCAATTCCAGCACTTGGGAGGAAAGGCTGGAAGATCAGAGTTCAAGGTTATCTTCACTATACAGAATTTGAAGCCAGCTTCTGGCTACATGAAATTCTGTCTCAAAAGTCAATGAAAACAAATAAATGATTTGGTCTCTTGTGTAGGTCTGCCTCCAGTACTAAACAATGATTGTACTTACTTAAAGATTAAACATAGCTTTGTAAGGTAATGTCCTAAAACTCTAACAGTTAACTTATCCAATTGTTCCTATATAAATGCCAACAGAGCCATAAAAGGAGCCTGTGGGCTTTTGGAAAAGGCAACCTGGCCCCATATCCAACTGCAGTGAGAGATCTGAATGGTGGCTGAGAGGGCCTGCTAAATAATACTGGTTTTTTTGTCCTGTCTGAGCCCCCTGATGGCTCTCCTGCTTAGCTCTGTTTTTTGGTCTATGAATTGTCAACACTCTGGTCTCACTCACTGAGAAAGGGAACTAAGAAAGGGATGATGGCCTTAAAGTTATACAGGACAGAGTTGGTTTCTGAGCAGGCAATAAGGAAGCCCACCTAAGACAACCTAGGGAGATTCCAGTCTTCTAATGGTGCCTTTATGAGGCTCAGCTCCAGTTTAAAAAGCTACAAGTTAAACTTTGGCGTGCCTTGTCTTGAAGATAAACAAGATTAGGGTGGTGTGAAAATTCATCCCGGCTCCCTAGGCAGCCCTCAGGGTAACAGATTCTCTGCAGGAATGACTTCATCATTTTAGGTAACAAAACACCAGGCAAAGTTAACTTATAAGAAGGGTGCTACTAACTGCTGTGCTCTAACCCCAGCCTTGGACAGAAGAGTCCAAGCCTGAACTTAAATAAAGCTTCTTTGCTCTTGCATATGGATTCGAATTCCTTGGTGGTCTTTGGGAGACCTCGCGATCTGGGCACAGCAGGGAATCTATAGCTCTACCCAGAGAGGACCCAGACATGCCTTCCTTAGCCTGCATTGCCCTCATCTCCTTGACCCTTAATTTTTCAAAAGCCAAGGATGGGAGGCTGATTTGTGAGTCTGCCTCATTTTTTCCTGCTCTTGGCAAAGATAAAAGTCACCTTCACTGCTCAGTTGTGATGTCACGTTCTAATTGGTTCCACAGTTCCAAACCAGAACTTGTAGCAAAGCTAGTTTTAAAACACACTAAAATTTAAGATATGACTGTTTAATGGTATTTTGTAAAAACACAAGCTTATCTTGGTGAGGCAGAGGCAGGAGGGTCAGGAGTTCCAGGCCAGCCCTGGCTACATGAGACCCTGTCTCAAAAAAAATGAAATACAACTTGATGGCTGAGCTCAAGCAAGCGTCCTGTCTGAGTAGCTTGGACTACAGATGTACATCACTTCAAGGGGCCACCGACATTCCCTGAGAGCCACATCTCATGCAGCCCACGAGCCAGACCCTCCTGGGTGTCTACCTGCTGATACTCCTGCTTCTGAGCCTCCAAGTGGTCATGCTGGCGCTGCAGCTCTTCCTTCTGCTTCTGCAGTTCCTCTGCCTTCTTCTTAAGCTCATTCTCTTGCATAGCAATCATGTTTTCGTATTCTTTCAGCTCTTCCTCGGTGAATAATTGTTGCTCACCCAATGTCTAAAGGAGAGGGAAGTACATAATAGTGCCCCAAACAAAGGGATGTCACGGTCAGCTTTAAAAATCTGGAACGTCTGGGCTCAGCAGTTAGGAGCATGGTCTACTCTTCCAGATGACCCAAGTTCAATTCCCAGCATCCATACGGCAGCTCACAACTGGAATTCCAGCCCCAAGGGATGAAACACCCTCACACAGATATACATACAAAGCACCAGTGCACATAAAATAAAATAAATCAAAAAAATTTAAGTTCTAGAATCATCATTGTACAAAAAGTATACACATTTTGGAAAAATAAGAAAAAAACCTTATTAACAAAGCATGGTGGTTAATCCCTGGAATGGGCTCCAGTTCAAAGTCAGCTCAAGCTACACAGTGAATTCCACTCAAGTGAGCGAGGAGTGAGTGAGTGAGTGAGTGACAGGAATGAATGATAGAAGGAAAGAGAGGAGGGAGGAGGAAGAGGGAGCAGAGCGGGATAAATGTGTTTATATCCGTGATGTCTTTGTAACTAATTTGCCAGTTATATTTACGTGTTTACATGTATGTGTATGTGTACCGTGTGCAATGTCTGGTACATGCAGAGGCCAGAAGAGGGTGCTGGATCCTCTGGATCTGGAAGTTGTAAGTCACCTTTTATGTGCATGAAATACAGCCAAGTGTCTCTGCAAGAACAACAAATGTCCCTAACTACTGAGCCATCTCTCTGGTTCCTGTTTATTCTCTTTAAAATCATTTCGGTGATGTACTTACTATTTACTTGTACTGGGGACTGAACACAGGTAGGACCTTGCGCATGGCCATGGGGTCTTCTACCATGGAGCTCTACCCCCAGCTCCCCTTCCTTCACTTGGTTTTTGGACAAGATTTACTAACTTGCCCAGGCCGAACTCACTCTGAAGCTCAGGTCGGCCTTGAATTTAAGAGCAACATTCCGACCTCAGTCTCTGGAGAGTCTGTACTGAACAATGAGCATCTTCTATAGCATGGATAGATGGGTGGGGAGGGCGATGCATAGACAAGAGGAGACACCGGTGTCCTACTCCGCCTCTTCACCCCATTTTCTTAAGACTCGGTCTTTCACTGGACTGGGAGCTCATCTGGCAGACATACACTCCCAGCAACGTTTCTACCTCTGCCCAACCTAGTAGCCATAGGGTTACAGGCGTGACCAGCCTGACTTTTCACGTGGATTCTGGGGGTTTGAACTACAGTCCTCACACTTGCATAGCAAGTATTCTTATTCCAAGCCATCTTTCCAGGCCACAACTTCTTTCATAATCGCAATAAAATATTGGAAGACAGGTCTAGGAGCTTATACCTGTAATCCCAGCACTCGGGTGACTGAGGCAGGAAGGTTACTACCTCAGGTGTAAGGTTGAGGCACAGTGTTAGAAAACAAAAGCATTGTGATGCATGCCTGTAATCACAACATATGGGAGATGAGGCAGGAGGATCAGTTTACCCTGGGCTACATGAGACATTGCCTCAAACAACAAAAATGATCTCTAGACACAGCTCAGTGGGTCCTTTATTCTTAAAATATATATCTATGTTTTAGAATTTCAGTGATGTTATTTTATACTTAGCAAATGTATACTTGTGAAAAGATTTCTAATCTGTGGCCTAGAGAAGACTCCTCAGCAGTTAAAAGCCCTGGCTGCTCTTGGAAAGGACCTGGGTTTGGTTCCCAGCACTCACATGATAGCTCACAATGGTCTGTCACCCCAATTCCAGCTGACTGGACACCCCTTTTCCTTTCCTCAGGCAACAGACATGCGCATGGCACACATATATGCATTAGTGGCATTGTGTAAAACATTAATACTCTAAGACTACATAAACAAATATAATGAGGGAGGACACGGTGGTGCAGCGCCTCTAGAACCACGCGGCCCTCTGCACATGGTCCTGTTACCTCCCAGCTGTCTGGCTCCAAGAATTCTTTCTTCTCTGTAGCTCTCAAGAACTCTTCCAGAGTCACCAATCGGTCTTTGTTGGTATCAATCTGATTAAAGGAAAATATAAAAGCAGCATGACTAAGGTGTCACTTGTAAACATTCACCAATTAGGACTAGGTTAACATACCCGGGAATGAGAAGGGAAAATGAAGGGACTCCATTGTTATGGAATCGAGAAGCACACATCTTCCTCTTCTAGATAGCTAAAACTTATAAATACAAGCTGTCTGCCCACCTGACATGCTCAAGACCAACACAGAGTGAGTAATCTGGCTAGTTGTATTGTCATGGTCAATGCCTTCACCACAATAAACACAATCCCGTTAGACACCTCAAGTGCTTAGACCAGAGCAATTGCTGCTCCAGAGCAGCTGCCATGGCCAAGGATAAACAGGTAAGGTTAAGAGGCTCAACTTACTGCTCTTCACAGACATAGGGTACGCTTTCTGAGACGGGGTCTCAGTAAAACATGAGCCTAGCTATGAAGATCATTTCAGCCTGAACTTCCGGTTCTTCTGTCTCTGCCTATCAAGTGCTGAGAACAGGCATATGTGGCAGTCTAAATAAGAATGACCCCATAGCTCATATATTTGAAAGCTTAGTCATCAGGGTGGCACTATTTGAGAAGGATTAGGAGGTGTGGCCTTGTTGGAAGAAGCATGTTACTAGGGGTAGGCTTTGAGGTTTCAAAAGCTCAGGCCAAGCTCAGTGTCTCTCTACCAGATTATAGCTCTCAACTACTTCTCCCTCACCACGCCTGCCATATGGGCCACCATGCTGCCTGCAGTGATGGTGCTGGATTAAGCCTCTGAAACAGTAAGCGAGCCCCAGTTAAATGCTTTCTTTTGTAGGAATTGCCCTAGCTGTGGTGTCTCTTCATAGAAATAGAACAAGGACTAAGATGGCATGAACCATCACACCTGGCTCAACTTTTTTTTTTTTTAAAGACACAAACCTAAACCAAAGCAGAAGTCAATGGCCTCTCCAAGTCCTCTTTAGTACACAGTCCTTGGCAAACTCAGTTACAGTGGCAAACTTTAATGACTAAGAAATTAATTCGGCACTGGGTCTATAAGACAGGGTCTCAGCTCCAGTCCAGGCCAGCCTCCACTCAAGAGGGGCCTTAGGTCAGCACTGAAAGATCAAACAGCTAGCCTGAGGCTAGAGAGATGGCTCAGAAGATAAGAGCCCTTGCTGTTCTTGAAGAAGACAGGTGTTCAGTTCCCAGAACCCACTTAGTGGTTCACAAATGCCTATTCTTCCAGTTCCAGTCTATAGAGCATGTATGTGGTCAGAGGGTGTCATACGTCACCCAAAGAATAAACGAAAGCTGGAAGGTGAACCAGGCCAAGGACAGGCCCAGGCACTGCCACATTCAGACTTGAGGAGGGACAAGCGGGGGATTCCAAAGGAGAATGTAAACTGTATCAGAGTACCAAAAGCCAAGCACCATGGTCCCACACTGACCAGGACAGCCATCCCCTGGCAGGATGGTTGCACTGGGATGGCGGAGGCTACAACACAATCAGCCCAGGTTGTGGGGAAAATAAAAGAGGATAAACAGGAAGGGAAGGACGGGACCCTGGGGCAGCCTGGCTGTGAAGAAGAGAAAGACAGAAATGGCTAAGATTGGTTCCCGAGCAGAAAGGAGAGCACGTCTGCCCTCTAGTGGGAGTGATCCGGTAGAGCCATAAAACCTGACGGGGAAGGCAACAACATGAAGTCCTTGATGAGAGAGACCAGGACTCTAAGCCCATGGAGGAGGGGGGGGGCGTTCAAGAGGAGCTACAGCCATGATTACCCACTTAGCGGACGCAAGTCAAAATGAACTGTCAAAGAGGCTGTAAGTTTTGGGAGGGTAAGACCAAAGTTCTCTTGGTTATCACTTTGTAGGGAACTGAAAGAAAGGGCAGAGGAAGAGACATCTTGGGGTTTTAAGGAGAGCCCAGAGTATGAGAGACTTGGATGTTAGCGTAGCTCCAATCCTAATTGGTCATAATAAAAACCTGGTGTCAGATAAAGGAGTAAATGCCGAAAGATTAGAGAGACAACGGAGCAAGCCACAGCCATGTCGTCAGCCTGAAAGAGGGCACAGCAATCCTAACTCTACAAATGCTCAGACTAAGGGGTTGAAATCCTGGCTCTACCTCCATAGTGCTGGGATTAAAGGTATGAGCCACCACAAGTGCCTGGCTCTGTTTCTTTTAGACAGATTCAATCTTGGATAGCCCAGGGTGTCCCTGAATTCCAGATCTTCTTGCTTCCTCCTCCCAAGTGATGGGATTGAAGGCGTGAGCCACCACTACCTAGCCTCGATGGTTAACTAGTGGCTGGCTCTGCCCTCTGATATTCAGGCAAGCTTTATTTGTTAGAGCACACACAAAATGATCACCATATATTAAGAATGGAAAAGTTGGTGGAACAGAAATTAGAACTGCCAAGCAGAGAGCCTGCTAGAGATCTGGGTTCATAGCCTGGATCTAGTGAGGCCAGTTAGGACGCTTCTGTGTTAGTCTCCAGCCATATGTCTCTGCTCCAGTATTGGGGGGAGGGAGGGTAAAAAGGGTAAAACACTAGAACAAACACTGTGCTGAAGCAACTGTCCTTCTACTCACATCTGTCAGATGTTACTTAGCAACATGTGTCACTCTGTTCCTGGAAACCCAAGTCAGGGGAGAAAGAAAATTCACTGAACAAGTTAAGGTGATAAAACGATCAGTTGCTCTAAAACACAGCAATTACATTTTTAGCTGTCTGTAATGGTTTGTGTTTTTATTGTAATTACTGCTTGGTCCAATAACAAGGTTATATATCCCTGCCTCTAGCTCAGCATGTGTTGCTGAAACAGCCTGTAAGAAGTACCCATCCTCTCTTCACTGACTGTGGACCAACTTCAGCCAGTGGGATGCATGGCTGGACATTACTCTGTGAAAGAATCTTGAGTTTCTTATTCCCTTAGATGACCCACTGAGAGAATATCCCTGCAGCCTGGAGTGCCAAACCACACTAGGCCCAAGCTTGGCTGAGCCAGCCTTACCTTCGCGAACCCTTGAAGATTATGGAAAGTAAACAAGACGTAAATCTTTGTTGTCATAATTATTAAAATAACAAAACTTGGGAATCTTGTTAGTGTGGCCTGAGTATCCCAAATCCAAAATGTGTGGAGCCAGAAGTAGTTTCAAGTTTTGGATTTTTAAAAAGAAAATTGTGAGATATTTGCCCATACATAATGAGGCTTGTTGGGGTTGGGAATCTCCAAACACAATTGATTTGGGGTTCATATATACAACTAATACATACAGCCCAAAGGCAATTTCATACAATTTTATGAGTAATTTGGTGCATGAAACATAAAAATTCAAAGTATAGGCTTTTCTATATCTTGCATCTTTGTTAGTGAGCAGAAAGTGTTGAGTTTGGGGGCATTTCGGATTTCTAACTAGAGCTTTTCAACTCATTAAAGTTTAAGTAGGCTTTAAAAAGGTTAATTATAAAATATCATTTTTACTGCCCCCAAAATGTTTATTGATGATATACAGCAGTATCATAATCTTGTAAATTATTTTTAAAGTGGTTACAAATTAATTTATTAAAGAAATCTAGTATAGTATTCTGGTTACAACTACAAAATCTAATCAAATACCTATTCTAGAGGTTAGAGAGATGGCTCAGCTGTTAAAAGCACTTGCTGCTCTTGCAGAGGACCCAGGCTCAGTTCCCAGCACCTACATGGCCTCCCACAACTGCCTGTAACTCCAATTTCAGGAGATCAGGCATCTTCTTCCCGCCTTCTCAGGTACCAGGCACGTGCAAATGCACATATGTACATACGGGCAAACACTCACACACATAAAATAAGAATAGATAAATCCAAAAAAATACCAACTTATATTTATTCTTCCTTCTTACCGTAAGAATTGGTGCAAGGACTTAGATGATAATAGAAATGACATCTACCTCATTCATGACATGCTCCCTCATCCGAAGCCGTTCTTCCTCCATTTCTATCATATCGTCCTCCGCATTTTGGGGGTCGTACAATTTCTCCAACTATAGAAAGAAAAGTGTGAAAAAAAGACATGAAAGGGGAAGGTGACCGAGGGGAAGGAGGCCGATGAGACAGAGGACAGAACAGTCATTTACCTCCCTTGTGAACAGTGCTTCTAATTCTTGTTCATCGAGGAATCCATCACTGTTGACATCTAGAGTTCAATAGTTACAAATGCAAAAGCAGATTTGAATCTTTCAGAAAATAAACGCTTAAAAGACAATCACAACTGTTTGCAAAAGTAGTGTTGATATTCAGGGACAATGGGCTGCAGGCAGGGCTTCGTCTTTTCACAAAGCCTCCCATTAGCCCATTCTATATTTACAGTTCATAATCATATTTTAGAAAAGTACGTATCTAATTCTTCCCAGAGAGAGCAGTATCTATAAGAATAAAAACAGTTAAAAACCAAAATTTAAACATGGTCTTGCTATCCCTGACTGGCTTAGTATTCGCTATAGTCCAGGATAGCTTAACACATGCAGCAATCCTCCAGCCTCAGCTTCCCAAGTGCTGCAATTATAGGTACCACCACCAGATAAACTTAGAAAAAATTTTAATTCTGACATGGAAAGCTTGCTAGATATAGCCTAACTAGCCAGAGAATTACCTCCAGTTTGCAGAACTTTGGAGACTGAGTCGCACAATGATTCAGTAGCAAAAGTGAGCAGAAAGACATAGCTAACGTCTAAAATATCTCCCACTGAGATCAGCTAAAAAAACTATAATAATTTCGTCAGAAGGAAAAACTCTAAGTATGACTACTGGTAGACCTCAACAGCAAGCCATCACAGTGCTCAATAACTAGTAAATAAATACAGACTTTTCAAACAGCAGCTATAAATATCAATATTTGTATCAAATCTGTTACCATGTAATTTGAAAAATGTCTTGGGATCAAAGTCATTAGGGTCCAATCCATCAGCCTCTTCCCAAACCTCTTTAAGTTGGTCTTTGCTTCCCTGTGAACCAATTTTAAGAAATTGCTCAAAACAAAATATAATCTATGGAGAGAGACTCAAAAAATACGTCTGAGGAACTTTTCAGAATTAAGACTCAAGATTTACGTGCTAAACTTAGGACAAAATTCTGCTACAGAGAATTCTCGTCATCTAGATACAGTTTCCATGAATCAGAGTCCTTACAGGATGGTTGACTTTGGGGTGGTTTTCATGCTTCCGCTTCATTTCTTCAAATTTAGACTCTTCTTCTTTTCTCTTTTCCTCATCCAATGTTTTTAAATACTCTCTGCGTTCATGTTCCTTCATCATCTCATACTTCTTAAACTCTTCATGCCGGGTTCGGTCATATTGCTCCAGATCTGCAGTAGCCTGGAGCACAGCACATTCAAATCAACACGCTAAAAGTGTAAATGGTCCTTCTCTGTCTTTCGGTCACATGCATGTGTGTGGGTGGGTGCCTGAGCGTGTGTATGTGCAGTCGCATGCTCGTGGGCTTTCCTATGCGGGTGTGTGTGGAGGCTCAGGTCGGCATCTTCCTTAGCTGCTGTCCATCTGATTCACAGAGCTACTTCTCTAGAACAATAAAACAGCTTTTAAAAATGCAGGGTGCTCTCTAACAGACGTAGAATAGGAGAGTAAAATAAACAGACGCTGAGCTGTTCAAAACAGGCAAAATATAAACTGATTTCAAAAAGAAGGAAGTAGGTCAGACGTGGACAGGACACGGAATGAAAAGTGGTTGGCAGTTATTTCACTCAATTTCATAACCACCCGACAAAAACATGAAGATCAGCAATTCCCCTCATAACTGTATAATAGGTCCACAGACTCTCATCTAAAACCCCTGAGGCCAACCAGAGGTGAGAGCTCATACCAGCATTCCCAGCATGCATGAATCCCTAATATGCAAGAAATTCTGAGTTACGCTCCTCGCACCTCACACAATATGATATATAAAATAATACAATAAAATAATAATATATAGGAGTAGTGAATATTATGTAAATATATCATGTATAAAATAATATACTAGTAATAAAATGTTTAAGGGATTTTTTCCAGTTTTAGGCCCAGGGAGAAAGGAGATGGAGGAGAGACTTGAGTCACACTGCCTAACACCAAGAAATATCAGGAAACACCATAAACTGGCAAAGGAAACTGGTTCTTCCTTAGGACCTTCATAAGCAGGATTTCCTTACAAAGTCTAAATAAAAACTATAGATATCACTGTGACTGGCAGTTTCAAGCCAGTTCAGTTTTTTGCAGCATTTTGGATTTGGGAACATGGATGAGCGATGTGCACCCCTGTTGGTAATGATATCTGTAGTGAGAAAGCTTAAGCAACTTTCCTTGGGAGACACATGTTCTCCAGAGCCTATGAGAATTGTGTTCCCACTTCGTCAAATCATAGATCCTCAAAGGAACATCATGACCCCGCTTTGGGTTCCCATCCTTACCGCTTTGATTAGCATATCCAGATCTCTAGACTCAAATGTGTCTGGATTCTGGTGGTTCAGGTGTTCAAACTGCTTCAGAAGAAGGTGGTGATTCATGCCAGTCTCTGCAAAAGCATGCAAAAACAGCAAATATCAGTCTCGGAAGACACCTAACATTGACTTCTGGCCTCTACACCTACAAGCACATGGGTGCACACACACTACTCATGCACACTCATGAATACATACATACCACCCACCTATAAAAGAGCACACTATTGGCACTTTACTTAAATCAAGCCTCAGCAAGCGAGTACTGGAAGTGCCCTCCCATCTGTGCAGACCTACCTTGAAGGGAGTCCATCTTAGCTTTGATAAGCATCCTTAGTCTTCCTATTTCCTGCCTCTTCAACTCATCAAGCTTTGTCCTCACGTGGTGACTTACCAAGTCCAGCTCTTTGCTCAGCCTCCCACTCTGTCAACAAAATTAATAAACTACCTTTATCTAGTACATTCCACTTGAGACCTGAGGTACCAGGGTAGAAATAGCATCAGAGGAACTGTAGCCATGGCTCAGCAGTTAAGAGAGCAAGCTGCTCTTCCAGAGGACCAGGGTGTAGTTCCCAGCACCCACATGGCAGCTGACAACCATCTGGAACTCCAGATCCAGTGGATCCAACACCCTATCTGACGCCTGTGGACACTGCGTGCACATAATGGAGACACACATGAGCAGAATACCCACATATTAAAAATGAAAACATTTCTAAATAGTATTATCTTAACTTAGTAACAGCTAACTTGGATAAATTTGACATAAAAGCATTCCTCTCAGAAGACTCATTTCTATGATCCCAGCACCTGAAAGGTGGGACATGAGAATCAGGAGTTCAAGACCAGCCTAGTCTACATGAAACCCTGTCTAAAATAAAATAGAATGTGAAGGGATGTATCTCAGTAGAGTGCTTAGTTAGTAGTCTACCGCGCAAGAAGCTTAGCAGTGTACTTAAAAGATTCAGGTGTATGGGCAGCACAACAGAGCCAACTCTATTGGAGGTGTGGGCGAGCATGGGAGAGCTGTTCCTGTTATCCGTCTGTCACGTGACGGCAAAGGCAGAGGAAAGAGCTCCCCACCATCAACCATCAATGCCTGAGGCAGGTCAGGAGCTGGCCCTCAGGTCGTAAGAGCAAGCTGGCCCTGACTCTCATCAGCTGCAGCACTCGGCAAAGTGGCCACTATGCCATGCCTGGGTAACCCAATAGAGCTGACCCTGATGGTATAGGTGTGGAAGATGCAACCCTGAGGACAGGGCTACCCTGAAAGCAGGAGAACTGGCCCTGCCCTTTGCTATCGCTGCAAGGGATGAACTGGCCAGGACAATGCAGGTGGTGAGGACAAGGGACAGCTGGTGGGCTGACCAACTCCGAAACTAGCCAGGCTCCAAATCAGGATTATGTGTTGGCCTACCCCAACATCTACCCCATCTGTGATCTGCTGGAGAATGTAAAGGGATCAGTCCTGCAGACCCAAAGCTGCAGAATCTCCACAACACAAGGCAACAGCAGGATAACCAGGAGGAGTCTCAGTGAGAGCCCAAGATCAATAGTGTAGCAGAAACGAGAGGCCTCGAACCAGACCAATGACTCTGCAGTGAACACTTTCAAGTGGAGATGTACCGGCAGAAGGGTTTACCAACTCACGGTGTCACACGACAGCTTCCACGGTGAGAATAATTTTTTTCTTTTCTCTCCTTTTTTTTTTTTCTCTTAAATTTTATTTTGAGGGGAGGTTGCAAGGGCAGAGGGTGGATACAAAGGGAAGGGAAATTAATGGAATGAAGATGCATAATGTAAGAGACACAAAAAATAAATAAATAAAAAATAAAAGATGCAGGTGTGGTGGACACACCTGTATCTTAGGCAGGAGGATCAAAATTTCAAAGGCTTTGGCTATACAGTAAGCTTTAGATCAGTCTGGATTACCTAAGATCCTGCCAGGAAAGACAGAAATAAACTCTCCCTTCAGAGCAGTTCTTTAAAAAGCTAAAAAAGTAGAGTGGGCATATGACCCAGAAATTCCATCCCAAGGATTATAACTGAGAGGCTGAAATGCATTAACACAGTAACTTAAGCATCACTGTTCACAGCATCATTACTCAGACTAACGAAAATAAGCAGAAATAACCCCCAAGTCTCAACTGATGAACAGTTACAATCTACAGTAGCTACAGCCCTTCCTCAGTTTAACCCCAGAAATGGCAATTATTTCCAGGACCTGCACACACGTGGAAGCCCATCATGCATAAATTCCTTATATATAATAGAATAGTGTTGCATATGACTTGTGCAACTGCACATCTTCAATATGACCAGGACGTTATATATAACGGTACTCTTAGGATGGAGGTGAATGGTTGCACCTGCTGTATTAACGTAAGATACAGTTCATTACCTCATCTGCTAATCTGGAAGTGACCAAATAATTCAGGTCCTAACAAGCTCTTCATCTTTGAATAACTTCCTGCTGTCCTCAGAACATGGTCCAAGCCACTGAACTTGCTGTTCACAGCTCCCTGCCATTTGGCCCATGACTCAAACGCCATTATCTGGCCACTCATGGCCTCCATTTCTAACTCCAGAGTTATTTCCTATATATGGATAGAGTCACAGCCCTTGCATGCTGGGCTCATACACCATCCATCCCTTCCCTCTGCCTTCTATAATTTAGCTCTGACTTAATCTCTGCTGGGAAGAAAGACTTCCTGACTTTTCCTACTGCTACATATGGGCCACGTGTCTGTCTTGTACAGCTCTGTAATATAACAGCACAGATCCAGCCTTCCCATGGACTTCTCAGTGCGATTTGTCTGCCATACCTGCTGCTGAACCCCACTCACCCTTATTTCCTCTAAGTTTGCTTTCTGGAGCTTTTCTCTAAAATGTTGATCTGTTTCGAGGACGTCAATCACTTGCTTGAGGTATTCATCATAATAAAGTCCAGTATCCTTTGAATCAGAAACAGTCACAATTCAGAAAGTTAACCTTGGTCAGAACAGAAAGACTTGAACCTTGAAAAACAACTTCTAGCAAAATGGCACCAAGACAGAGTATTCTTTGACAGCTTCAACAGTCAAGAAAGCGTTTTGAATTGAGACCAATGTCACAATTTATTACAAAATAAGTGTAAATGTCCTGTGTGGTCTAGAAAGCGGGATTTAAGGTTGGATTTGCAACTAAGGTTAGAGTGCTTGCCTAGGATGCACAGGCTGCGGGTTCCATTCCCACCAATAAAAAACAGCACAGCAGTGTGGACAGATTTCTAGGGTAAAAAATGAAAACTTTCTTCCTATGGCCATCTCTCCATCCTTTAAAAATCAGTATTTCTCTTTCTGGAAGATTACTGCTACATTAAAAATACACTATAATTACACTAAATAGTAGTGGTCAGTGTTGTATCATCTGGTTCCTGCCCAGTAACCTTTAGAAACAGTTGCTCAGTGTGGGTTTCCATGCAGTCAACAGCGGCAAGACTTGATATCCCTCTGCTGGTCAGAATCTCACGACATGAGTCATTGAGCATCGGTCCCTGTACCACATTACCATGGAATTCACTTAGCATCCCCTCCACCCACGCACCTACCGGTGGCTCTATCTTTGCACTTTCCACAGGCTCCGTGTTGTGTACTTTGGTCTTGTCTACATCTATAGGCACAGCTTCCAGAGCAGTAAACATGCACGGAACCAAGAAAAAACAGTATTGGAGCTGGGAGATCTTCCACCTCATCTGAAATAAGAAAGTCAATAGAGTAAACTCCTGGAACAATGCTACAAAGCTGGAGACATATATCCCTACTGCCACGTCAATCATATATTCATTCCCAGGAGGAAAAAACCTTCTAGGAAATGAGGTGAAAACAGATTATAATTTTAAAAACTAAGGGGCTGAGACAATCTCTCTTATCAGTCCTATAGCTAATTCTGAAGCAAGAGAAACCACTGCCCTTCTTTCATACTGTTTAGAATGCTTATCTCCAAAGTAATTTGGGAGCTGGGAATGTAGCTGTGCACAAGGCCCTGCATTTCATCCCCTACACTAGGGTAGGTGACAGGGTGCTGATCCAAATGTAATAGAAAGAGCTATATATCTAGCAGTAAGGCAGAATCAAATTTAGGTCTATATTCTTCTTCGTTTTCATTTTTGTATAGAGATGGGGTGGTGGTACACGCCCATGCTTGTGTGCATCTGGTGGCCAGAGACTTCACAAGCTCTCCACCTTGTCTTCTGGAGCCTGGAGCTTGCTGGATAGACTAAGCTGGCTGGCTAGGAATCTATTTGTCTCCCCTGCCCCTGTGCTGTCATTATAAACATTTGCCACAAAGCCTGGCTTTTAACATGGGTTCTGGGAATCGAACTCAAATCCTCACTCTTGCACAAAAAGCAGTTTACCGACTAAGCTGTCCCCACTGCCCCTCAGGTCTACACTCCAATGCTAGCCAAAAGTAGTCACAGCTGTGGAGATGTCATCACAAATCCATCACTGAACTTTTACAACTTGGGGATTTCTCTAGAGCTCACTACTCTTTCTTTATTGAGACAAGGGTCACAGGGCCCAGGTCTCAAACTCCAGGTAGCCAAGGATAACCTTGGTCCTCCTGCCTCTTACAGGCCTGGACCATCATATCCAGTTCAGCCTCAGTATTATTTAAGCTCATAAATCCCACTATCAAATTGGCGGGTAGAGTAGAGGTGCTTTCTGGTACCTAATTGTGCTCAAACCAATTGTACAAAATTACTAAATTAGACAATTTATTTAAAAAAAAAAAAAAAAAAACCAAAACTCTGAATTAAACCTCTACTTGAATAGGGCTTAGTGAGCAAGCCTAACATTATACTGGTAAAGCAAGAGGCTTAGGCACCAGTGTTCATGCATAAAAAAAACAAAAAGCACAGATGGACTACCAAAGGAAGTTAGTGTCTAGAGACACTGACAAAAAGAGGTAAATCCAAGAAAATGCCCCACTCTGGAAACAGAGGCTCTGCTCTAACTCCCACCGGCCAAGAAGCTGATGGGCTGTGTTCATTCATTCTGGTCCAGCTTTCGTTTTCATGGCTAGGACATTCATCATCATCTGCCATTCAGAACCAAAGGCTATTTTGCTCCTTAGGAATTTTGAAAAGCCAAAGACTGAGATTTTAAGGAGAAATCTGTGGTTTTAAAAATCAAACACAATAATAACCACAATCAAGAGCAAAGGGGACATTTCACATGAGTCCATCCATGGGAAACGTCCCCAGCGGGCAAACCCCTAGAGAGGCAGATTATCCCTGCTTAGGGCTGATGGCATCAGAGAAGAAAGCAGAGGTAAGGGCTACTGGGGAAGGGAATTGTTTAGTGGGGAGGAGAAGGTGTTGAGTCAGATAGAGGGTCAGGTGGTCAACATCAGCGTGGCTCGGTATGGGGACACATGCTGTAACTCCAGCTTCTAAAGGCTAAAGCAGGGACTATAAGCCTGAGGCTAGCCTGGACTACACAGTGAGGGGTGTGTGTGTGTGTGTGTGTGTGTGTGTGTGTGTGTGTGTGTGTGTGTGTGTGTGTGTAAATAACATGATATAAAATCATGTTTCAATTCTACAAAAAGAGATACTGCCAAAAATTCAAACTAAATGTTTTTAACATGAAGAAAAAGACATAATTTGCAATTCTCTGAATGTTATATTCTTAGCAATTTCATCTTTTGTTCTGTCACTATCAGAAAAAACATCATGTGCTTCTTTATAGTTGTCTTGATAATTCTGTCAAAGTTTTATTTAAGCATGATGTTATATAAATTTAAGATTTTCTTAAATAAATTTAAGACCCTTTGCTGGTCTTAACTTATTAGAAACCAGCACTGCTAAAACAGCTGTGGTTCTATTAGTGTGCTAATATATAGCATGTCCATGTAATACACATAAACACTGTCTTGTTTAGCTGACAACCTCTATCTTCTTTCCTTTTGTTTATTTATTTATTCGGTATGGTCTTAGGCACATGTACCATGGTGAATGTGTGAAGGTTACAGGACAACTCTGAGGAGTCAGTTCTTCCCCCCTTTGCCTGCACGTGTAACTATGCACCACATCCATGCAGTGCCTGAGGAGCTCAGAAGAGGGAGTTACACACAGTAATGAGTTACCAGAGGGGACTTGGGTCCTCTGCAAGAGCAACAAGGGTTCTCAACCACCAAGCCATCTCTCCAGCCCCATCTGCTTTCTAATTCAAACATTTCCTGTTTAAATGTACTCAGATTACTGATTGTGTACTTAATCAATTTGACACATGATTCTGTAGCTTAATAACTTAGAAACCAGAGATTGTCCTTTAGTTAAGCAGGGGAGGGGGACACACAGAATGACTAGGTGGTAACAGCAACACAGGCTTTACTCCCTGAAAGTCATAAACTTTATTACAGGTTTTCTTATTGTTATCACCTCAGACTTTTCACATTATTGTTATGTCTTGCTGGTCTATATGGTGGTGCGTGCCTGCAACCACACACTCAGAAAGTCTGAGGCCATCCTGGGCTACAAAGGGCTGCAGACATAATTCAATAGTGGAGTGCTTGCACAGGGCCCTACACTCCATCTCCAGATCTACAATTCTTCTGTAAGCAAAGGATATGAAGCAACCGGGTGAGGCAAACACTGCTGTTAGAGGAACAGCCTGACCTTCTCATTTGTGGGCATTAAGTGCTTTACCAGACTTTGGACAGGAAACTACAACACAAAGCCACCTTACTCAACATTGTGAGACACAACAGAATTCCCTATTAGCAGCCACAGAGCGCAGAAACTGTCTACAGGTACAAAGTGTTTTACCGAGTACTAAGCTGATATGACAGATGTGCCCATCACTAAGGCAAATGTCAAACTGTTAGTAATGTCCTCCTAACACTGAGCAGATGTTTCTTAACTTCTAGCAACCTGTAACATAAGACGAGCTGGGACTACAAGGCAGGGGTAGAGGGCTTACCAGCATGTGTCAGGCAAAGGGCTGATCCCAGCACCAGATGATGTGGGGACAAGGCTGATTTTAGTCAACAGGAAGCACTGACAAACTTCTGATGCCCTCTCACATGCCTCAAAATAATAACCACTAAAAGTGAGGAAGTGAAGCAAGGTCTTGCTAGATAGCTCAGGCTGGCAACACACTCACAGTGACCCTCCTGCCTCGGCCTCCTAAGTGTTGAGACTACAGGTAGGCATCAGTGGACTTAGTGAGAGTATGTTATCATTTCCTGAAATGTCTATTTATTTATTTATTTTTTAGATAAGCTGGCTTAGGTAGCCAAGGACAGCTTTGAACTTCTGATTCTATCTCCTGGAGTGCTGAGATTATGGATGGACATTGACATGCTCAGTTTATGCAGTGGTGGGGATTGACCCCAAGGCTCCCCACTAAGAAGCAAGTACTCTGCTGACTGAGTCACTTACCATCCCATTTCCTTTGGTTCCCACAGACGTGTGTATTGGAATGCCCATTTCATCAGACCATACCAGATAATTCAAGGATGGCTGTGACGATGTCCACAGTGCAAGACTCTCTTGGAGAACTGAACCCAGGGCTTCTCATATCCAAATAGGCACTCTACCAACTAGACTGCATCTCCAGTCCATGAATGGGTTTTTAGAGCACTCCACTGAAGGGCTATCGGGGGAATAGCTGGACAAAGCTGCTGATATGTTACATTAGAGACCACAAGGCAGTTTCCCAAAGATGTTATATTACAGAGTGCTCTTGTGGGGGTGGCAGCCAACACAGCTAAGGAAGAGTGTCTAGATCTGGGTTGGATGCTGAAGAGCCTGGCTAACCGGCCAAGCATGTTAGCTTGGCTCTTCAAGCATTCTGACACCATGTGATGAGCAGTTAAGAAACAAGATGCCTGGAAAAGAGCACGGATTGGTTGTGGTCCTCCACAGCTGACAGCTGTCAGTGCTTTTGGTTAACAAACGATTTAAAGATTTTGGGAAAGAACACAGAGCTGAAAGCTGTCTGCCGGCTTGTGGTGGTAACATCAAGAAAGCTCTAGCGCCAAAGCTTGTGAAATTCAGGAGTAGATGGAACTCCCAGGACCGGAGAGACTGCGCAGCAGTTAAGAGCACTGGCTGCTCTTCCAGAGGGCCATGGTTCAATGCCCAGCACCCAAACGGGAGAATCTGATGCCCTCTCTGGCCTCCTTGGGCACTGAGGGTACATGTGATACACAGACGTGCAGGGTAAACACTCAAACATAAAATAAAAATAACTAAATCTTTTTATACATGCTGCACAAATGCTGTATGTCTAAATTCATCTTTAAAAGCTCTTTCAGAAAGCAAAATGGAATTGTGCATGATACGGCATGTATGGCTGCCTCAGTTTTCACAGGCAGCATTTTTTTCTACATGCCCTACAGCCATGTGTTCTATCAACGAAACACAGGAATCCTCTGTAAAGCCTACCATCTTCTTGAGGACTTTCTGTCTACCTCGCCTTTTAATAGCTACTGCCTGTCATCTCATATTTCATGTGGAGATGAGGGATAACCTACAGAAGCCAGTTCTCGCCTTCTACTACATAGGTCAGTGAATGGAACCCAGACCATCTGGCTTAGCAGCAGGGCCTTTACGTGGGGACCATCTCTACATCCTCTTGCTTCTCTTTGATCGATGAAAACCCTTCTAGCGAGGCAGTGGTGGTGCACGCCTCTAACCCCATCACTCAGGAGGCAGGAGGATCTCTGTGATTTTAAGGCCAGTGCAGTCTACAGAGTAAGTTCCAGGACAGCCAGGACACAGAGAAACCCACCCTCAACAAAACAATAACAAAAACTATTGGAAACATACTCCCCCCTCAGATTCTAATCTTTTCCTGCTCATTCTAGATGTAACCAGAACAATTAACCTAAACATTGCTTAGGTCCTTAATAAAGATTCAATAAATTTTGACTGCGGCTGAAACAGAGAAATGGAAAGTGTTCACATACGTTAAGTAAAATGACAGAAAAATCTCTTTAAACACCAACATAATGTCAAAAGTGACCAATTCATTTACAGACTTCCATCAACTGGGAAATGTATGGATGGTGCACAGGATTGCTGCGGAAGGGGAGGGGCAATCCAGTCGGTAGGAGTGGCCATCTTTGCTTTATCTTCCTTCCAACTGAAAAGAGACCGTGTGCCAACGCTGACCAGCAGATGGAGCCAAACATTACAGGCTGATAATAAATAACATGAAATCCATTCAACTCACTGTACAGCCCAGGCTGGCCTTGTTTAGAGCACTCCTACCTCAACCTTCCCATTGCTGATGTTACAGGCAGGAGCCACCACGTCTAGTATGATGTAGTATGATGTGATTTTTTTTTTTTTTCAGATTACCTTGAACTTATTAACAGCCAAGGATGAACCTTAAACTCCTGATTTTCCTGCCTCCATCCCCTGGGAAGATGCACCTCCACGCCCAGTTCATACGGTGCTGGAAATTGAACCCAGGGCTTGGTGTATACCAGGCAAACATTTGACAAATGAGTACATCCTCAGCTCCATGATAATACATGAAAAGTATAAGTCCAGAAGGAATCAGAGTCTTCCCTTTGGTATCCAGTAAATCCAAAACAAGCCTCCCAAGGTCTGAGTCCAGAAAAAAAAGTCAAAGCTGTGGACTCAGACACACAGACAGATTTCTTAGCTGGGAAATCACTCCAGTGGTCAAATAGTTATCCAATTAGGAGTATAAACTGTGTAAGAGAGAGAGAGAGAGAGAGAGAGAGAGAGAGTGTGTGTGTGTTTGTGTTTGTGTGTGTGTGTGTGAGAAAGAGAGAGTAGGATATCGTGTGGTGGTGTATGTTCACATGCAGGGCAGAGGGCCTGAGGCTACAGGTATATAAGGGATCATGCCCTGCTCCTTTCCTGAGTTCTGGGGATTTGAACTCAGATTTTCATGCTTGCACACCAAGCCTTCTTACCCACTGGCTCATCTTCTTAGCCCTGCCCCTGACTTTGTGAATCTTTTTCTTGTTCCCTTTTATTCTTCTTTTTAAGGCTGAAGTGTGATTTCTTCAAATGTTAATGTGCTGTGTACCCCAGATATTACAATAAACAGCAAATAAATAGGATAGGGGCTTCCTCTGGGCGGAAGTCTTTAATATAGCGAGAGGGGCAGATTATTCAATAAGCAATTTAGAGAGGGGAATGTTACTTTAAAACAATACACAGAACAGCCATTTTTCTGTCAATAAAAAGAATGATAAACTTTATTTATTCATTCATTTAGTTTTATATATGTGTTTGCCTGCATGTATGTCTATGCTATGCACCGTGTGTATGTAGTGTACACAGCGGCCAGAAGAGGGTGCCAGATCCTCTGGGACTGGAGTTACAGCTGGTTGTGAGACACCATGTGGATGGTGGGACTGGAACCCAGGTCCACTGGAAGAGCAGCCAGTGCTCTTAACTGCTGAGCCATCTCTCCAGCCCTGAAAAATAGAATTTTTTTTAACTAAGCTGAGCCCAGCAGGTAGGAGGCTAAGACATGAGGGATGGCAGCAAGTGTAAGGCTAGCCTGGACTACAGAGTAAGTCTGTGTCAAACCACCGAAGCAAAACAAAATCTGAGATATTAAAGCGAATTTGGAAATCGACATATTTAGTTTGGTGACTCAAATGTCAAATGCCTTTTAGATCCAACAAGAGACTCAGAAGACCGGGCAGATGGGAGAGAACTTGCTTAGTTCCAGGGCTGCATAAAACTAGGCATGGGGGTTCCTGCTTGTAACCTCAGCACGAAGGAGGAGATGAAGAATCAAAAGTTCAAGGTCATTTTCAGTTCCACAGTGAGTTTAAGGCCATTTGGAAGTTGAACACCACCGTGCCTGACCACAGCCAAGTATTAAGACGGAAAATACAAGAGCTTGTAAAAATGCAGACACACTTCAGAGACAAAAATCTTAATCTTTCGATCTCCTGCCTATAAACACTAAGCTACTGACTCCACAGATCCTTCCTCACTTAAAATTCCATCCCCTGAATTGCTGTTCCATTTTCTCAAGGATGCTCATCTCAATTCACCTTCTTACACCACAATTATGACAACTAAACCCTGTATCCCGGGCTAACCTCCAACTCTTGACCCTGCAGCCTCTGCCTACCTCCAGAGTTCTAGGATTACAGCCATGTCCCACAATACCTGGTCATCTGAACCATTTTAAGTGACAAAATATGGTGTCTGTAGATGTTTACAAGGGAAATCTGGAAAGAAAATATCAGCATGCCTTAAAGCTCTGTATAGAGGATTTGAGGAGCATGTGTGAGGCCCTGATTTCAACTCCTAATACTGCCCAGCCACCCATCCAACCCCCAAAAAATGGTATACTTAAATTATGCAAGGGCCAGTAGTGGTAGGCAAGAACTAAGCGACTTTAAATGATCAACTCCTTTCCACTAGCAAGGCAGGCAAATGGATGTCCTGTGTGACCATACCGAATGCAAAGAATACACCAAGAGGGGACACACTTATCAACAGTCAATTCTGATGGGTGGTCAGGTGACACCCTCCGGTGGGTGGAGGGGTCTCTAGCATTCTAGTAGTGTCTTGCTTACGTAACTGCTTGCAGTTGGATAAATGTCAGCTTATCACAACATAACCATCAGTTGCACAACAAATATCCACTGAACGTGTATGGGTGGTTGTTTTTAAATAACCAGAACAAACCTCTGGTTACAGGTGCCTCTGTAATGAATCACAAAACGGAAGAAAAACAGAGCCAAGCACCAGGGCACAGGCCTGTAATCACAACTCCAGAGGCAGACCAGTTCAACAGCCTGGCCGTATTTGGAGTTCCAGATCAGCCAGGACCTAATAACCAGATCCTGTCTCAAAAAAAAAAAAAAAAAAAAAAAAAAAAAAAAAAAAAAAAAAAAAAAAAAAACACAAGCAAACCAAAAAGCATTAGAACAAACAAACGACCCAAGAAAATACAGAAATGTAATATAGCAAACAGACTATTTCTCTCTCTAGGCAGGGTCAGGCTGGAGGTCTGTTCCGGTCACTGACATCACCTAAGTCACCACCAAGGCCCTGAGCTCAAGAGAGAGAGGAGAAACCTCCTCCCATGGCAGAGGCTTTTGCTTCTCTGATGATACCCAAACCATTCCTTCTTTCTCCGTAGCTCAAACCTCGTTTTATTGAGAGTAGTCATATACTATGCTATGCTCCCTTGAAGCTGAGCTATGGTGCACAGAGTCTCCAGAGACACAAAATGCATTTCTCTTTGTCTTTGCCTGGCTGCCCGGTACCCCACTGTGACAGTGGAGGGCTGGAAGCCATCTTTGATTCTGAGAACTGTAGTAACCTTAGGGAGAACTAGAAGATAAGGTCTCTCATACTACTTTATTAAGTCACTGCCTATTCTGAACTATGACTACAAACATTATTTTAAGGGGCTGAGAAATGGCTCAATCCTAAGAATACTGGCTGCTCTTCCAAAGAACCTAAGTTCAGCACCCAGCATCCATTTGGCTGGTCACAACCACCTATAACTCCAGTTCCAGGGGATATGACGCCCTCCTCTGGTCTCTGAGGGCACCAGGCACACCATGGTGCACAGACATGAATGCAGGCAAACACACATACACATAAAATTTAAGCTTAAAAACAATTATTTTATGGACTAGAGAGGTGGCTCAGTGCTTAGGAGCACATACTACTCTGTGTGTACCCCGGTTCCATTCTCAGCATCTATGTTGGGTGGTTCACAATTCAGCCGCAGTCCCATGGGGATCGGATTCCTCTGGCCTCTGAGGGCTTGTACGAGGGCACACATGAGTGCACACACACACAAGCTTAATTAATAATTAATTGATTGATTAATTGATCTTTAAAACTAAAAGGATGTAGTACTGACTGCTTGTAATGCCATCACAGAAGGTTGGCTGGCAACTCAAGGCCAGCCTGGGCTACATAGTGAGACTCTCTCCTTACTTCCTCTTAATGTAGTACTGACTGCTTGTAATGCCATCACAGAAGGTTGGCTGTCAACTCAAGGCCAGCCTGGGCTACATAGTGAGACTCTCTCCTTACTTCCTCTTACCTTCTCCTTTCATAAAGGAAATTATTTTAAGTGGGAAAATCAATTTCGTGTGCTTAAGCTACAACTCTGTCTAGGCTGTTTTGTTTTATTGTGGTTTATTGTTTTTTGTTATTGTTTTGGGGTTTTATTTATTTATTTACTTTTGGGTTTTTGAGATAAGGCTTCTCTGCGTAGCCCTGGTTGTCCTAGAACTTGATCTGTTGACCAGGCTGGCCTTGACCTCACAGAGATCAGCCTGCTTCTGCCTCCTGAGTATTAGGATCAAAGGTGTGCACAGCCTCTGCTGCCACCGCCACCATCACCACCAGGCTTCCATTATTTTGGTTTTACGGTTTTCTTTCCTGTTTTTCACAAAAGACAATTATTCACTGAACACTTACCTTCAGATGGCTACAGGTTTTATCTTTTCTTTTTTCACAAATGAGGCAACTGGGATCTCAAGTGGTAAAGATGGTCTACACAGTATGAAATCTGTGGAGAACCGGCCTTGGCTCCTGGCCCGATTTTTTTCCCTTGAAAAACTGACTCGGATTCTAAATGGAGAGAGAGAGAGATTAAATATAACCATGATGGTAAGAGCATTTGTTTTTCTCAGAAAAGACACAGACTTTATGACATACACTGTGGCGGTTTGAATAAGGATGGCTACCATCAGTTCATATACTTAAACACTTAGGGAGTGGCACTATTTGAAAGGATTAGGAGGTGTGGCCTTGTTGGAGGAAGTGTGTCACTGAGGGTGGGCTTCGAGGTTTCAAAAACCCAAGCCAGACTCAGTGGTTCTCTCTTAGTGCTGCCTGTGGATCCAGATGTAGGGCTCTCAGCTCCTTCTCCAGCATGTCTGCCTACACTCTGTCATGCTCTCTACCATGACGATAATGGAACTGTGAGCCAGCCCCAATTAAACGCTCTCCTTTATAAGAGTTATAAAAGTCTCTTCACATAACAGAACATTGACTAAGAAATAGGGTAACTTTTTCTTTTAAAAAAAACATACTTGTTTTTATTCTATGTGTATGTGTGAGTTTCTCCATGTAAGTACGCATGTGTACCACCTTCATGCCTGGTGTTCCTGGAGGCCAGAGTTGAAGTTATAGGCAGTGCTGAGCCACCATGGGGACAAAACCCAGGTCCCCTGCAAGAGCAGTGAGTATGCTTAACCTTGAGCCATCTCTCCAGCCCCAAGGAGAGAGCCCCAAGGTTCTGTTAAACCCTTAACTGGAGAGCCACGCATTGCAGCACAGGTGTTGGTCCAGCATGAGGGGGCAAACAATAATATCAAGGCTGTCTTTGGCTATAATGCAAGTCTGAGGCCAGTCTGGGCAAAATGAGACTGTTTCCAAAAAAACTAAAGAACTAATAAACTCTGGGCTACGGAGATGGCTCAGCAGTTAAAAGCACTGGCTGCTCTTCCAGAGGTCCTGAGTTCAATTCCGGCAACTGCATGGTGGCTCACAACCATCTAGAATGAGATCTAATGCCCTCTTCTGGCCTGCAGGGATACATGCAGGCAGAACACTCTGTGTGTGTGTGTGTGTGTGTGTGTGTGTGTGTGTGTGTGTGTGTGTGTGTGTGTGTGTGTGTGTGTGTGTGTGTGTGTTGTGAGTGTGTGTGGTGTGTGTGTGTTGTATGTGTGTGTTGTATGTGTGTTAAATTGTTTTTTCCTTACTTCTATTGATTCTTTGAGGTTGTCACATGAAGCATCCTGTTTTCATCCATCTCCCCACAACCCCAAATCTGCCCTCTACCCTTGTAACCTCCCCCTCAAAACGAGATGTAAAAGAAAAACAAAAAACCAAACAAGACAAACAAAACAAACCAAAGAAAAATAAGAAAGAAGGAAAAAAGAAAAAAAGAAAAGAAAAAGAATTATTCATCATGGAAGAATTAACAAATTCTTAAATATTTCTTTATTCTTACCTTTGCCTTAAAACAGTTAACTTGGAGATGGTAAGATAGCTTGGTGGGTAAAGGCACTTGCCACAAAGCCTGTTACACCTGAGACCCAGAACCCAAATGGTAGAAGAGATCTGACCTCTGAAAGTTGCCCTCTGACCTTCCACATGCATGCCATGGTACACACAAACAAAAATAAATATTAAAATATTTTAACTAACTTGATCCCAGTTTGTCCAAATGTGCTATTGTTATTGTTATTATATTATTATATTGTACATGCATGTGCCTACTTATCTGTATGTGCAGCATATGCATGCAGGTGCCTGTGGAAGCCAGAAAGAGTGTCAGAGCCTTTGAAATAGAAGTTATAGGCAGTTATGAGCAGCCTGACATGGGTTCTGGGAACTGAACCCAGAGCCTCTACAAGAGCAGTAAGTACACTTAACCACTGGGGAATGTCTCCCTGACACAGAGATCAAAACCGCTGCATTTGAAAGCCTTGTCTTGAAGACAAGACATGTTCAACTCAATGCTAAACAGGAGTCTTTCCATGTAGTCTGCAAAGAAAATAAGTAAATAATATAATAAATAATAAATAAGTAATATAAGTAAATAATATAATATAATAATATAAGTAAATAATAAATAATAAAAAAAATAAGTAAATCAAGTCTCTTCAAATTTTAGTAACAGATGTCTTTTTAGGTGGCGTATTAAATATAAGACCATCTATGCAGAGGAGCAAGAATGTGCAGGTTATATTTTGTACATGATTCCAGTAGAACATAGTAAAAACCAACAAGAAACAGCACACTGAACCCCAGGTTCATTCATTGATCGGCCAGTTACTTTCTACCCACCTCCTTGCTAGAAATTGAATGGATGCTATGCAAGAACTCTTAACACCGAGCCGTAGCCTTTGTCTGTGACTTGATTCTCCTAACCATAGAACTAGATTAAGCTGGACAGGATAGCCACTACTTGCGATCCCAGAACTCAGGAGGGTAAGGCAGGAGGATTGCCTTAAGTTTGAGGCCAACCTGGGCTACATAATGAGTTTTAGGACAGTCTGGGCTAAATGAAACTTGTCTTAAAAATTAAATAAAATATAAATTAATTTCAACACATTTTAATTCCGTGTGTGTGTGTGTGTGTGTGTGTGTGTGTGTGTGTGTGTGTGTGTGTGTGTGTGTGTGTAAGTGTGTCTGGAGAGACAAGAAGAGGGTGTCAGATCTAGACTGGAGTTACAAATGGTTGTGAACTGCTGGACATGGATGCTGGAAGTTCAGTACAGATCCCCTGGAAAAGTAAACACAACTGCTGAGCCAGCTATCCAGCCCACATATCAACTTTTTTTAAAAAATTATTTTTTATTTTTACATATTTGTTTCATGGATGTGGACATGAGCTCCACGACATTCAAATAGAAGTCAGAGAAGAACCTGGAAGAGTTGGTTCTCTTTTTCCACCCTGACATGGTTATGGGGTTGGACTCAGATCACCAGGCGTGGCAGCAAGCACAGTCACCCTCAGACATATCTTGCCAGACCTTCAATACATTAAAAAACTGGCACTTACTCTTTCCAGTTCCCATATACTCAAAGAAATATTTTGCAGAACACCAGATGCTAAAAGGGTCCTTAGAAAGTAGAACAGAATTTTAACATATTATGCTAACATTTGGCTACAGAGACACACAAAACACATCCTAAAACAATGACACTAGAATTAATGCCCATAATTAATAACTACTGATTTGAAAAGTGTCCTAATTGCCTTCTTGTGACTTCATTTCAATTTGTATTTAGTGAACACAAACCAACTTGGCAAAAAGCAAGCTGAAAGCTGGGCTTGGTGGTCCACATCTGTAATCCCCCAAATCAGGAGACGGAAACTGAAGAATTTTAGTAAGACCCAGGCCAACCTGGGCTGAGGTCTGAGACTAACCCGTTTTAAACAAACAAACATACAAAAAATACACTGAAAGAATATACAAATTATGTAAGGTGTTGGAGAGAAGGTAGTTGGGGAAATAGGGGTTAAGGAGATGGTTGTCAGTGAATGTGTTTGCCATGTAAACATAAGACCTGAGTTTGGATCCCAAGCGCCCACATAAAATGCCAGGCAGGCTGCATATCCATCATCCCTGAACTAGGAAGAGATAGAAGGATCCCTGGGGCTCCTTGGCCAGCTAGTCTGGCTGAATACACCAGGTCTCAAAACATAAGGTGGAAAGTGGCAAAGGAACTGAAATGGACCTCTGGCCTACTCCCTGTGTCTAGGTATGACACAGACAGTAAGCACTTGGAAGAACAGAGAAAACTCAACACAGCAGGGGCTCCACCATAGGGACCCTAAAATCAGAAGAGCCTAAGAACAGCATCTGTAAGCCCACAAGGAGGCAGAGAGGAGTTTTTAAATTTTTATTTATGAATGTTTGTGTGTAGGTCAAAGGGCAACTTGCAGTGTCCTCCTTCTACCATATGGGTCACAGGGATCAACTCCAGGAAGACATCAGGCTTGCTTGCCAGAGATGTTATCCACTGAACCATCTAGATGGCTCTCAGAAATTAACTGCTGCCCCACATCAGACCAACGGACGTTGGAAGACTTCCTGTGCTTCTTTAATAACTGGAGTGATACTACGTGAGATTTCATTTGTAATTCTAAATTCCATGATTCTAACATTCTACACTATTAATTGTGTTAGCCAAGGGATGTATGTTGGAACATTCATTCATTATTTGTTGAATTTGCCAGAGTTTTATAAAACCATAACACAGCTTAAACGAGGAAAACTCCTGGTGCCATTTCTAAGAAGGAAAGATAAGACAATCTTCGAATCACCAGAACTCAATTACTTAACAAAAATAGCCAGAGAAGACTTTTTAAAAAGGAATGTAATTAACCAGAGGCTATCTGGCCCAAACGCCTGATACAAGCCCCTGTCACCTCTTGAGTTTAGGGCAATCAATCATCTTTAGGGCGGTTCTTTAGGGCAATCATCTCAACTTTTTGAGCTTTCCTAGAGGGAAATCCCACAACCAAATATAACTCACTATAGCAAATATTTTCATTTAAGACGTGGGGGAGTCTGTGACTGCTGCCAATGCTAGTATCAATTTCTTAAGCTCAGTGTTCAAAAGGTCCTCCTGCTTTGGGCTCCCCAAATACCTGGGATTATGTGAGTCACAGTTTCCTGCCTTCTGTTAAAATCAGAGTGGGTTTTTGTTTTTGTTTGTTTGTTTGGAGGGGGTAGTATTTATATTATTCACCCACAGATTTAACAGAGCCTTAAATAAGAAACTTAGATAATAACACTCAGCATTCAATTTGTGTAAAAGGTATAAATCATCAGAACCTGGGTTCCTGTTCATTTTCGTTCTCTCCCCCTCTGCCCCTTATGATTTTGCAAAATAACTGCCATGTAAGACGGCTGTCTGGATCAACCACAATAACCACATCAGCCCACGGAGTTAACATTCAGCAGGTGCAACAAAAAAGTAACATCTTTCTCTTTCCCTAAATCAAAGGGGCTCTTCTTTCGCCTAATTTGTCACTTTGAGGCAAACGATACTACAGCTGGCACCAACTTTCTCCTTAGTGGCAGAAGATGATGGCTTCACATACCCCAGGGAAAGCTGTGCTCCTGGGCCTAGCTTTGCTCCGCGCCGGTGGTAGCGCGGAGCATCAGCGAGGAACCGATGGCTCGAGTCCTCACCAGTGGGCATCCCCTTCGCCCACGGACCCCGCCCCAGTCCGAGTCCAGAACCTACACCGCCTGTTTGTACCACCGGACCGAAGAAAGCTCGGGTGCCCTGCAGCAAGACGAGCGGTGGAGAGGACCCAGCGCCTGGGGCTACAGCTGGGAGACCCTTCCCAGCTCTGCCCTCCCGCAACTCGGCCCTCTGAGCTCACAGCCAAGGCAGGGCAAGCGAGGACCTGCGCCCTCTTTCCCGGGAGCCACCCTGCCACCCTGAGACCGGGATTTGCACCCAGCTCCGCGTCGCTTACCTTCTCTGCAGGGTCCCAACGCGCGAGGCTAAGCCGAAGGATGCCAGCCGCGCGCACACCGGTCTTTCCCAGCCCACGGCCCTCGGCCGTGCTCTATTCCACAGCCTAGTGCGCGCCCGCCTCCTGGTTGCCATGGTGACTGCCTCCGCCCCCCGACAGCCGCTAATTGGCCGGGCTCCGGATCATGAAGGACGCCTATTGGTGAATTGGTCCAGGGAAGCGCCTACGCAGAGGAGCTCCTAGAAGACCTAGCCAAGAGGGACGTGGCGCTCTCGGACGCCGGCGAGGAGGCCGCGCCTCTTCCTTAGCTTGCTGTCCTGGACTAGCTTGTGGAGCAGGACTTAGGCGGGTGAGGTGCTTCCCAGGAGTCTCCCACAAAATCTTAGGGATAGCCAGGATCTTGCTCTCTAGTCTGTGCCTGCAGCGCCCGGAGTGGCGGCGAAAAAAGTGGTTCCTTGCGAGTCCAGAACCTCTGGATGGTATTTAATCGTACCCGACCCTCGTTATCCTTTGCCTTGATTCACTGTGGCTTAATTGCACCTACCTCATTTTTATCTAACGCTCATCTTCAGTTACAGCCTTCTCTACCCCATGGAGCGGAGACATCTTCATCACATTTTAACCATGGGCCTCTTAGATGTCCCCTAAGTTGGAGAGTTAGAAAAATCTTTTAGAGCCTTGGGCTGGTGTTGATGCTTGAGTGCTAGTTATTCACACCTTAACTGATCTTTAATTTTTTTTTTTCACCTAAGGAAAAAAATTGGTCCTAGGTTGTGTATTACAGGTCTCCTAACTGCAACGAAAAATTCACAAAAGCAACTAAGGAAAGAAGGGTTTATTTTGGCTCACAGCTTAAGAGTGTGCTTCATTCAGGAAGACAACAGAAGCAGCTGGTCACAAGGCATCCCAGTCAGGAAGCAGAGAGGTGAATGCTGATGTTTAGCACCCTGTCTCTGTCTGTGTTTTATCTCTCTAATCTACAGTTAATTGGCTCTACAAGTTACACCCCACAGATACAGAGGAAGGCAAACTGCAGTTAGCAAGCTGCAACATAGGTTAATGGCTCCGAGCATATTAGGGACCAGACTTCCTCTTTTGAAACACTCAACCTGCCTCTAACCCAGCATTGGAGCAAGGTATGAAAGCACTGTGCTTCCATTTCCTTGTGTGAAAATGGGGACAGTAACATACACACACACACACTCAGGGGAGGGAGGAGCATTGGCAATCAGTAGAGAAGTGGCTGGGACATTGAAAGTACTAACTACCATTCTTAGGTTGGTGACTGAACTAAGACTATACTCAGCCCTAGATTTTAACCTTTAAACGCCTCTCATCCATTTACTTAGACTAATATCCCAAAGTTAAGCTCCTTTTGTGTTTTAGGGGAAATACCTGTCTTTCTGGTTTTTGGCTCTGCCTCCACTACAGGGTTATAGCAGAGGCATATATAAGGAAATGAACAGGTTGAACATATGACACTCGAGGAAGATAGGAGGAAGTTAGGGAGTAGGGACACTAAATTTCAGCTTGAAAAACACAGGAAATACTGCCTACATCATTGGTGTCCTTAGTAACCCTAAGTCGATTGTACACCCCATCATGGTGGCCCATACCTTCAATACGGGCACTTGGTAGATGGAAATAAGAAGATCAGTAAGTCAAGGCTAGCCTGGGCTATGTAAGACCCTGTCTTATGAAACAAAAACAAAAGAGTAGACTGTAAACATTTTGAAGGCAGGAACTACCTTGAATGTCTTTATTAACTATCATCTAGCACAGGGACACTATCTGAACCAGGTACAAAAACCGGCTGTAGCTTTTCTAAGGGTAGACCTTAGAAACCCTGGTGGTGCCGTTTCTGGATGATTCATCGAAATCCAATGGAGATCAGCAAAACCCGGCAAACAAGAAGATGAGATTCACCCAATGACGTAATAAAAGGAAGAAAGCAATGGCGTGTGGTGACTGGGATGGTGGCCTTTCCCAGGGTGGTGGCAGAAGACAAGAAAAGCAGGATGAACCGTGACCACAAGGACAAAGCCTAGAGTGCTGGCTCGTGTCTTAATCCAAGCACTGTTAAGTTTCACTCCAGCCTGGGCCACAGTGTGAGACCCTGTCTCAGACTTTGACATTAAACAGTAAAGAAGAGTAGTTTTTACAGTGAAAATGGGCAGAGACAAATAACAGTGGTAGAGAAATTCCCTGGTTCCCTGGTACCCTCAGGGCCCTGATCCAGTCTTGAGCACTGAAAGGACGGGGGAGGGGGGGGGGATCTTGGATGCACCCTATTATCTGAGGAATTTAAGAAGAAATTACTTCCTAAATCAAGCTGACTCAGAGGATAACCTGAGTTCTATCTCCAGGACCTACATGGCGGAAGGAGAGACTTGAGTTGTATGTCCTCCATATGTTCCAGTCTTGAGCACTGAAAGGACGGGGGGGGGGGGGGGTGTCTTGGATGCACCCTATTATCTGAGGAATTTAAGAAGAAATTACTTCCTAAATCAAGCTGACTCAGAGGATAACCTGAGTTCTATCTCCAGGACCTACATGGCGGAAGGAGAGACTTGAGTTGTATGTCCTCCATATGTTCACTGTGCCATGTGCTACTCCCCACCGCCATTCATACACAGACACCACACATACAATACACACACACCACACATATACACATACACACAGACACACACCATACATATACACACATACACCACACATACATACACACACACCACACAAACATACAACACACCACAGACACACACACACACCACACACAAATCACACACACAGACACACACACACCACATACACACATACACCACACATACATACGCTCACACAGCACACATACATACACACATACCACACCACACACACACACACACACACACACACACACACACACACACACACACCACACTAAATGTAGTTGTAGGAAGAGAAATAAATGCTTCTTAATAAGTAAAACATTAAACTTAGGTTTTAGCCAGGATGGAGAATTTCCTGAGGGTGAAGGACAGAAGAACAGCCAGTACACAGCGCAACTCAGAAGTCACCCCCAACCCTGCCTCAAATACTTGGCATTTGTGCCTGGTCTGAGTTTGTTATCTGACTCTAGGCCTGGTGTGTGTTCTGGTGGCGTAACCAATCAGTCCATCATGTAACCAATAAGTCAACCTCTGAATGGAGAGGTAGCATTAACAGGAAGCCAATGTACCTGGATTAAAGCATAGAGAAGCCTCAGTTTCCTTTAAGAGGCTGGCCACTGGGGGTTTGACCATGCTCCATTCAGTATATGAGCAACACAAATTGGACGTTTTCATATGTTTAATTTTGTCTTTCTTTTTGTTTCTCTTCTTTGTGAGGGCAAAAGGGTGGAGGTTGACTTAGGAAGACTGGGAAGTGTGATGGGGTGCATGATGGGAAATTTCCAAATAGTCAATTTCGAGGATCAGTAAAAAATTATATGGGGGGGAGGGGAAAGAGTTCCAGGTTGCTCCCTTCCTTGGGCAATGGAATGTGCTCTTACTTAGCATTATTAACTAAACCCAGCTCCATTCCTATTAGCTTCTGAGCAGTAGTGGTTCATGCTGCAGGGATAGTGAAGAGTAAATGGGAGGGTGCCTGGTGTATCGTGCCACAGTGATGTATTAAAAGGTGTTTCTGCACCTGTAACCTGAGAGTCATGAGGTGCTAGAGAAGGTACTGGATAGATTTTAGCCTCTCTCCTCACACACCCTCTGCTCGTTACCTAGGAAACCCTGGCTGATTATTGCTTTCATGGGATATCGCTCAATGTGATGTAGGCAATTTGATTCTTTGATTTCCAAGGAAACCTGGCTCGGCTAAGAAACTCAAAATGAATTTGCTAGAAGACAGGTAAGAAGGAAAGAAAAACATCTGAGCAAATTGGCATCTCCAAGCCCTGCCCCATAATGTAGTTCTTGGTACCTCAGCAGAGAGGGTTTATAAGGAGCATCTAGGTGGTTGGTTGTTTTGTTTCTGGTGTGGGTGTATGTGTATTATAGTGTGTGTGTGTGTGTGTGTGTGTGTGTGTGTGTGTGTGTGTGTGTGTGTGTGTGTGTGTGTAGTATATATTCTCATTCTTTGTTACAGGTTCTCTCTCTGTAGCTCTGGACGCCATGGAATTCCATATGAAGACCAAACTAACCTTGAACTAGGGTCAGACATACTGCCTTTGTCTCCTGATAAGATTTCACATAGTGCCGCCATGGCCCACCTCTTCTGGCTTGGTTTTTGTTTTGGTTTGTTTATTTGTTGTTTGGTTTGGTTTAGTTTTGGTTTACAGGGTTTCTGAGTAGCAGCCCAGGATTTATACACCAAACTAGCCTTGAACTCACAGAGATCCACCTGCTTCTACTTACTCCAGTGCTCGCTTTAAAGGTGTTCATGACCACACCTATTCTGACGTTTTCATACCACAGTATGCCCCTTCTGTACTCTTCCAGGATTGAATATGACATCAGCTGACCAATTTATTGCCAAGGAAAGCTGTTTGTGTTCAGAAGATGGATAAAGAAGGCAGAAATTATTACTCCAGACACATTAAGTGCTCAGAAACTTAAAAGGCTCAACAGCAAACTATGGGAGCCAAGACTTAAAAATTTTGTTAAGGTCTAGTTCACAGATCAGCATCTTGCATCTACGGGACCAAATCATCCCACTGCCTGTGTTTGTAGGTAGTCATGTTGGCATACAGCCATATCCAATAGCTACATAAACTGCATACACGGTATCCTTACATGTGTCTCTGGGTACCATTGTATTGAACTAGCACATCTAAGTAAACCTTACAGCTCTCAAGATAAATTATGAGCCAGGTGTAGTGGCATACATCTACCTGGAACCCCAGCTATTCAGGAGACTGAGACAGGAGGATTGCAAATTTGAGAACTGCCTGGTCTTAAGCAAAATTATCTTAAGATAAAATGCAAAACGACTGGGGATATATCTTAGTGGGAGAGTATTTTCCTAGAATGTTCAGCATCCAGGGTCATAGAGTGACCTGGGTTGGATGATGCAGCTCAGTCTTAGAGCACTTGCCTAATGTGTGAGCCTTGAGTTCCCATGACAACACTTGGGACAACTACATGGCCCTTTACAGATAATAAATGAGTTTAGATAATTCATGCAGAATCCTATTTTCAGTATAGTGCAAAAAAAAATGCTTCACCCTCATCAAGTCCTCTAACCTATTACTTCTGTCTTTCATATATATACAAACATCTTTATGTGTTTAATATTACCATGATGATTTTGTATGTGTGTGTGCACATGCATGATATGAGTGGACAGTCAGAGGAAAACTTTTGGAGACCTTTCTCTCCTTCCAGTTTTAATGGTTCCAGGGACTAAACTCAGGGAAGCAAGCACCTTTACCCACCGAGCCTTCTCACTGGCCCTGAAGGTCTTGATAAAATACAAAGATTGATTAAGTAGGTCTGTAGTAAGAGGTTTCTGGCTGGGACTTATGGGCCTAGCCTCAAGGTTCAGACCACAGACCCACAGACCCGTGGAGACACACAGATGCTTACATTAATTTTAGACTGTTCGGCCTAAGGCCCAGACATATAACTTGCTAACTCTTTACCCCTAAACTAACCCATGATTCTTATCCTGTTCAGCCATGGGGCTCGGTACCTTTTCTCAGAGCAGCATAGTTGTCCTCTGCATCTTCTGGCTTGTCCGGCAACTCTGGAGTCTCTGTGGCATTTCTGCTCTGCTCTACCTGTTCCCAGAGTTTTCTTAGTCTGGTAGCCCCGCCCACACTTCCTGTCTGCCTTTGGCCAATCAGCGCTTTTTATTAAACTCATAGGCGGGACAATTATTTACAACGGAACATCATAAGTCCACTACATAGGTCTGTGAAGAAGCAGGAGATTCTGCTTCTGATGAGCTAGTTCCTGGGGGTTGGGGGGGGGGGCTTGATTTCTTTATGTTGTTGTTTCCTTCATTATTAATTATTACTTATTTATTCATTCTTTCATTCATTTGAGACAGGATTCCTGTATCCCAGGTTGGCTAAAAATTTGCTCAGGTCTGATCCCCCAGCTCGCACCTCCATACTGAGTGCTCGAATTCCAGACACGCACCCCCACACCCGCTCCCTTCAGATTTTATCATCAGTGTCCTGTCGTTTCTTCCCTCATCACCTGGTTTGATGTCTGTGATTGATCTATGAAATCTCTCCCACACAGGCATTCACTCTCTTGCCTTTATGTCCCTCTGGTGCTCTCATCTGGTAAAAGCTCAGCTTAGGTGAAGCCCGGTGCTCCCCATCTGTGCTGTGGAAGAACAGTCACCAGATCTGTCTCTGACGTCATCACACACTGCCCATTAACCTCCCAGAGTCCCTCTCCATCTTCTGCCTCCCACACCCTCCATGGTCATTGGACCTCTGGTCCTCCCCTCCCACTCATCTTTAGTAGATAACCTGAGTTTGCTGAGAATTTCCTTATGTCAGTTTGGCCAATCCACTGTCTTTGTTAGAGTGAGGGGTTGTCATGGGAACTCAAGGCTCACACATTAGGCAAGTGCTCTAAGACTGAGCTGCATCCTCCAACCCAGGTCACTCATTATTTTTGTTTCGTTTTTCTTTATTTGGGAGATCAGGATCATGTGTAGCCCAGGTTAGCCTCTGTGTTGCCCAGGTTAGCCTCTGTATAGCCAAGGATGACCGTGAACTCCGGTCCGTGGACTTCTAATTCTCCAATGCTGATATCAGAGGGGTACGCTACACTTCTAGTGTGACATCATGAATCTTGGCCTCAAAAGTAGAAAGCATGGAGGTTAGGGACTGGGAAGGAGAGGCAGCGAAGAGCCTTTTCTGAGAAAGTTTTTAGTCTGTCCCAGTGGCCCTGCAAATCCTTCCCTTCACTCAGGGCATCCTGGGATAGCCTGTGTCTCACACAGGGGAAGGCAATGGCCATGACTGGCTTGTGCCAATCAGGATTACTTCCTTTCTGCATTGCCACCTGTAGTAGTGGGGTTCTCGGTCCCGGGCGGCCAGAGGTCCGAGACCCACAGACCTGCCGCCCAAGACCGCTTAGCCGCTCAGCCACTCAGACCCCCAGAAATGACTCAGACGCTTAATTTAACTTTATGCTGTTTGGCCTATGGCTCAGGCACATAGCTAGCTAGCTCTTACATCTTAAATCAACCCATTTCTATTAATCTGTCTGCCACGTGGCCTGTGGCTCACCTGTGCTCCTTACATGTTGCTCCTTGGGCTTCAGCTCGGTCTGTCTCTGACTCTGCCCTTCCTTTCCTACCTATTCTGATTCCTCCTCCTACTTCTTCTATGGTGCCTGTCATGGCCCAAAACAGCTCCTTTATTTAAAGATTGATATTCACAGCATACAGAAAGGCATTCCCACATCAGCCACCCCCACACCAAAATTGTGTTCCAGTAACAAAGAAAGACAGAGCCAAGTACTTGGTTAGGCAATGGCTCTGTGCTCACCATATCTCAGGATCAATTTGCTGAGCCTCGTGGCTCTTTAATCTTTTTTTTTTCCTGCACGTGTGTAACCCAGAAGCAGTCCCTTTGCTCATGCTGCCTTTGTTCCCCTCTGTCTAATGGCTCAATCTCTTTCTTTGGCTATTCCTCACTTCTTTTCTGTGATCCTTCTCTGCCTATAGAGTCACTACCTGGTCCTGTGAACATGGTACCAGGGTATCTCCCATATTTAAAAATCTCTTTCTATTAGGTTTTGAAAAAGTGATTTTTTTTAAAGAGGGAGTAATATGTTAAGTATAGAATTCAGTGACTTTATTGCAAAATTCTTTCAAATTGTCTATATGCTTAAAACTTTTATAATGTAATATTGACAAGAAAAATTCCTTCTGTGACCCCAAGTTGCTTCCAAATTGTTTTTCTGCTTATTTTTCAAAATTTTAAAATTTATTTTGAGGCAGGGTCTCATTTTGGTATCCTAGGCTGGCCTGTAACACACTATAGAGCCCAAGCTAGCTTCAAAACCATAATAATGAGACTGCTCAGCGAGCACTTGCCTCTCAAGCCTGCCAATCTGAATTCCATCCCCAAAGCCATAACAGGAGAACAAAACCGTCTTCTACAGGTCTTCCTCTGACATGTGCTGGCTAGTTTTATGTCAGTGTGATACAAGCTAGGGTTGTCTGAGACCAGGGAACATTAACTGAGAAAAATGCTTCTGTAAGATTGGGCTGTAGTCAAACCCATGGAGCATTTTCTTAATTGGTGATGAATGGGCAAGGCCCAGCCTCTGTGCCTTCCTGCCCTGAGTACCTGTCCTGACTTCCTTCGGTGATGAACAGTGGTGTAAACTCTTTCCTTTGCTGTTGGCTTTTAGTCCCAGTAATAGACCTCCTTCTGTGCACACACACGCACATACTCTGTCTCCTGAGTGATGGGATTAAAAGTATGAGTTACCACTCTCAGACCCTCATGGCTTGAGTATGGGTGATTCCATCACAGAAAATTTACTAGCCATATATAAGGATTCATACTTATTAAGGGGTTATATAAACACTCACTGAGACTACTGAACCTTAAGACAATTCTTGGAGAATGGAACTGTCGATCAGCTCCCCTAGAAGGCAGGAAGCTCAGTGGGATCTGGCCACACCCCAGTCAGACTCCAGGTACTCCAGAGACATGCCTCCAAGCTTTCCTAGCTAACACCTGAATCCCACTACATGATTCTGCTCTCTGATATTCCAGGCTGATTTTATTAAATATAAAATATATCAACACACACACCTAAAACAAATACCACTTATAATAATTTAAATTCAAATTGTTTAATTTATAAAAAAGAAAATTGTGAAGTGTGATGGTACATACCTTTAATAATAGAACTTGGTTGGCAGAAACAGGCAGATATCTGTGCATCTAAGGCCAGCCTGGTCTACATAAAGAGTTCTAAACTTGCCATAATTACATGGTGAGGCCCTGTCTTTAAAAAAAAAAATTACAAAATAATTTAAAAAATAGTTGAGGCAATTCTCCTGTCTCATCCTCCTAGGTACTAGGTTTACAGGCATGAGCCAGCACATTCAGGCATTGTTTAATTTTTTATTAATTATTTTTAATTATGTATATTGTGTTTCTGTTTGTGGGTATGTGTATATGAGTGCAGGTATCCATGGAAGCCAGAGACCTTGGATCATCCTGCATCTGCAGTTACAGACAGGTGTGAATGTCTGATGTGGGTTCTGGGAATCAAACTCTAGTCCTTTTAAAGAGCAGTACAGGCTTTCTTTCTTTTTTAGACTCATTTTACTTTAAGTATGAATATTTTGTCTGCTTGTAAGTTTGTATACCATGTGTGTTCCTGACACTCAAGAAATTCAGAAGCAGGCATTTGATTCATTGGAAATAAAGTTTTGGATAATTATGAACTGCCATGTGGGTGCTGGAAACCTAACCCTAAGCCTCTGCAAGAGTAGCAAGTACTCTTAACCACTGAACCAGCCCTGCTGGTGTTCAAAATTATTATTGAAAAGGTTCTGTTGGGAGCCAGGCCAATCCAAGACTTTCCGTGAGACTTTAATATGGAGGAGGAACATAGTTCCTGGTCTAAAACCAGGAACAGTAATGGCCTGAGGCCAGGGCCTTGCGGGGAGCTGAGATATGGGATCCTGAGAACCTAACTGTTCCCTCCTTAGGGGCTGTGATTATCAGTCCCAAGGCTGTTGTGTGCCTGGTCTGTAAAATGATTGGGATATCCTGTGTTGCTTTTGTGCAAAATTGCTTGGTTACTTCCTGATGACTTCATCCTGTGATATGATAGCTTTCTGCTAATTCTATCCCCTCTCCCCCTGCAAACAGAACATAAAATATTGTTTTAACAAAAAGAAACAAAAACTTTCTTTTTCATGAGCCAGCAGCTTGTGCAGGACCTCCCAATCTCAAATTCTTCTGGTTTCCATGTATATATAGTTTGAGGATTTATTTTGGTTTTGTTTTGTTTTATTTTGTTTGGGGGGGCGGGGAGGACGGGGTTTCTGTGTAAAAGCTGTGGCTGTCCTAACCCTTGCTCTATAAACCAGGCTGGCCTTGAGGTTACAGAGATTCGTCTGCCTCTGCTCCAGAATACTGGGGTTAAAGGTCTGTGCTACCACTGCTCAGCTTCCTGGCTCCTTCATTACATCTCATCCCCATCCTCCCTCTGAGGAATCTGTCTCTGAAGAATGATGTGCTGGTCCAGGTCAGCTTCATTTCTCTCACCCCTTCTTACCCATCTTTTACTCTGATTTTATACAATCTGTCTTCCATAACTGCTTCTTTGAGACTCTTTCTTAATAAAGTTGCCTTTGACTGGACATTTTCTGTTTTCTCCTCCACCTCCTCCTCCTCCTCCTCCTCCTCCTCCTCTTCTGTCTCCTTTTATTTCCTTTTCCTCTGCTTCTGGGCCTCCATGGTGTGAGCCGTTCTGTTCGGCCATGCCCTCCCCACCATGGAGAACTGGCAGCCCTGAAGCTGAACCGGAATTAACCTCTTCTCCATGAAGTTTCTCTCTCAGACACTTTGACCCCAGTGACACAAAGTCTGACTAATTCACTCCCAAAGTTCTCCTTGGGAGATGTGGAGATTTGCTTCTGGAGCCTAGCTGGGTGACACATACTTCTGCTGTTACCTGCTTCAGAGTCCACCTCAGCCTGAGAGCCAGAGTCATGATTTTCATCAGACATACCAGTCATTCTGCCAGGCAGTGAATGAGCAAGCCAGTAGCTCATGCATCCCATCTGCCAGAACTCTCTGACTACAATTGTTACTCCAGAGCTCCTCCCTCGGCTGGCAGAGATGTGCTTTACCTCACCATCTGCCAACTCCCAACTCAGAATTCTCCTTCTGCCCTTTTCCCTATTTCAGAAATTACCGCCTGACAGATCTCTACCACCTGACTCTGTCTCAGCATCTACTTCTTTGCAGCCAGCTCTGTATTCTCTCTGTCCTTATCTCAGGAAACAGTATGCACCCGATTGCTCAACTGAAACCCTGTGAGTCAACTCTGATTCTCCTTCATCCCACGTGTCTAATCCATCAGCAGGTTCCGTCCCTTCTCCAAATCAGTCTCTCAGTTTCTCTCACCTTCATCATCATCATTTCTTATGAGTTTCCTACTCCTGCATCTGTCCATTGTATTCCCTTTTCCACAGTCTTTAAGAGACAGTACTCCCTGAAAACAGTAGTTTCTGTGCAATCCCCTGAAATTCCTCACTGTGACTGTCAGAGCCCTGCCTTTGCTCTTCACTCTGCCTGCCCTCCCTCTCTGAGTCACTACACTCAGCTGTGTTGGTTTATCTGTTCTTTGAAAAGCCTCCCACCTAAGACCTTTGCCCAAGTTCATCCCATTTCAGAAGAGTGACTGGTTCTTCTCATTCACTGGAATTCAAGTGCTGCTACCTCAGGCTATCCCACTAGTCACTCAACTCAGCTTTCCTGTGTCCTTGATCACATATTCATGTACATGGGAGAAGTAATTTTTCATTTACTTTATTTTATTTTATTTTGGTTATTTGAGACAGGGTTTCTCTGAGTAGCTTTGGAACCTGTCCTGGAATTTGCTCTGTAGACCAGGCTAGTCTCAAACTCACAAAAATCCACCTGCCTCTGCCTCCTGAGTGCTGGGATTAAAGGTGAGCACCAGAACCACCCAGCCCCTCCCCCACCTTTTTAAAGAGAGAGAGAGAGAGAGAGAGAGAGAGAGAGTGTGTGTGTGTGTGTGTGTGTGTGTGTGTGTGTGTGTGTCTATCTCTCTAAGGCTGTCCTAAAGCTGGTTGTAGACCAGGCTGGCATCAAATTCAAAGAGATATACCTGCCTCTGTCTCCTGGCTCCTTAACTTTTTCTGTTTCTCACTAGTATATAAAGTTCATGAAGGTATAGACCATTATCTGGTTTATCACACAGATCCCAGTCAGTACATATTTGTTGAATATATAAATGGGCACAAAAAAACTCAGATTTTTTTTTTATTTCTTATAATGTTTTGGTAAAGAAATTTTGGTTTTTCTTTTCCTCTTTAGGACAAAAAAAAAGGAAATTTTAACTTCTCCATTTTGCTGCTTTGCAGATTAACATGTAGGAGATACATATTCATAGCAATAAATTGTATCTAGATCTATCTACAGTGGACATAATTTCAAGAAGCCCTTTAAAAGCCATACTATCCCTACCAAAAAGGTTCCTGACATACTAACAACAGCAACCTTACCAAACCTGCTCCCCGTAAAAGCACCAAGAGCAGGAACATGTGCTGGGCAGCCTTTCCACCTGTTCTGAGGCCAGACTGATGGATTCCCTGGCGACGGCAGCTGCTGGAGTGCAGAGTCCCAGCTGCAATGTCAAGACGCAAGTCAGGACAAGCGAAGTGTTGATCCACTCTTTGACAGAGCACTGGTTGGAAGCAGTGCAGCTGAAATGGCAGTTAACCGTGGTGTTATGCCTCTAGGAAAAGTATTGCAAGGGCAGTAGTAGCTGTGGGATCAGGCCTGAAAGGATGGGGAGATTCAACCAGTTAGTGCGACAGTGGGAGACCAAGATCTCCTCCCAGAATACAAAGACAACAAAGTAGTTATAGATGACAAGGGCCCTTTCTCATTTAGAGCCAGTGGCACCCTTGGAAAGCTACCCCACTCAAAGGCTGAACTACTTCATCTTGTGAATCATCTCTTGCCTTCCTTTATGATAAACCAAAGATGTCTAAACTGATAAGACACCCTTTGCCTCGGAAGTTCAGCTTCTCCATATTGTTAAAACATTTCTAAATAAAACAATGTAAATTTAAAAACACATGTCCAAACAATAAATGGCCCTGTAACCCCAGCATCTTGGGAGAGTGAGGCAGGAGAATTGAAGGTATAAGGTCTGACTCGGGAATAGAGTGAGTTCAAGGTTGGCCTGGACAACCTAGTGATACTGTGCCCTCCCCACCCCCAAAGAAAAAGTCTAAGCCTATGGATATAGCTTAATGGCAAAGTAAGCCTCCCCACCGAAAAACACAAACATACCCCTCAAACAGAATCCTGAATTCCCTAAATTTCTCATTTTATGACAGAAAACCTGACGGGCAAACTGAAGAAAGGAAAAGCTGAGAGAGAACAGAAAGAGGAGCCAGGCTGAAAACCCCCAGCGACCGACTTTCTTTAACCAGGCCCTGACATGGTCTGTACACTGAAAATGCTTTATTACCATTTGTTAATAAAGAAGCTGCTTTGGCCTGTGGCAGCTTAGAGGCAGGAGGGAAATCCACGCATAGATAAAGACGAAGGAGGGCAGAGTCAGACAGAGACACTGAGCACTGCATCTGAACAGAACAAGATGTAATAGTACAGCTAAGCCAGAAGCCATGTGGCAGAACATGGATTAGTAGAAATGGGTTGAGTTAAGATGCAAGAGATACCCAGCATTGAGCCTTGAGCCACAGGCCAAACAGTTTGTGATTGATATAAGCATCTGAGTCCTTCTGGGGGCCTAAGTTGTTGTGGGTGGGTCCAGATCTTAGAGCTAGAACATGCCAGAAACTTTAGGCTACAACCAGCTTGGGATCAAGTGTTCAAACACAGGAGACTGAGGAGTTATAGTTATAGTTATAGTTATAGTTATAGTTATAGTTATAGTTATAGTTATAGTTGTTATAGTTATAGTTGTTATAGTTATAGTTGTTATAGTTATAGTTATATAGTTATAGTTATAGTTATAGTTGTTGTTATAGTTATAGTTATAGTTATAAACTATATATATAGTTTATAGATTATAAGAACTACAACAATTTAGAATATCTATCATGCAGTAAGAAATATTAGCCAACAAATTTTGTGTTACAGTCATAATTTTTGTGTTATGCCAAGAAAAGACCTTAGAGAGATTATAAAATGATCAGCTATATAAACCTTGATCCTAATCCCAGAATCTTCATTTATGACCATCTTCTCCCCTTAGGAAAAGATGGTATATCCAATGAGCCAACCCATCAGAGAATGCCTTCACTAAGATTAAAGCCAGGCTCTGGGAGAGTAGTACAATTGGTTGAGTACTTCCAAATGTGCATGGAGCTTTGGTTTTGATCTCTAGTCCTGCATAAACCAGGCATGCTGACACACTCCTGTGATCTCAGCATTGAAGAAGCAGAGGCAGGAAGATGAGAAATCCAAGATCACCTTGTGTTTCATGAAACCTTCCTCAGTCTGAAGCCGGGCTAGGTATGGTACCCCATGCTTATCCTCCAAGTACTAAGGAGATTGAGGCAGGAGGTCTGCCAAAAGCATGGTGCTATCCATGCTGGCATTCACACAGAGGATTTTGTGTTTTCTTTTTCCTAATTAGTTGTCATATTTGGGGTTTCTTGAATAAAATTTAGGATCTCTGTGTTCTCTTGAAATGCTGGAGTCCTGACAGCCAGTGGCCTACATTCCTCAGGGCAACAGTTGGCTGGAGCAAAGGAATAATGTTCATCTGTGTACAAGGTAGTTTTTCTTAGTCAACCGCCATCCACCCCATAGCCTACATAATATCTATCTCGTGGTAACAGCAGAATCAATGTTTGGAAATACTTTTAAAAAGATGAAAGAAATCTACGTCAAGAGAAGGGGAACTTAGATGATAGTCTACCTCGGTTAGAGCTGAAGCTGCAGCTCTAGCCACAGACATCATTCTGCTGTTATGATAAAGGAGCACATGCCACCTCAGAATGTACTGTTTTGTCATATTGGCTATTTTTAATTGGAAGTGGCAAAAAAAAAAAACCCCGATACTGGAAGCTGAAGAGATGACTCAGTGGTTAATAGCATTTGTTAACTCCTGTAGAGGACCCAGGTTCTGTTCTCAGGACCCATGGGGTAGCTCACAACCATCTGTAACTCTAGTTTTAGCAGATCTGATGATTTCTCCGACCTCCATGGGTACAAGGCACACATGTGATGCGCATATAAACACATGGGCAAAAACATTCATATAAAATAAATCTAAAAAATTAATTCCAGTGCACGGAGTCCGGGCCATTAAGAATACTACAAATTGCCAGATGGTGATGGCACATGCCTTTAAACCCAGAGGCAGAGGCAGGTGGATCTCTGAGTTTGAGGCCACCCTGGTCTACAGAGCGAGTTCCAGGACAGCCAGGGCTTCAAAGAAAAACCTTGTCTTGGAAAGCAAACAACAACAACAAAAAAGAATACCATAAGTTTCAAGGGATCCAAGCCAGTCACGACTACAGAGTGAGACCTAGGCTCAAAAACACCAAACAGAATAAAAGTACTTGAGATGATGAGTAGGCTCAAGATGACTCTGATCCATTTCTTTAAGTTTTAATTATTGTTTTCTATGTATGAGTGTTTGCCTGCATTTATGTGTATGTACCTGCATGCTGTGCCTGCAGAAGCCTGAAGAAGCTGTCAGATCTCCTACAACTGGAGTTAGAGGCAGTTGTGAGCCTCCCTGTGGCTACTAGGAACCAAGACCTGGCCCTCTGCAACAGAACCCAATGGTCTTAACTGCTGAGACTTCTCTGCAAGTCCCCATATTCTTTTTCTTAAAATGAAGAAATGAAGTCATAATTTCTATATGAAAATGTCCTCCCTATAAAGTTGTTCTTGGATTTGTTTGTTTGTTTGAGGCAAAATTTCTCTGTGAAGCCCTGGCTGTCCTGGAACAGGCTCTGTAGACCAGGCTGACCTCAAACTCAGTGATCCGCCTGCCTCTGCCTCCCAAGTGCTGGGATTGATGAAGTTCATGATCACTGACTAGCTTACTATTTCTTCTTTTATTAATATTTTTAATTAAAAGACAATTACACTGTTTCTCTTTCCTGCTCCCCCTTTGAACCACTCCCATGTATCCCCTTGCTCCCTCTCAAGTTCATGACCTCATTTTTTTAGCTGTTGACACATATATAATTACTAAATACAGCTTTCTTAGTACATGTAATGATACTTGTACATATATATAAAATCTCAGAGCTGACCGCTAGGGATTGGATAACCAATGTAAGGAAACTTTTCTTATGAAAGGTGTTTTTCCCTCTCAGTATTCCTTGGTTGTCTGTAGTTCTTTGTCTGTGATTGGGGTCCCCAGAGATTTCCCCTTCCGTGTTAGCATATCTATTGATGTCATCTATGTTCAGGTCTTCGTGGTTGAGACTCTACAAAGTTCATACTCAAGGACTGGGAGAGCATTCTGCACATACATGCTCTGTGAAATAAATCCCTGTCCTACTTAATGGTCTTAACTTATGCTACTTTATATTGAATGTTCTGCTGGGTTTCCTGTGTGATCATACATGTCACTTAAATGGATTGAGTCAAGAAACATCCAAAGTACTAGTGAGTCAGCCTTGGGGTATGCTGGTAAGGGCTTCCAATGGGAATTAACTGTCAGGGGAAAGCCAGCCCTGACTGCAGGTGGGGTTTTCCCATGGGTTGGCATCCTATCTGAATAATAAGGGGAAAGGCAGCCAGGTCACACATGAGTATATGTGGGGATGTGTTTCAAATATAATAAAATTCAGTCTGGAATATCAGAGGACAGAGCCACCTCTCCAGCCCCTTTTTTTTTTTTTTTTTTTTTTTTTTTTTTGAGACAGAGTTTATTTGTAACAGTCCTGGCTGAAACTTGCTTTGAAGACCAGGCTGGCTTTGAACTCACAAAGACTCTTTTGCCTCTGCTGCCCAAATGCTGGTACTAACAGTGTGTGCCACTGCCTGCTCTGTCTTTCTATGCCTTCCTTAAATACCTTCTTTGCTCAGTTAAGGCCTGGCACCACCACTGCCTGCCTGGGAGCCTGGAACTCCTTCTGTGAACTAAGATGACCTCAAACTCAGTTTGGATTGAGGGCATAGGACACCACTCCTGGGATATACCCTGTGCCGGGATTAAAGGTGTGAGTTACCAGTGTCTGATCCTCCTAGACTGACTGTTGGTAGATCCCTTTGATATCTCTGACTGTTGTTATTATATTTGAAAATATCCCCATAACTATAATCCCAGAACTTGGAAGGTAGAGACAGAAAGGTCAAGTTCAAGGCCGGCCTGGGGCTACATGAGAACATGTTTCCTAAGACAAATTCTCTGTGTGACTGAGGCTGGCTTCAAATACATCACCATTCTCTTTCTGCCTGTGCCTTCCAAACGCTAAGATGACAGACACATGTTGCCATGCTGGCCCAAGAAACCATCCTTCCACAATATTTCCACTAAACTTTGGAGATTTATTATACCTTTATTGTACTTACAGTGGTTTTAATAATTTATTAATCTTCTTTCATAGAATTAAAGATTACAAGCTAAAGGTAGTGCTTTTGTATCTCCAAAGCCTAGCAATGTAAAGATAGCTGATAAATGTTTTGAGAAATGGTTACAGGCAGTATACAAACCTACTAGACCATAGGCTATGGGGTGGGACCAAGCTGGGACATACTATTACATAATTTAAAAGTTGCATAAGCAAATGAAGCAAAATATGTCATGAGGGAAAAGAAACCTGTGTGGTTTTTTGATGACACCATTCTGGAAGTATTGACCTTCCTTAGGTCACCTGGGTAATTCAAGCTTTGGGGAAATCCTCCCATGTCTAAGCCTCAGCACTGACTGCAGCATCTGGACCATAGGATACTAAGATCTGAGAGGAGGCTAGCACATTCTAGGATTTGGACCAGTCTAAGCCTTATCTCTGATCAGGGTTAGTCTGAGGGCATTTAATTTGCCAAGCTGCACTGGTGAGTGTTAGTGAATCAAACTGGTCTCTCAGTAAAGGTCGGGCAGTGTTGTCTGTGAATATAAAGGTCGGGCAGTGTTGTCTGTGAATACACATGCTACTTTATATTGAATGTTCTGCTGGGTTTCCTGTGGGATCATCAGCTGGTACCTAAATCAATAACGATTTCTTCTAAACCTATGTGTTTAGAATGATCTTCACAGGTCTGACCATTGGTATGGTTTCAGTTTGAGCATTTCGCTTGGCTTGGAGTTAGCCCTTAGCTGAGATAATGAACAAGGTAAAACCACAGAAAATGGCCAGAATTCAAGGATACATCACAATCTGCCCCTAAGCTGGTCTTGAAACTTCTGATCTGCCTACCGAAACTTGTCAAGTGCTGGGATCATAGACATATGTCCTTACACTTAGCTTTTGATCATGGTCTTGGACAGCAGACAGACAGGCAGACACACACACACACACACACACACACACACACACACACACACACACACACACACACCCTGTACAAAAAAAAACTTTTAAACAAATATTAAACTCAACTGATTCTTGTTTGTTTGTTTTAACCATTTAACAGCTATTAATTCTGAAATGACTTCTATATATCTTAGGGTAGAGAAAATAAGTATATGTGAATTATTTCTGTAGTCCTCATATATGAGAGGAAAAAAAAGCAAAGGCATAGAATAAAGTTGATAGTAGTGGATCAGAATTGTAGGGATCAATATGAACATATGTTTTAATATAAATGAATGGTTAGACAGTCTTCCGGGGCCTCTACAAAGCAAGTTCTATTTTTTGCTGGTTTCTTAGTTCGGTTTGGATCCACTTTTGGTTTGGTTTTTCAAGACAAGTTTCTCTGTATAACAGCTCTGGCTGTCCTGAAACTCACTCCGTAGACTAGGCTGACCTCAAACTCAGAGATCCGCCTTCCTCTGCCTCCCAAGTGCTGAGATTAAGAGCATGTGCCACCACTGCCTGGCTCATTTTTGTTTTTTAAGACATGGTCTCATGTAGCCCAGGCTGACCTCAAACTTGCAACGTATTGCCTTGAATTTCTAATCCTTCTGCCTCTACCTCCTGAATGTAGACATTGCCACCAACAGGCCTAATTTAAACAAAGTGGAACTGAATCCAGAACTTTGTGCATGCTAGGCAAGTCCTCTACCAACTGAGCTATATGTTCATCCCCTGTTAAAAAAATAATTTTAAAGATTTCTTTTTTATTCATGTGTATGCCTCCTTCCCCTTCCTTTCCCCTCTGTGTGTGTGTGTGTGTGTGTGTGTGTGTGAGAGAGAGAGAGAGAGAGAGAGAGAGAGAGAGAGAGAGAGAGAGACTGTCCATGGAAGCCAGAAGAGGACTTTGGATCCCTGGAGCTAGAGTTAACAGGCAGTGTGAGGTGCCCAGTATAGGTCCTGGGAATTCTTTTAACTGATGGGCCAACTCTCCGACACCTCTCCCCATTTAAAACTTGATGTGGAAAGAGGGTGAGAGGGTGTGGTGCCAATTACGTAGGCACCAGAAGTCAGGGAAGTGTGAGAAACAGCACACTTTTAAAACAAACAGCTGTCCGGTGACTCTAATGCAGATAAGGGGCCAACATATTCCCCCCTCCTGATTTCCCCGTGGCTGTTGGCCATTTCCTTAGCTGTGTTGGCTCTCTCTCATTGGCCTCCAGCACCTCGATGGTCATGCGTCACCAATCATCAGGTACAGAGGCAGACTCCAAGCTGACTAACAGAAGCGGGCAGCACACCTGCCCAGGCACACTACCCAGAACAGGTCCATCACGGCTTCACCAGGCTGGCTGGCTATGTTCTGCCTACCGTGCACGCCTTGCCCTGCCTCTAACAGATTATTCTCACTTCTTCCTTGAACCCTGACTTTCCCTCCTATCTTCTTAACCATCTCCTCCCTGTCACCTAAAGGTAGAGATTCTCCAGTGGTCTTGGGTTGAGCAGACATATTTATTAGCAATGTCTGGGAGTTTCCTCCCTCTCGCACTATAGTGGTCACCGCTCCCATTTGACAGGGGGAGAGGTAATTAACAGAAATAGATCTCTACACAACCCCTGAACCTGTAGCATCGAGGCCTGTACTGGAGGATGCTTAGGGCCACAACATGGAAGACACCGGTTAGCGGTGAATGAAAAGCCATTAAGGAACCTCCTGGTATTGCACAGCCTCCTAGAATCTGGTAATTCAACTGAGGAAGGCAATGAACGCCTGTAATCCTAGCACTAGGATGGTGGAGGCAGGAAGTTCAGGTATTCATCCTCTGCTGCATAGAGAGCTTGAGACCAGTCTGAACTGAACAGATCCTGCCCCCTTGGGGGGAGGGGAGAGGAAGGAAGAGAATTAAGCATGACTTTTGTCAAACTGTGTTCTTTACGTTCTAAAGTTCTACAGTGTCTAGCTGATTTGATGTTTTTTCATGTGTTAGAAAGAAAATCCATAGGCCTTGGTTAATTCAAGATAGAGTGATCAAGAGAGGCAGTGTACTGAGACATGGTGGTACACACCCAAGATTCAGCACTCATGAAGCAGAGTTTGAGACCAACCTACATTATGTAACAAGCAGCAGGCTGGCCAGGGATACACAGCAAGTCTGTCTCAAAAACAACAACCAGCGAGAGCACTTACCTAGTGTGTGGGAAGCCACGTTCAATCACAGCCCCATAAAAACAAGAAAGGTAGCAGTTAGAATATAGGCCCAGGTTCCTGGCGTGTTTCCTGTCCTTGGAAAGAAGGAAGGAAGGACAGAATCCAATCTTTGAGGCTACCAGACCCTCTTGAGATGCCATTCCAATATGTCTCTCAAACTCTGCCTGGCTGCCCCTCTGCCTCAGACCTGGCCCACTCCTATTCCCAGTGGGAGAAGGCCCTAGGTGCGGAACTCTTGCCTTGCCAATCACACAGATGAAGCAGCCACAGCTTCTGCCCTCAGGCCACTCACCTAGCCCACTCATTTTCACTGCACTTGGCCCACTTTCATGTGGTTCTGCAGCCTCATTAAAAAGAAGCCTCTGACCACAATAAGTTAGCTATGACTTAGACCAAGCCACCCAGAAAAATGACTATTTCCTTAGAGGAAGTTAATCTTTACCCAAGATCTTCTGTGGGTTTCTCCTGTTTGTTTTCATATTTAGAGTAGAGAATTTATCTCTGAAAACAATGTGAACCTGTCTCCAGCTAGAAACCAGCCACCTTAGCACTTAGTCCACAGGCTGTTGCTCTGACACCAGGTGTGGATGGAGGGTTGCTTCACATCTCCGGATTTTGACTTATCTTCTGATAATCACAATCAGAAGCAGCTCTTTGTGGCATCAAAGAGGTAAACCAGGAAGCCTAGTCCCTGCCTTTGCAGAAGAGGAACCTGAGCTGAGAATGGATAACTGGAGTACCAAGGTCAGGCTTCTCACTGAGATTAAAGTGGATCAGAGTGGACATATGATGGAGAATTAAGCCAGACTTCAAACCCTGTGTGCTTGTGGGCTGTGTTAATAAAGAACAATGTGCTTTGCCTAGTACATGCTGTTCTTCCCTTATTTAGACAGTTTTCTTTGAAGAAAATAAATTCCTTTCATTCGTTATGATCTGCCTCGAGGGATTACAAGCTTTGATCTGAAGAGCCCAGTTGGCATAACTAAATCCACACAGCTTTTAAGTGTTGTTTACGGGAAGCAAAATGAGTAAAACTTCCTAAAAGATGAAAATTAACTAATTTTATAATTCAGCAAGATACTTAGCATGAATCGGGGGAAGGATATTAAGTTGCCTTGTCTTCAACTTAAGAATTTATGATAGAGCCAAGTGTTGTGGTACATGCCAGGAATCCCAGAAATTGAGAGTCAGAGGCAAAAGGATCAGGAGTTCAAAGTCAATCTTGCATACATGGAGAGTTTGAGGCCATCCCTGAGCTATATAAGACACTGTCTCAAAACAAACTTCTTTTGCAGGAAAAATATTATATAAAAAAAGGGGCTGGAGAGATGGCTTAGCAGTTAAGAACATATACCATTCTTACAGAGGACCTCAGTTGGCTCCCAGGACCCATGTCAGACAATTCCCAACCACCTGTAACTCCAAGGGGATCCAACATGTCTCTGCTTCAGTGCACAAACCCCACAGACACACATAATTCACAATTTTAAAACTGCAAAAAAAAATAAGAAAAGTTATAACATGATTTCCCTTGTTAGGAAATGTATAAGTACAGATCTTCAAAATTTGATGAATTGATAAAAAAAATAATAATTTACAAGAATATCACCATTTGTCTAAAGATTGTAGTGTAAGGGTTGAGAAACGCCGCGTAAAAGAGGACTCCAAGAGACACACTCCCATGCAAAAGCAAAGGGCAAGTTTCAATCAATTACCATGCACATGGGGCTCAATGTCACAAAGGAACAGACAGCCCCGAACTGAAGTTAAGTAGGCTTTTTATAGGGTAAGGAACAAAGAAGCCTTAAGCATAAGTCATAGGGGTAGGGATAGCCTTGAGAAGCAGGTGTCCATAGCAACTTTGTGATTCTTTCAAGAACAGGGTGGCCATGTAGCCTTGAGAAACAGGTGGCCACAGTTGCCATAGGAAGCAGATAAGGTTTTACTGATATATTTTTAACAGCAGGGTGGTTTTGGAACCTTGGGCACATTCTTTCTGCTTATCAGAAAAAAAGGGGTGGACAGTCTGCACAAATTCTTTCTTAACAAAAGGTAAATTTTAATTTTGTTTTAATTAAATTTTATATATTCTATTTTAATATATTTCTCTCACTCTTCCAGGAGGTTTTCTCCTCTCTAAAGCACAGGGGCTGTGGTGTGGGACGTCTTTTTGTGAATACCATCGAATAATAAAGGAACTGTTTCAGCCTATGGCAAAGCAGCTTATAGGCTGACAGGAAATCCAAGCATAGATAAAGGGGAAAGAGAGCAGATTCAGACAGAGATGCTGTGAGCTGCTGTCAGAAGAAGATGTAAAGGAACACAGGTGAGCCACAAGCCATATGGCTTTACACAGATTAGTAAAAATGGGTTGACTTAAGTTAAAAGAGCTAGCAAGTAATGAGCCTGAGCCATAGGCTGAACAGTTTGTGTAAGTAAGCCTTTGTGTGATTATTGGGACTAAGCAGCTGCGGGTGGTCTGGATCTTGGAGCTAGACCAGGCCAGAAACTTCTGACTACAGGGCTGAGGCTATAGTTCAGTGGAGAACTGTGTGTTTCTCATGTCCAAGCCAGCACCACCACCCCCCACCCCCCCTACCCCCAGCTTCAATCCCCAGACCAATATAAGAGAGAGAAAGCTCCACATTGCTGAACCCTTAGCTCAAGTTTTCAAAAGTTTGTAAAGCCTGGTAGGTAGTGGATAGCTGTGATTTGGGTGTTTGGGAAGTAGAGACAGGGAGATGCTCCACTGCAAGGCCCTATCTCTAAATAAGGTTGACAAGAGTTCTTAATGCAAAGTTAGCTTTCCATCTAATAGACATGATGACCGTGCCAGGTACCAGTTCAGAGTCTCCTAGACCCTTTCTTGACTTGGAGGTCTGGGGAAAAAGAGGGTTGCATTAAGGATCTCATATATCCAAGCTGGCTTCAAACTCAGTATACAACTGAGGATAGCTTTGGACTCCTGAGCCTCCTGGTCTACCTTCCAAGTGCGGGGATCACAGGTGTACACCACCTCTGCAGCTGGTCCCAGACCTTATCTTTCTAAACCAAATAAGCAGAATCTTCCTAACTTGAAAGCAATTACCACCATCCCTAAGCACCATATTCTCACTCTCCCCACTCCTGACTAGACTTTCCAACCAGTTTCCACTCAACTGCCTTTGCCATTATGCCCTTCTCTCTCCCAGAACAGTGCTCAAGCACCCACCCACTTGCCTGCCCCCACCCCTGCTTCCCTCTACCTTGGGCAGGATCTCTGGTTTAATCAGCAGTAGCCAGTGTCCCTGTTTAATTAGCCTTGGACTAGAAAATGCGAACAGAGACAGATGTCATTAACCAATTGATCCGTTTCCATTATGGGAACATTGCCCAAGCAGGTGTTGCGATTCAGGAATCAGGTAGTTAGCAGAGAACAAAGAAGCTGGCTAAGGTCAGGTGTTGCTTGTGAGCTGCAGGGGTTACTCAAGGTCAAAGCACAACCCCGGATATATAAGGCTTCCCCTGACCTCCAATAAACAGCACTCTTCTTTCAAGAGTGACCCGAGTATCTCTCTGTCTTTTAATCTGCAGGCCTTCACTCCACGAAGCTCGCTCAGGTGACACAGGCTCTATAGAGAGCAATTGTGAACAGGGTGTGATGGCACACACATGTAATCCTAACAATACAGAGCTGAGGCATGGGGATCATTACAAGTTCCAGGCTAATCTGAGCTACATAAGGAGATCCTATTTAAATAAATAGGGAGGGAGGGAGGGAAGAAGGTTGAGAGAGAAGAAAAAAACAGCAGATGTATCACAGGAGGCACACAGGTAGATACAAGTGGCAGTTACCTATTCTTTGCACAATTGTGTGCATGGGCATCACACAGGAGCATTTAGTCAAGTCACCAACCTCAGACCTAATAAACCTAAGTCTTCATGGGATTTTTAAAAATCTGTTTAAAGTTGTTTGTTTGAGAGACAGTTTTACTCTGTAGCTCAGGCTGGTCTGGAACTCCCAGTTATCCTTCTGCCTCAGCCTCCCAAGGATTGGGAGTGCAGACATACCCTCTCATGCCTGGCACAAGCCCACATTTTTATTACATTCATTTACCTGTTTCATGTGCATTAGGGCACACTCTTGCCACAGTGTGCATGTCTAGGCCACAGGATAACAGGGAGTTAACGCTCTCTTTCCACCATGGGAATCCTTGCAAACTCAGGCCATCAGGCTTGGTGGCATTTTTACCCACTGAGCTGTCTCAAAAGCCTAAATCTAGATATTAACACCCCACTGCAGGGAATTCTGGGCATGCATTCTGTATTTGTCGGCTAGGACAGTTACAACAACATACCATAGACTCGATTGTCAGGTCCAACTTCTGGCTGTTAGACCAAAACCAGCATTCCTCGGGAATCTGTAAAGCTGGGCCCCCTCTACCTCAGGAAGTTGCTGCTCTCTTGTCACTGGCAGAAGGGACAAATGGCAATCCTTGGTGCCTATTAGCATACCAAAGAACAGGCTCACCTCCCGGCTCTCCCAGATGGCCTCTGCCCCCCCCCCCCCCATCAGTATCACAAGTACCTATTACACATTTTAGATTCCATGGGGGCATTTTGGCTCTACTCACACCTCATCGACCCCCCATCCTAAACTCCAGCTCACAGGCTTCCCTTCCCTTGGCTTGCTGTTTCTCTCTCTGTCTCTGTCTCTGTCTCTGTCTCTCTGTCTCTGTCTCTCCCTCCCTGGCTCTCTTTGCCCTCACCAACCCCCACCCTCATGGCCAAGTCCAGTCTAATGGACATGTTCAGGCTACTACTTAATCTTTCTCTGCTCTGGACTCTCCTGGATGTCTCTGTTAGTTCTCTCCTTCATACCTACAATAAAAACCATCCTCTTAACCATATCTTGGAGTGGTAATGTCAGCAGTTAATACACCAATGACCTGAACAAGGGGAATTTTCTGATGGAGGCCGAAAAACCAAGCTCACAGTGAGCAGGTTCCACCTTTTCTGAGGCTTCCCTTCCCTGCTTGGAAGATGGCTTTCTCTTCACTGTGTCTCATGTAGGTCTAAGCCCCTCTTCTTATATGGTCATCAGCCAGGTTGGGCAAGAGGCCCATAACAGCCTGATTTTATGCTAATCACATTCATGAAGGCCTTATTTCCAAATATGAATGCCTGGGGAAAGGGCTTCAGCATGTGAACATTAAGGATTCTCCAGCACTCTGTTCATAGCTACTAAGCTAAGTCTGGCTTCCTCTGTCCTTTTCTTTGAAAGGGCCATAGTAACCAGAGTCAGGGAGACAGGCTCAGTCCTTCCAAAATGCACAATCCAAGGCTGAGGGCATGGCTTGGTGGATAAAGTGCTTGCCTTGCAAGTGTGAGGACCTGAGTTCAATCCCTATAGCCAGGTGTGGTGGCACACACCTTTATTGCCAGCACTTTATAGACAGAAGCAGGTGGACCTCTGTAAGTTGGAGGCCAACCTAGGCTACATAGTAAGTTCCAGGCCAGCCAGGGTTACATAGTAAGACCCTGTCTGAAGAAGTAAAGTCAAAAAAATAAAAAATAAAAGCCAGGCATGGTGTCATATATTTTTTAAAATTAAAATATAATTACACAATTTTCCCCATCTCTTTCCTCCTTTCGACTCTATGTGCTCTCACACATACCGAGTGGGTCTCGGTTATGACCTCCACTTACCGCGTCCGGTTTCTTTGTGGTCCGAGTTTTGTCCCAGGCGAGGAGCGTCAAGATTAATTAAGTCTACACTCAGGAGTCGTTTAGGTTCCATCATTCAGGCTCTCTCTGACACTGAGAGACCCAAACTTTATTCAGTATATCTTATATCTTAGACCTGTCTGTCCCTTAGCCATGCTTCTCTCCTGCCACTGCATCTCGCCTAGCTTTTTCCCCTCTAGCTTCCCACCATGCTGGATTCCTTCTGCCCCTTCCACTCACACTGACTCTAATCCATGCTTGTCCCCAGCTTCTGCCTCTTCTGCCGCTTCTCCCTGTGTCTCTCCTCGTGTCCCCTTTTGTCTCCCGCTATCACCTTAACTCTCTTTCACACCCTGCCCCCTCATCTGGCACGCCCAAGGTCTGGAGTCTCCCAAGAGGCTAGCACTCAGCAGGTGGCAGCGTCTATAGTGCAGGAAAACAGGTTTTTCCCTATTTCCTCTATAAACATAGGGTTTTAGTAGGATGGGCCATTAAAGGCTAGAATGGCACATACTCGGGAGACAACACACACACATTTGCTCTCTCACAAATTTATGGCCTCTGTGTCTTTAATTACTGATGTGTGTGTGTCATAATAATGTTATCTGTATGTGTTATTTCAGGGCTGGCCACTTGGTATTGATAACCAGCTGTGGTGTTCTTCCCTGGGGAAGCCTATTTCTCCCTCTCTCAGCATTGCCTGAAGCTCTTTGTCCAGGGTTAAGGTTCCATGAGATCCCAGCTCCTTCCATGTCAGCACGTCTTTGGCGCCCTTGTTCTGGTCTGGTCTCACCGTGTTAATGAGACTTCATGGGTGTAGCTTCTCCGACATTCCTAGAAGACACAATCTCAGAGCAAACTTCCTATTCCTCTGGTTCTAACCATCTTCCCACCCTCCTCTTCTATAATGATTCCTGAGTCTTAAGTAGCTGTGTTATAGATGTGATCAGTTGGGCCTGATCACCCATAATCTCCTGTTCTCTGCATTTTTGATTAGTTGGGGTTTTCTATAAGGGTCTCCCTCTGTTACAAAGAGAAGTTCTCTTGATGGTAGGTGAGAACTACACTTGACTGTGGATAAAAGGACAAAGTTTTAGTGTAGTTAGGGCGTATGCTGGTCAAGTAAAGTGCTCATCTAAGATCCATGGCTTTCCTCACTCTGGGTTGTTGGCTAGGTTTCCAGTACCCAGCATGTGTTCCCTCTTCTTGAGTTGGTCTTAAGGTCAATTAGAGAATTGCAGGTTACCGCCACGGTATGAGTGCCACTCTTGCGTCTGTGGGGATATTGTGCAAGGGTGTGGATTTTTTACTCCATACTAGAGGCAGAGACAGGCAGATCACTGAGGCTTGCTCAGCCTTGCCTAAGCATCAGGCACTAGGCCAATGAGACAATTTTGTCTCATAAAAAAAAAGTGTCTAAGGAACAATGCCAGAGTTTGTCAAGCAAACACACATCCAGTCACAGACAGGAAGCTGTGACTGTCACAGAGGTTACACACTGGAAGGCAGATGCCTTTGTTTCTCTGTCACCTTCCTTACCTGGAAGGCTGGTTCTTCCTCAAGGTACTAAGTGTAGCTGGAATGTTTCTCCACTCCTAAATGACCTCGTTTGTCCCTGGAGACTTAATGGAAGCTTTGAAGTATCTCCAACTTTTCAACCTCTGCTTCAGAAAAACAATCATGTCTCCTGTTTTCCCAAGGCTAAAAATGTTTCCTAACTCCCAGATAATAGCTTATTACCTAGGCAAGTTCCATGATCTTATTCAATCCTCATAATACACCGTAGACACATTATCCCCCACTTTACAAATGAGGGAGCAAGCTACAGTGGTGTTAGGTAACTTGTTTAATGTAGAACATTTGGAAATAGGTGGTCTGAATTTGAGCTGGCTCAAAAGCTTGTGGTGTTAGTTCCAGTGATATGAAAATGATCTCCCTGGCTTTTCCCTCAGGCAAGCTTCAAAGCTGCCTTTTCCCACTGTTGTCTGTGAACACAGGACTGACTTATATTCCTTCTCCGTGTGTAGTTTATGGGCCACTTGTCGACTTCATCAGTAGGATTACTGTAAATTTTTCACTATCATCCGTTAGTCAACATTGAGAGCTCTATCAGTGCTGAGCGACTTAATCTTAATTTCCCACAAGTAATTTCTACCCTCATATTCCTCCTTTAAATTAGTAGGACTAAGCCGACTGTGGTGGCACTCATCTGTAATTTCAAGACTTGAGAGGTAGAAACAGGAGAATGGAGAGTCTATGGTCCTCCTTGGTCAAATAGTGAGTTTGAGGCTAGCCTTGAATGCGTGAAATGAGATTCTGTCTCCAAATGGGGGTGGGGTGGGGAGGGGTATTACATCATAATGAAAGAATTTTTGGAAGAGGGGGTATGGTTAGTATTGTCAACTTTACAAAAGTTAGAATGCCCTGAGAGATGGGTCTCTGGGCATTTGTGGGAATTATCTTGGTTCTGTTCATTGAGGTGAGAAGACCTGCCTACCCTGGGTTATACCACTCCCTGGGCAGGGGATCCTGGATTGTACAAGTGGAGACAGGGAGCTAAACCTTAGCATACAGGAGCTCTTCTGATTGACACAGCGTGATCAGCTGCGCCTGATACTGTGACTTTCCCCTATGATTGACTGTAACCTAGTACACTGAGCAAAAGAAACTAAGAGAAAAGAGCCACTGGTCACTAGAAAGCAGCCACAGGGTAGTCCCTCGAGATTGGGCCTAAAAGGTGAAGTGAAAAGAGAGACAGCGTGCAATACAAGAAGCGCTCTTCTTTGCCAACGAACTGTGTCGGGCTACAGTCCTGTGGGAGCAATAGAGCTGTGGGACTTCCACCTGGTCGCTTTGCATTTTAACATGCGGTTATCAGCCCTGACACTCATGGCCCATCGGCCTCCCAACACTGTATAAGAAATAGCCGAACAAGAGGTTGTGATGGACCCCTGACAGCTGGGGGACTACATGGTGGGAAGGGAGAACTGACTTCCACATGCTAATCTCACCTGCAAGAATAAGACCACTCCCACAATTGTTAAGACAAATTTGAAGCAAGCTTTATTAAATACTGGCCAGAAAGATGGACCAGGGCCAGGTCCATACCCAGGAGTCTCAGAGATTGGCCCTGAATTACATTATCCAGAGGCTTATAAAAGCAAAACCTACAAGGTTACATACTTCCCACCTTTGTCCAACCATGGATAAGATACATCCTGACATATTTCCTATCTCCATACATCCTGGGCAGTTGAGACAACCAACTTTGTTTACTGAAGTGACAACACATGGCTTGTTATTTTACATGAGCAACAGCCCCCAACATTAGAGAAAGTTAACTGTCCTTTGCAAATGGGGCTTCTAGGTTAGAGGCATTTCGTTTTACAGATCTCTTAAGAACAATCATTAAAATTTAAAATACAACTTTAGCATTCACAAACATGCAAACTGTGGAGCATGCTGATCCATACACACATGTGAATTCAAGTGCATGAGCACACAGAACCAATCAATAAAAATACATTTTTTAGAAGTCCCGATGGGGAAATGGAACTTGAGTATGGACTGTGAAAATATTGCTTTTTGTGACTTCAAGAACTTATAAGGTGTGGGACTGACATTACTGTCTCGAAGTCGGGTCGTTAGCTTGGTTGGTTGCACTTTATCTTGCTTTGGTTTTGTTTTAGTTTTGTGAGGCAGCGTTTTAATGCAACCCAGGCTGCCTCAAACTCTTTATGTACTACGTAGCCAAGGATGACCCAAAACTTCTAATCCTCCAGGGTGCTGCTGGCATTACAGACATTGACAACGCATCCAGTTTTATGAGGTGTTAGAGATGGAAGCCAGGGCACTCTGCATGCTAGGCAAGCACCCTACCAACTGAGCCTCATCCCCTGGAAGTCAGTTAGAAGAAAGAGATGTGCTTGAGCCTCAATTTCATGTTCTCTGAACCAGCAGCCTAACAGCGGGGAAGTTTAGGGTCATTCACTGAGTACTTCAAGCTCTTTTTTTCCACTGAGATCATATTTTTCCCCAGTTTTCCTGCTGTCGTTTTCATGTTGGGTCTACTGTCTACTGAATCTGTAGTAAAAGGTTTCTGGCCCGGACTTTGGGCATAACCTCAAGGTTTAGGCCCACAGACCCACAGACCCACAGACCCACAGAGACACACAGATGCTTTCAATAGTTTTAGGCTGATTGGCCTAAGGTCCAGGCATGTAACTTGCTAACTCTGTACCTTTAATCTAACCCATGACTTTTAACCTGTTCAGCCATGGGGCTCAGTACCCTTTTTCACAGCAGCATGGTTGTCCTCTGTATCTTCTGGCTTCTCTCTGGCATTCTGCTCTGTGCTTCCTGTTCCCAGAGTTTTCTTAGTCTGGTAGCCCCGCCCATACTTCCTGCCTGCCTTTGGCCAATCAGCACTTTTTATTAAACCAGTGGGTGGGACAATTATTTACCATGAAACAACACAATCCCCTACAGAATCCTTCCACAATAGTTGGAAGGCTGGTCTCCAACAGCAACTAGCCATGGAAGAGAGATCTTGGATTTGTGTCATTTCCTCCATGGCAATTTTTGCTGTATAGCTAAGTGGAGGCTGGAAGGAGACGTGCACTTACACAGATTTATGAAGCATTTCTGCTCTGCAAGTCCAACAGATCTAAATAACCTCAAAAACACAAATATCTGGATGTGGTGGCTCTAGCCTGGAATCCTAGCACTCAGAATGCCAAGACAGGAAGATTAATGTACGTTTAAGGAGAGCCCCAGCTATATAGTGAGTTCCAGGCCAACCTGGGCTACTGAGTAAGACTCTATCTCACAACACAAGCAAATTTAGAAATAATAAATTTACCAAAATAATTAAGAAATGATAATGAACTTTCTGTCTTTGTTTTTAATGTTACACATTTTAAATTCTTATCAGTTACTTTTTAATACTGGTATTATTTAACAGTGAGGCGACAAGTTTCTGGAAGTTAAATAATCAGTGCTTATGAATAGATGAAAACCACCTCCAGCATTAATGCTGAAAACTGTAGGATCCTAGAGAAACCCTACATAAGACCAACATCCACATACGCACTCAGCCAATGTTTCATTTTGAAGGTAAGAGTGCCGGCATGCTGGGGCTGAACATCTGACACAAAGGCAAAACGGAGAAGTTTGAAGGCTCTTTAATACACAGCTGAGGAGAATTTCGGGGACAGTTAGGTCATCTCAGATATGATTGGCTTATTCAAGTGGCAATCATATTAATATGTTCTAATTGGCTAGGGCTAACAGGGGCTGGTTAAGGCTACAATTTTCCCATCTTAGGCCAAGCCTAGACAAGTTCCAGGCTCCATTCTTATTTAGTTATTACCTTGAGCTACTGACTGTGAGGGATGGCCTAGGCCTTACATGGGCAGTTCCCCTTGCCCTTGCTGTTGTGTGTTTGGGGGGGAGGAGCATTGGTGACTGATTGCCCTTTGTTTGTGACTTCCTCAGAAATGTAAATACTGTTGGGAACAGGCAAAAAAGCACCCTGTCCTAAGAACTGCCATTTTTACTTCAGACTTCATCTTACCTGTAGAATGAAATAGTGTTCAAGTTCCCAGGCCCTTTAGGGAGCTGGGGATTGTCCAATAGCTGACCAACCACCTCCTTAAACAACAGAAACAGTCTGTTTTACATCTGTTTTAGACATTATGGTTGTTCTTGACAACAGAAGGAACAAATGAATATGATTGGTTGAACTGAAAAACTTAACATTATATGTCAGCCAATGATGGAACACATAGGGAAAACCCCTAATCATTGAGTCCTGATTGGTAGAAAATGTAACTATAACTTGGCAAACAAACAGAAAGACAAGGTGTGTGTGTGTGTGTGTGTGTGTGTGTGTGTGTGTGTGTGTGTGTGTGTGTGTGTGTGTATCCCGTGCTAGCCTCCAACTTCTAGTTCTCCTGCCTCGACTTCCTGAACACTGGGATCACAGGCATGCTTTGCTTGTCAATGTGCATTCAATTATAATTTAAATACTTTGTAAATTAACAAAATAGCTGGAATTTAAACTGTTTATGGTGGTTTGATTGAGAACCCCTCCCCCCTTAAACTCATGTTTAGATACTTGGTCCCTGGTGGGTGAAGCTGTTTGGGAAGGATTAGGAGGTGTGGCTTTGTCAAAGGAGGTGTGTCACTGTTGGTGGATTGGTGGTTTCAAAAGATTCAGTGCCATTTCCAGTGTTCTCTCTACCTCCTAGTTTGAGATGTAAGCTCTCAACTGTTCCTGATGCTGTGCCTATGCTCCACCATAATGGACTGATATGCTCCTCTGAAACCATAATCTCAGTTAGACTCTTTTTCTTTATAAACTGTTTTAGTCATACTGTTTTGTGACAGCAATAGGAAAGTGCCTAAGACACTCCCTATGATTATAATACCTGATCTTGTACATGGTACTCTTGTGTAGAATTTAGTTATTCTTGGCTAAACTCAGCAGTGCAACTGCATACTTTATAGTCTACAGAAATGATAACATAGCCCAAGAGAAAGCTGTGTACTTTTCCTTCCAAGACTCACAGCTGGGCCTGGTGTAGCAGGCCTGTAATCCTAGCTACTTGGAGGACAAGTCAAAACTGGAAGTTCTAGGTCAATGTTTCCAGATCCTATCTCAAAATAGAAATGTTTAAAACGGCATAAAAATGTTGTGTTGTGGGCAAGGGTGTGCTGTGGATATAGTTAATGATGGAGTACCTGCAAAGCATGCATGGAACTCTAGAGGCATAGATGGAGTACCTGCAAAGCATGCATGGAACTCTAGAGGCATATCCTAGAACCACAAAAAGAATAAATGATGAATATCTTTTATAACAACTTTGTTTTTAAGATTCACTTTTTCTTTTTAATTATGTGTAGGGGATAAGGAGATATGTACACATGGGTGCAGGTAACTGAAGAGACCAGAAGAGGGGGTAAGATTTGCTGAGTTGCAGTGACAGGAAGTTGTGAGCCACCCAACATGAGTGCTGGAGATCATACTCCAGTTCTCTGTAAGAGCAACAAGCACTGTAATCTGAGGCATCTCTCTAACCCATTTACAACATCTTATCAGATCCAGAATATAAAAAGTAAGTTGGAGCTGATACTGATTCGTAGAAATTGGCTTATCATCAGAGCTGGAGAGGTGGCTGTATGGTAAAGCGTTTGCAGTTCAAGTGTGAGGACCGGAATTCTGACCTTCAGCGCACCTATTTAGTCCTGGTGTTCCTGTGGTGGGTGAGGTGGAGAGAGAATTCCCAGGGGCTCTCAGGCCTGTTAGCCTGGCACACACAGCGCTGAACAAGAAACTATGAGAATCAAAACCTGAGGCTGTCCTCTGATCTTCGCAAGCATACTTTGATATAGGTTAATCTGAATTCACACATGAGCATGCACACACACACACACACACACACACACACACACACACACACACATGAAAGAGAGATAGATTTAAAAAGAAAAATCCCTGCAGAATTAATGCCAAATTAATAAATGTATACACGTGGTAAATACTCTCCAAATGCTAACTGAGCAGACACCAGGAATTACCTTTGAACTCAAGAACAGAGCTTAAGAAGAAAAGGCGATTGAGTCAGAAACCGAGTCTTAGTAGCACCTTTGAGGTGCCATACCCCTTGCTAGCTGTGCATGTGTGGTCTCCACTGAAGTACTCTCCAGCCTGGAGAACCATGGTATGTTCTTCACAGCATGCCAAACTGCTTTATAAAGTCAAATACCTTAAATGTCCATATTTTCCCCAGTTTAGAATGATTCTGTCTATTATTTTTCTTCTTAGTTTGGAGACAAGTCTGCTGCTATCTAAGCTGGCCTTGAACTTCTAATTCTCATGCCTCAGCCTCTAGGGCTGGCACTATAGGCGTGTACCGCCAGAGCTAGAAAACTTATGTTATTAAAGAATGTATATGCAAATGTGCTCTCACTTCCAACTATATCCATTTCAATTATTTTCTTCTTGACACCTTCTACTTTCTCTCCCCACACTCACTTCCTTCTGAAGTCCTTTATTTACTTTTTAAAAAAATGTTTTTTTTTGAGACAGCATTTCTCTGTGAAGCTCAGGCTGTCCTGGAACTTGTTCTGTAAACCAGGCTGCCTGGCCTCAAACCTGCCTCTCTCTGCCTCCCAGCCGCTGGAATTATAGGCATGCACCACCACTGCCCAGCCTCTTTATTTACTTTTTAAAAAGATGTATTTTATCTCATTTATGTTTCTGTGTGTGCAAGAGCCCATGGAAGCTAGAATGGGATCTCACATCTCTTGGAGCTGGAGTTAGAGGAATTTATAAGCTGCTCTATATAGGTGATAAGATCTGAGCTCTGGACCTCTGATTTTAAAAACAAAAACAAACAAACGTTCTTTTAACTGCAGAACCATCTCTCCAGTCCTTCTTTGCTTAATTTTTAAATGCATTGTCTGCTGTAAAAATTTCAAATCTCCTTTTTTGTATTTCCCCAGGTTGTGGAGAACAGAGGCTGACTCCTTCATTCCAGGTATAAATTGGTCGCAGGAAGTGAGGGTGCTCACGGCACCAAACTGTTTTAGAACTAAATGTTACCATAAAACTGAAACAGTTTAACAAGGTGAACCTAAATTCTGCAACGTCTTTCATCTGAGTTGGGTATTGGTCACCTCTTTACTGTTGCCATTTTGGTCTGGTTGTTCATAGCCCAGGCTGGCCTCAAACTCATAGAAGCTGAAGACGGAGAAAGCTTTGACGTCCCTCTGAATCCTTCCCAAGAATGTCTCATGGAATATCAAGGTTCCCAGGATCCACACAGCTATGCAAGAGCTTGGAGAGTGTTGTCTTGCTGCTAAGGCACCCCTGGACTAATGGCTCTCACAATTTTTGAGGAAGGGAAGCTTTGAGTAAAGAGCTAGCAGTGAGAAAAGTACTGAGTACTTAGCCAGGGTAGAACAAAGTATTTCTAGGATCCCCTCTTTCCTGGTTCCTCTGACAAGGAGATCTCCACGGACACTCTAAGAAATCCCCAAAGACCCTCAGAATGAAAGCTCTTAGTCTAGGAATGCAGATATGATAAAGATCACAGCCAGCCAGGAAGCCTGAGACCTCAATGCCTGTCAGAAGCTCCCTCCAGCAACCTCTGTGAGCTAGCTGTGCAAGTCAGGCTGCCAGATAAAGCCTGTGTGGTGGCTTGGAGTCATGCTTGACGAATCATACAAGTTTAGTACAAGAGTTGAAATCCTTCTTTACCTAAACATTAAATATATCAACAGCCCAGTAGGAAACTGGTGAAACGCTATCATTGAATGGCTAGAGAAAATGAAATTATTTATTATGTTAATTTAATAATAAATACATAAAAGTTATATTAGTTTATTTTGTGTGTGCTCAGACACTGGTGTGTTTGAGTGTGGGCACACATGTAGCACAGCACATGTGAAGAAGACACAGGGCAACTTGTGGGAGTCAGTTCTCTTGCTTCATTATGTGGTCCCAAGACTGAACTCAGCTCAGCAGGCATAGTGCCTTTATGTAGTGAGCTGTCTCTTATTTTTTGTTTTGTTTTGCTTTTGAGACAGGTCCTCACATATCCCATGCTCGTCTCAAACTTACTGTGTAGCCAATGATAACCTTGAACCCCTGATCCTCCTGCCACAGGCTAAGATTACAGGTGTATACAGTCATGCCCAGCTTGGCATTCTCTCATACTGTATATTCAGTATTGGCTCTGCAGAATGCAAGTTAAAAAATCTTTACTAAAATTATGTCCAGAACTTTATCTTTTTTTCAGCAAACCTATCTTCATAAATTTTCTTACAGATAGGCTTTCACATGTGAGAAATAACAAATTCGTCATAGTGCTTAGTTATTGCTGTCCATTGTCTAAATAGAGAGTGATCAGAAGCCATCTTTACAGTAAGCTACAGGTTAAACCTCACAAGGCATGCCCATGCACAAATACTGTGCCTTCGTTCACAAGTTGTGACCTTAAATTGTCAAAGCAAATGCAGAACACTGTGTGTAGCATACTGCAGTTTGTATGATCATAGGGAGATAACAGATAATGATGTTGCTGCTTATAAAATGTACGTAAGACAATAATTTACTTTGGGGGATAGACCAATGTATTGAGTAATAGAAGTAGAAAATAACTGTTCACTCTTTTTGGCCTTTAAAATTCTGAACTATAAAATAACAATAACAACAACAATAATAATAAGGGTCTGGAGAGATGACTCAGTGGTTAAGAGCACCTACTGTTCTTCCAGAGGACCTGGGTTCAATTCCCAGAACCCACATGGCAGCTCACAACTATCTGTGATTCCGGTCCCTCATAGAGACATACATGAAGGACAAAACATCAATGCATATAAAAATAAAAACAAATTATTTAAAATAAAACCACAAAGCTGGGTATGCCTCTCCCCATCTATAATGCCAGTGCACAGGAGGCTGAAGCAAGTTCCAGGCTAGCCTGGGCTACATAATAAGTACTAAGTCACCCAGACCTACACATCAAGCCCCTATCCAATAAGACAAACAGAGTTGAGCATGGTGCCTCACACCTGTAATCCCTGAAACTCTTCAGGGACTGAGGCAGAAATATTATGGCAGGTTTTAGGATAGCCTGGGCCACATAGTGAATTCAAGAACAACTCGTGCTATATATGGCATGAAACTTGTCTCAAAACAGAAAACTTTGAAATAAACAACTTTTTTGTAGGTGTTTCCTTCCCATTCATTTATTGTTTCAACAGTTACTCCCTTGACAACACCAGCATGCTTGGAACTCTCTCCTTGACCCAAGGAACATTGCAGAAGAAGGAGCAGAAAGACCACAAGAGCCAGAGAGGGAGGTGTGCTGTGAAGTGTAAACTCTGGGTATGGCATGGCTAATTGCAGTTATGAGCATGTTCAGCTGTGGCTGCCCGCATAAGACATATGAGGCTGATGAGCTGGGGTGTCTTCCTTAGGGATTCTATCACTGTCATCAAACACCATGACTAAAGCAACTTGGGGGGGGGGGGAATGGGGGGTTATTCGGTTCATAAATTGAGGGAAGCCAAGGCAGGAACTCAAACTAGACAGGAACCTGGGGACAGGAACTGATACAGAGGCCATGGAGGAGGGTTGTTCCTCTCAGCCAGCTTTCTCACAGAACCCAAGACTATCAGCCCAGGGATGGTCTTACCCACCATAGGCTTGACTGTCCCTCATCAATCACTAATTAAGTAAAGGTCCTCCAGGGTTGTCTGCCTATAGCTCTGTATTGTGGAGGCATTTTCTCAGCTGAGGCTCCCTCCTCCCAGGTGACATACTTGGTTGACATGAAATTAACCAGGACATAGGTGCAACCCCCAGGGGAAAGATCTTACTCTTGGGTAGATGAGCACTTTCAGAACTGCTCATTACTTTATTGAAAATAAGCAAAGAACATTAAACTAATAGGAAGCCATAGTGGTTTCAATGATTAATGCTCCCCATCGGTTCATGAATTTATTTGAATACTTGGTCCCCAGTTGGAGGTGCTGTTTGAGGTGGTCATAGGACTTTGGGACAAGCAGCCTTGCTGGAAGAATGACATCACTAGAGGTGGGCTTTGAGAGTTTCTAGCCCTGTCCGGCTTCCAGTTTGCTCTCTACTTCCTGTGCGTGGTTAGATGTGATCTCTCAGCTTCCTGCTCAGGCCACCTCTTGCTTTGCCTTTCCACTATTATGGACTCTCATTCTGGAACGGTAAGTCAAAGTAAACTTAAGCTGCCTTTGGTTATGTGTTTTATAACAACAACAAAAAGTGTTGTGTGAGCTGGATAGTCCCATTTCACCAGGATCAAAACCACCGGTAACTTTAACTTTGGTCTAAGCACCTATACTCACATGCACATACCCACACACAGGCATATAATTCAAAATACAATTAATTTTTTTTTTGAGACAGAGTCTTACTTTGTGGCTCTGACTGACGTGGGATTTGCTTTTTTGTAGAACAGACTAACCTTGAACTCCCAAAGATCTGCCCTGCCTCTGCCTTCCTAGGGCTAGGACTATAGAGAGTCTGCCACCATGTTTGGCTGCTGTACAATAAAATGTACGGGTGTAACTAATACAGAAAACCTTGGAATTAAGAGGATGACAAGATGTCATGGCATGAGAAACAGGACCTGGCCATTTATGCAACATCCAGTTCCCCTTTTTACCGCCTTGATTACCAACTAAGAAAGCCACCGCCAGAGAAATATGACCCCTTTACCCAGTGTTCATTTTCTTTTTGATCAACACTGACCTGGCTCCCTGGCTCCCTCTGCTGGTTAGAAAACAGTACAAAAAAAATCACTATATAAATGAGCCCATAATACAGTGAGTGGTAAAGAAACAGAGCCTGTGTTAGCTTTGAGATTCTTACCAGAGATGACACAGTGTGACATGGCTGTGACTATAACATTCTGGAATCTCTGTGATGATTGGCTACGTAGCAATCAGTTTCCTCAAGTACTTGGAGGCAGAGGTGTGGCTTTGAAACCCAAGTCCAGGATTACAGGCCAGGAAACTCTGAGCATAAATTCAGGCCTGGTAACAGCTGCAAAAGTAAGCGGCCTCTGACAGGCTAATTTTTATTTTAATGTCTGCATTGTGGGCACCAATATGCTGACCGTCTCTCATTGTCATTGAATTATTTGATTTAGGCCAGCAGCCAGTGGAAGCTGGAGAATCTACACATGGTCTAGTGTGCCTCCCTTCCAGGATCAGGGGATGTTTGAGGAAAAGTGGGGGTCTTCCATGTTGTTTAGCATGTGCCTGACTTACTGCAAGCTCTTAGCAAATACTCAGCATTTCCCTTTCCCACCACTGAATCTACCAGGGACTGGAGGAGTTTTCAAGTCCGATAAAAGATATTTTTGATGTTCAATCTCCACCAGATTGTCCATAAATTGATGTTCAATCTCCACCAGATTGTCCGTAAAAAATGGAGCACTGTCACTCATGCTTTATCCCAAGTTCTTACCGATAGGCCTAGCAAGCAAACCTTGCGTTCTCAAGGAAATTCATTCTACTCTAAAAAAATTTAAACTCAGTCAGATGTTGGTGGCACATGCCTTTCAACCCAGAGCTCCAGAGGCAAGGGCAGGCAGATCTTGGTGAGTTCAAGGCCAGCCTGGTCTACAGAGTGAATTTCAGGACATCCAGGCTGACAAAGAGAAACCCTGTCTAGAAAAACAAAAACAAAACATAAAAGCCCAGTGTGGTGGCTTGTGCTTGTCATCCCAGTGCTGGGGATGTAGATGGGGGAGGGTCACATTGGGGGAGGGGGAGGCTTCCCAGCCAATCTAGCCAAATATCTCCAGGCTAACAAAAAAGAAAAAGGTGGATGGCACATGGAGAACACACCTAGGTACGTACATGCACTCACATACGCACAAAATGTGCACACAGATATATACAAAAGTATGCTGTGAAGCCAGGTGTGGGGGTATGAGCCTGTAATCTCAGCATGTGCTAGGTGAATGCAGAAGGATCAGGAATTCAAGACTAGTCTTATATAGAAAATGGGAGTTCAGCCTTCTCTCTCTCTCTCTCTCTCTCTCTCTCTCTCTCTCTCACACACACACACACACACACACACACACACACACACACACACACACACACACACACGCATACACACATAGGAGGATAAACTTCCTGTGATTAAAAAGCACTGGTTCCCATTTTTCCTAATTGAAGATTACTGCCCAGCTAATTAAAGTTAACTCTATCCCACTGCCTCATCTGCACAGTTTCTTGCCCTTGGAGTAGGGAGAGAAGGCTTCTGAATTCATAAAGAAAAAGAAAGTTTATATGTGCAGCATACATACACAAATGTCCAGGAATGAGTCTCTCAGAAGGGTAGTAGATCTCTGTTTCTCTGTGAGTTTGAGGCCAGCCTGGTCAGATAGCTTCAGGCTAGCCAGTGCTTCATAATGACACCCTGTCTCGAACATTCCAGCATTCCAGGCAGAGCAGCAATTGCTGGGGTTCTTGGAAGACTTGGCGATGAGGAACGGAAGGAGTGGGAAACAGCTTAGAAAGAAGCAGGACCGGGGCCTCCACACGGGTGAAGGAATGTTGGCAGCTATACAAACACAAATTCCAACGTCAAACTGATTTTTATGAGACACTGAGTGATAGTTTTTGAAACAACTAGCTCAGTGTCTTTCATTTAGAAGATCCCCATGGTTTACATGAAATAAATCAATTGGGTCAAGTAATTGGGGTGAAAGCAGGAAGGCAAACAGAATAGAGTGAGATGCTAGCCGCTGTGGTGACGCAGACGTGGACATTACCCCATCCTTAGCAATAGCTAGACCTAGGCTGTATATTCCATTCTGATCTCCCAGGGAAAATAAAAGTGCGAAATCCCAACAATAATGAAATTCAGTGAATCCATGACAACAATGAAGTCATTCTTAAGGGAAATATAGCTTTCTGGTAATGTGGTCTGAGAGAAATAATGATCCCTAATTTAGAATCACTCTGACACAATGGCCAAAGTCTCAAGAACATCCCTGTAATAAATACTTCAGGAATAAACCACTTTCAGCTCCAGAGCTGAATGCTACAATATTCTGAGGGCCAACTCTTGTAGCTAATTTCATACATAAAGCTGCCATGCAGTAGCAAAAGCAAATCCTACAAGAGGCAAGCGAGCCACATGGCATATTCTAGTGGCTATACAAGGAGTAGTGTTCTGAATATCCAGCCAAATCACTGGGTTAGCTACCCTTCAAATAACCCTCAAGGAGTACTGAATTAACAGAGTCTGAGCTTCTCTGTAAGAAAAGAATGCAGATGATCCGTGCTGCCAAATAACCACTGGCTTGACCGTCTGTGGAGCTGCAGGTAGGACCTGACGCCACTTCAGACCAATGACAAGCCTGTGTAGATGTAAAGAAAAGCTATTCTGCTCCCATTTGGACATGGGATAAGCAATTTATAAGTAAAGCTGAGGTATGGTGGAATGGCAATATGACATCAGTTGGGTACATAGCACATGCATGCAATCCCAATAGTCAGGAAGCAGATACTGGGGGAATGTCAGAAGGCCAGTCTAGTCTACATAGGTCAATAGGTCCTGGTCAGCCAGAATTATGTAGCAAGACCCTGCCTCAAAAACAAAAATAAGTAAGTACTGCCGCTGCTGTTAATAATACAGAGAGCAGAAAAGAATCTCACAGCTCTTCTCTGTGAGGTGATCCAAAGGGTCCAGAAATACATTGAAGCCCTGCATTGGGAGGGGTGGGGGTCACAGCACTGATTGTAGCATAACTGTGAAATCATTTGAAGCTAGAGCTGGGACTAGTCAGAAGAAACAAGTTATGTAGAAGCCATTTGTAATCTCAGTGAGAGTTAGCATGAGTTTAACATTCACTTTGTGTCAGACCCTGGCTGAAGCACGGCCTGTTCACTTTATTAATTTGTTTATTTAAATCTTGGAGCTGAGGCAATTTATACGTCCATTTCACAGGAAGGGAGTCTGAGGACCAGAAAGGTCAAAGCATTGTGCTGTATTTGTTTTGTTTTTATGTGGTGTTGGGATGGAACCCAGAGCCTCACATAGACTACACAAGCACTCATCCACCAACCAGCACCCTGGCCCCCAATAATTTTTTTTTGTCTCTATTGGTGTCCCCTTGCATGCCAGCCAGTGACTGGACATAACAGAACTGTTTTTTCACATAAACCTAATAAAAAGACTCAGGTTGCTGTCTCTAGTACATTACATCACTTTGAGGTTTCCAGTTTCTATCCTAAAGGTGAAATAGATCTAGTTCCACTGGCCATAATCACCTGTCCACACCTTGGCTGAAAACCACAGATTCACTCAGGGTCCACAGGGAAAGAATGATGGCTTTGTCACCAACCCGACTGTTTTTGTCATGCCAAGTTATCAGCTAGCTCAGAATGTGCTCTTCAGTGAACCCAAAGCACCCTGAGATAGCTTTGTTCATAGCCTTTTGATAAAAGGGAAAGAGAATTATTTGTCCTCATATTAGAAGCACGGCATTATGTGCACTCAACATAATTACATGTTCTATGTAGTTAGTGGCAGAATGCATGCATGGTGTGCCTTAGTTTTTGTTTTAGGGCTCCCCAACCCAGACAAGGTCTCCTGTATCCCAGACTGCAGCCACAAACTTCCTGTGTAGTTGAGGATGACCTTGAACTCTATTTTTTTAAAAAATAGTTTCATGTATTAATTGTCTACATATTGTCTGGTGTGTGTGTGTGTGTGTGTGTGTGTGTGTGTGTGTGTGTGTGTGTGTGTGTGTCTTTGCCCATGTGGAGACCAGTGGTTGACACTGGATGTCTTTTTCAGTCTCTCTGTGTGTTGGCCAGTGAGTACTGGGGTTCTTCTGTTTTTTTCCTCTTTCCTGAGCACTGGGATTCTAGACAAGTACTACTACACCTAGCTTTTACTTGGGGCCTGGGGATCTGAGCTCAGAACATGTTCGCACAACACTTTACCCAATGAGTCATCTTCCCACCCTTGTTGGGTTTTGAGACAGGGTCTCCAGTAACCCACACTAGGCTTGAAGTCACTATGTAGCTAAGGATGACCTTGAATTCCTGATTTTCCCAAGTCTATCTCCTCTGTGCTGGAATTATAGGTGGGAAGCACAGATGTCTGGTTTATCCTATTGTATTTTTGTATATAAAAACATTATTATGAAAAGGGGTCTTTAAATCATCTATCAAAAGGACCCGTGAAGCAAAAAACAAAAAGGAAATGTGGGGATTTATAAAGGCTCTGAAAGTTTCAGAGATATCAACCCACAGTCAGTCTAGGAGAATCAGAGAGTGGTGATTCACACCTTTAATCCCAGCACAGGGAGTACCTAAGTACCTACGCCCTTAATCCAAACTGAGTTGAGGTCATCTTGGTTTACAGAAGGAGTTCCAGGCTCCCAAGCAGGAAGTGATGGGGCCACGCCTTAAATTACCAAGAGAGTATTTAAGGCGGGCATAGAAAGACAGAAACTAGAGGAAGCCAAGAGAAGCCAGGCTGAGGAAGCTGCAAGACAAGCTGGGTAAGATCTGACTGTGGTGTTTACTCTCTCTAACATCTCCAACTTTCTCAGAGATCTATCCCTGAGTTTCATTTATTCATGCAACAGGGAAAATCTTAGTATGCCAGTCATCTTTTAATTTTTATAACAAAACTGGGGAGCCAGGCATGGATGCTTATGCCTATAATCCCAGCATTTGGGGGTTAAAGAGGAAGACTGCTGTGAATTCAAGGCTGGGGTACATAGTGATTCTAGGACAGTCTGAACTGCAGAGTGAAATTCTGCCTCAAACCCCTAAGATAATGAAGTTTAAAAGAACAGATTGGTAGCTGAGCATAGTGGTGCACACATTTAATCATAACACTCAGGAGGCAGAGTCAGGCAGATCTCTGTGAGTTTGGGGCCAGCCCCAGCTTGGTCCAGGACAGCTAAGGTACATAGAGAGACTCTGTCTCAGAGAGGGGGAGTGGGAGGGAGAGGGATAGAGAGTGATATAGAGAGAAAAAAAGGGAGAGAGGGAGGAAGAGGGAGGGAAAGAGGAAGAGGGAGGGAAGGAGGGAAGGAGGAAGAGGGAGGGAGGGAAGGAGGAAGAGAGAGGGAGGGAGGAAGAGGGAGGGAGGGAGGGAAGGAGGAAGAGGGAGGGAGGGAGGGAAGGAGGAAGAGGGAGGGAGGGAAGGAGGAAGAGAGAGGGAGGGAGGAAGAGGGAGGGAGGGAGGGAAGGAGGAAGAGGGAGGGAGGGAGGGAGGGAGGAAGAGGGAGGGAAGGAGGAAGAGGGAGGGAGGGAGGGAGGGAAGGAGGAAGAGGGAGGGAGGGAGGAAGAGGGAGGGAAGGAGGAAGAGGGAGGGAGGGAGGGAGGGAAGGAGGAAGAGGGAGGGAGGGAAGGAGGAAGAGGGAGGGAGGGAGGGAGAGGGAGGGAGGGAAGGAGGAAGAGGGAGGGAGGGAAGGAGGAAGAGGGAGGGAGGGAAGGAGGAAGAGGGAGGGAGGGAGGAAGAGGGAGGGAAGGAGGAAGAGGGAGGGAGGGAAGGAGGAAGAGGGAGGGAGGGAGGAAGAACATGTTGTTTTGGATTTACACAATTGCTGGTTGGCCCTGCTGATTTTAGGACTGTGACAAGACATATATCATGTTCATAGGACACCATGGAACAAAGATGCTCAGTTCCAGGACTCTATTCAATAAAGGAAGACAAAGGGACTGGGGACCCATTATCCCAATGGACCTGAAGATCCCCCGCTTGTTTTTCAACACAGGCTTGTGCACATTTGGGTAGATCAGGGAGCCGGGATGGATGGATAGCAGTACTCATCAAATCAACCTTTTTAGTTTTCCTCTTTTTTTTTTTTCAATCTAGGACCAAGGAGGGTACCACTCATATCAAGGTGGATCTCCACCTCCCCAATTGAACCTCTCCAGAAACACACCTACAAATCAAATCAATTTGTCAACGAATAGTAACCAATGCAAAACCATCCCTTCTCAACTTGACATACAGAGTATCCTTCTTAAGCAGAAACATTCTACCTCTAGTTCTCAAAGTCTTGCGCTGAGCTCCTAACACAAATGTATCAAATGTATCTGAGTCTTAATAGTTCCAACATTGTTCAACCCCAGGTTGAAAGTCTTCCCTCAAACTCAAAGTAACTTCTTAATTGTGAACTGTTGTAAAATCAAAAACATATTTCCAAGAACAAATATTTCCATTCCTAAAGGGAATTATGGGGGTACAGAAATGGAAGTTCAGACCAAGGCAAGAGTGAAATGCTGTCATCCACAGCTAGGTTCTGAGTTCCTTCCTCTCAACTCTACAATCACATGGCTTCTCTCTAGGGCCAGCTTCACTAAGGTCAGTAACTTCTTTGCTGGACATCTGGGTTTCTGCCATTTTCACTATCCTATGATCTTCACTATAACTTAAGCATCATCTCCACGGCTTGATAAACAGCCCACTCGGGAGCTCTGCTCAGGGACCGTAACTACAACCCTGATACATGTTGCTTCCATGGCTTCCTAGAAGTTTGGCACCAACTGCCATAATCCCCTTACTCTTACATCTTTCCTATTTGCAAAACCAGTATCTTGGGGACAGTGTCAGGTTCTTGCCAGCCTGAGATATAGCCTGATCCCTTTGGACCACAGCTGTAGCAGACTTTGTGTGCCTTCATGGCTAAACTTGGCTGAAACATTTCCCTAAAGGAGTAGCAATTTTCCCTTAAAAAATCAATTAGTTGTGTGTGTGTGTGTGTGTGTGTGTGTGTGTGTGTGTGTGTGTGTGTGTGTACTTGAAACCACAGAGCACACATAAAGGTCAGTGGAAGTCAGTTTTCTTGTTTCTGCCATTGTGCTGTATACCGGCCCTTCAGCTTCCAGCTGATTATCCCCCCACCCCCGGTCTATACAATAAGAAGGATGGGATTATAGATGTGAGACACTGAGGTGTTTACAAAGGTCCCAGGGACATGAATTCTGGTCACAAGACTTGCACAGAAAACACTTTTGCCCACTAGTCTATCTCCCATTTTTCTTTCTTTTCTCTTATCCTTCCTTCCTTCCTTTTGGGAAAACTTCACTATATAACCCAGTCTGCCTTCAAAACATGATTCTCCTGCCTCATCTTGAGTTTTAGGATCACACCACACCTTACTCAACTTTGTTTTGTTGAGACAGGGTCTTCATACATAGCCTCTACATAGCAAGTTCCTGGATGATCTGGAACTCACGGTCATTCTTCTGCCTCTTATAGTTCTGAAAACACACAACTGGCATGCCCAGCTCCACCTTTTTAATTAGGAAAAAATTAGCTTGGTCAAATGTGATGATGCAGACCTGTAATCCCAGCACTTGGAAAGAAGAGGCAGGAAAATCGGGAGTCCCAAGGTCATCCTCAAATACATAGTAAGTTTGAGACCAGTCCAAACTACATGAGATCCTGTGTCTTTTTTAAAAAAAAAAAAAATGAAGTGAAACAGGTATGGTGGCACATGCATTTAATCTCAACCTCCAGATACACAGAGAGGGGCATCACGTCAGTTTGAGGCCACCCTGGTCTGCATTGAGAGCTCAAGGCCAGAGCAACAGAGTAAGACCTTGTCTCAAGATAGATAGATAGATAGATAGATAGATAGATAGATAGATAGATAGATAGATAGATAAGAAAAAGAGCTGGAAAGATGGTTAGCAGTTAAGAGCACTGACTGCTCTTTCAGAGTAGCCTGATTCAATTCCTAGCATCTACTTAGAGGCTAACAACTACCTGTAACTCCAGTTATAGAAGAATCTTATGCCTTCTCTCTGGCCTCCTTGGGTGCCAGGTATACATGTGGTGCACAGAAGGCACAGCACCCATGTACATAAAAATAAATAAGTCAGGCTTTGTGGTAGACTGATTTAACCTCAGTCTGATCTACCTAGAGTTCCAAGCCAAAAGCAAAACCAAAATACGTTTAAAATATAAATAAATAAAACACAGGCTGGAGTAATAAATCAAGAGGTAAAGGTACTTGCCAAGCCTGAAACATAAATAGGCTGTGTTACAATAAGGTTTTCGGGCCCGTCCGGCCAGAGTTTCAGACTCACAGACCTACAGTCTTAGACTGTCCATCTGCCCACCACTGCTTTTCCTCCCAAAAATGACTTAGACGCTTATATTAATTTCATGTTGTTTGGCCTATGGCTTAGGCACATTGTTAGTTAGTTTTTTATCTTAACTCAACCCATTCTCATTAATCTGTCCTGCCACGTGGCCCGTGGCTCACCTGTGTTCCTTACATGTTTCTTCTTTGGTGGCTGGCTCGGTCTGTCTCTGACTCTGCCCTTCCTTTCCTACCTATTCTGATTCTCCACCTACTTTTTCTATGGTGCCTGTCATGGGCCAAAATAGCTCCTTTATTTAAACATTGATAGACTACACAGCATACAGAAAGACATTCCCCACATCAAGACTGCCTTTGATTGAGCCTCTTCCCCGCAAATAGTGCAATTGTTCCTGTTCCATTTCTGCCAGCTGTTCCTGAGCCTCACATGGTCTCCCTAACCAGACAGAGAAAACAAGACACCATGCCCCCACAACCCACGTGCCTTCATGGTGGCTCCAAACAAAAAAGCTGTCTGCAAGGCAACTGCCAAGATGATCTGTTGCCTACATTTCATCATGTTCTCGACAAGGTTGCAGAAGCAGTCTGCCAGTTCTTCCTCCTCCTCTGCCCTCTCCCCCTCATCCTTATCCCTGCATTCCTTCTTTGAGTCAGGAGCTTGTTTTGTAGCCTAGGCTGGCCTTGAACTATGGCTCCTTCTGCCTCAGACTCCCCAAGTGTTACATCTACGGGCCCTACATAACCACTTTCATGATGCACAGAGCTGATATCTTTTCCTAAAGCACATAAAAGAGTTGACGTTTCCCAACTTAATTTTATGCTTTATGTAGGAACTCAACTCAGTTTTTCCTTTTTAATATTTCAATTCCAATACAGATACTTCTGTGATTCTGACTAAGCTGGGGGGGGGGGGCTGTCAAATAGAAACTATTAAGCTTTTTACTGAGTATGCTTGCCCTTACCTGTAATTCCAGCACTTGGGAGACAGAGGCAGGAGGATTGCTGAGGATCTGAGCCACTCTGGGTTACAGAGTTAAGTTGCAGACCAATCAGCCTTGCCTAGAGAGTGAGACTTTTGTCACAAATAGCTTGTGCTCCGTGCCAGGCACTGCTGCTCTAAATACTGAAGAATTCGTGATGAACAAGACAAAGTCCCTGTTGTCATCGAGTTTACTTTCCCCTGTAGAAAGAAAAACAACTAAAATTAGAAAACTATAAGGAAGCAGTTCTTCCCAGAGCATTGGAGCGATGTTGCACAGATAGGCACTCAGTGGCTATTTTAGACAGCAAGGTCAGGTGAGTTCTCAGGAAGGAACATTTAGGCTGAGATCTAAAGGGTAAAAACAGAGCCAACCAAACTGAAGGGAACTGCTAATACCAAACCATTATAGCAGGAATGGGAAGGAGGCTGCTCCGGCTAGGACACTGTGGTCAGAGGTAAACCAGCTCTGTTTGCAAAAGGCTTTCGGAGCAAAGGGGTGGGCTACTCTAGGTGAGATGGGAAGGCTCTGGAGAGTTTGTCTTATTTATGTTTTTGTTTGAGACTGTCTCGCTATGTAGCCCAGGCTGGCCACAAACTCAGGGCAACTCCTCCTCCAGTGCTGCCACACTCAGTTTATTGGAGGGTTTTAGGCAGTTGGTGAGATTTGATTGCTGTTTTGTTGTCACTGTTTCTGAGACATGTAGTCTGGCTTTCAGCTTACAGTTCAACCTCACAGTGTTCTTAGTGTTCCACTTTTCTGAGTGCTGGTATTACAGGCATGTCCCGCTACACTCACCTTTCCTAAATTCTGAGTTGTCAACATCCAAATGCAAGCACAAGGTAGTTACATAAGGGAGTTCAGAGATGTCAGGGACTGGCTATACAAAGCTGAGCATCATCGATCCAGAAGTGGTACTTAAAACCATGGGACTTGATGAGAAAAAAGAATTTCAACCTATGTCTTTAGAGCCCACCTACCAAAGGTTTGAAGCGGCAGAGGGAAGCAGAGAAGCGTGGTCTGGTGAATGCCTATAACCTCAGCTACGCAAGAGAGTATCTGGAAATCACGTGTTCAAGGACAACCTGGGACCATACCAAAAGACTCTCACCATTTCAAAAGGCTAGCTCATTGGCAGACTTCTCTAGTATATGTGCTCAATCATATCAAGAATTAACAGTCAGTGTGTGAGGAAAAAGAAAAACTAGGTGATCCTAGAATCCTAGAAGCCTCCAGAAGGTCACAAAATGAAAAGTTGCTGAGTGGTTCAGAAAGATAGTGTCTCCAAAGACTTCTCAGGATATGTAGGGGATGAGGCAATGGCTTGGCAGTTAAAGGTTCTTTCTGCTCTTGAAGAGGGCCTGAGTTCAGTTCCAGGCACTCAGATGGGACAGTTCACAACCACCTGAAACTCTAGCTTCAGGAGATCTAACACCCTTCACTTGCTTCTGCCTGTACCTGCATACATGTGGAATATACTAATACAGACATTTATACATAAATAAAAATTAAAATAAAACAATTCCAAGAGATTGTGGGGGCTGGTGAGATGGCTCCGCAGGCAGGGTGCTTGCCACAAATCTGACAAATCTGATTTCAGTCCCCAGGACCCAAATGGTAGAAGGGAGAAAATATCTCCCACAAGCTGTTCTCTTACCTGGATGTTGGCACCATGGCCAAAATGAAAAAGGAAATGGGTGACATATGTATGTGCAGGGTTTTGAACAGAGAGGGTGAATTAGGGAGCTGAGAGATGGGAAGAGTTTTGAACTTTGCTCCTCCTCTATGAGAGGGTACGATCATGTCTGGCACAGACAACTAATGACAAAACCTTTATGCTTGGCCATGGCTACTCTAATTCCAGTATTAGGAAGGAAGAGTCAGAAGCTCAGGACAACTAGGGATGTAGCTCTGTTGGTATAGCGCATGCCAAGCATATAAGGTCCTGGGTCTGAACCTCAGTACCATATAAAAACTGAGCATGATGGCACATGCTTGTAATTATAGCACTAGGGTAGTAGAGGCAGGAAGATCAGGAGTTCAGGGTCATCCTGGGAAACATAGTGAGTTTGGGGCCAGCCTGAACAACAGGAGATCCTATGTGTAAATAAATATGCAAAGTCCAGAAATTCAAGGTCATTCATGGATACATGAAGACAGCAAGGCCAGCCTGAGCTGCGTCATATAGTCTCAAAATTAAAAAAAAAAAACAAACAACCAAGCTTTGAATGAAATCTGTATGTATGGTTTTGAACACTCAGAACTCACTAGATGGAGGGGATTATGGAGTGATGGGGCTAAGAGACAATTCATCAAGTGAGAGCCATGGCTGCTCTTCCAGAAGTCCTGGGTTTAGTTCCCGGCACCCACTCGATGACTTGCAACTGTAACTGATACTCCTCTCTGACCCAGACACCAGGCATACAGGTAGTGCACCGACAGGCATGCCAGTGAAACACCCATTCATAGTTTTTAAAAGATGGGGAATTTCTAAGGATTAAACCAAGGAAACAGAATCAGGACTTCAGAAAACGGAGAGATGACAACCAGTGAGTGTACCTTCCCATTAAAAATTAGAACCCACCATATGGGTTAAATTCCATTAATGCAGTCATGTGAAAAGTCTGCAGACTTTAAGAGCTTTAACTCGCATACACAAGGCTCAGGAAATTTTTTGTCATTATTGGAAGAGGAGTTTGCCATTTATTTCAGACTGGCCCGATGCTTACTTAGCGAAGGCTAGCCTTGAACTCATATTAACCCTGCCTCAGCCTTGTAAATGCTAGAATTTAGGCTCTAGGTTTGACCGGCAGTACCAAAACCCACCAAACAACAAACTAACTGTTTATCACAAACACTTAAATTGAAAAAAAAATCTATTCATTTTATGTGATTCATTGCCTGTATGTATATATGTCATAAGGGAGTTAGAAGACCCCCTGGAACTGGAGTTATGGATAGTTGTGAGCTACTGCATTGGTGCTGGGAATCAGACCTGGATCCTCTGAAAGAAAAAGTACTCTTGACCACTAAGTTATCTTTCTACATCCCCCCCCACCCCAATATTTGAGTGGAGATGGTTCCATAGGTCTTCCCTCTGTCTGATGCTTCAGCCTGCATCCTTTACAATCCAGCTCTACCCATTGCCCAGGCTACTTCCTCTAGACTTCTTTTTCCATCTTTGCCTCTGGCTGACTTGGATGTTCCTCCTCTCCTGGAAGCCAGAACTCAATTTTTCTTTACAGTTTTTTTTTGTTACTTATTATTCTGTGTATGTGTGTGCACATGCTGTGTTTATATGTGTGTGAGTGTGGCTGGGTTTCCAGGAGTGGGCCACCCCACCATCCTAGTTTATGGGGTCTTGGGGACTCACCCACTAGGGCTTTGTGTGTGCTGGTAAGCCCTCTATCAACAGCTCATAGCCTCAGCCCTCAGTTAGCAATTAAGGAACTCGGGTGAATTGAACAGTGGGTGTGGTGAGCCCCTCCCTGACCTGGCTTGGTTTTGTGGTTAACTCTGACATTCCAGATTAATTTTATTAAATACATATCACCACAAGTGGGACTTTGTTGGAAACTCCTGGACACAAGTCCTTGAAGGACTGATAATCCCTGCAACGTTGTATCAGGCCTAGCACACAAGAGTCCTGTACTGTTTATATTTTATCTTCATTTCCGTCGATCATTGAGTTTGTAGCTAGACATGTCCACTGTAATCTAATTATACCTCATGCCCCAATTACCAAGCTCCCAGACATTACATTTTTAAGATGTGTGTGTGTGGCATGTGCCACTGCACATGTGTGAAGGCAGAGGACAACTTTGTGGATTCATTTCTTTCCCTCCCTTTACATGGGTTTTAGAGTGCTAACTCAAATCTTCAGGCATGTGTTGCAAGCACCTTTACCCGAGGAAGCCATCTCACCAGCCTGATAACTGCACCCTTTTAACATTGTCATATTATTCTACTTCTTAATAGAGTATAACTGATTCCATCCATTTTCCTATTGATAGACATTTGTGTATTAATCAGAGTTCTCTAGATGAACCAAACCAATAGAATACATTTATCCTATATGACATACATATGTTAAAAGAGGGATTTGGACCAATGAGATGAGATGATTCATTGAGAAAAGACACTTGCTGCCAATCTTGAAAACCTGACATTGAGCTCCAGGACCCACACATTGTCCTCTGACCTCCACACATGCACTGTATGTGTGTGGGCACACACATGCACGCGCGCACGCGCACGCACACACACACCCCAAAAATGTTTCCTAGAACTTTAAAAATAAAAGGTGATTTATTAGATTGGCTTAAATATGGTTCGCACCGTTCAAGAGCATATTGGGGAGGCTGAGACACTGGATGTTACAGCAGTCTTAATCTAATGCTGACAGCCAAGAGGATGCAGCCTGTGTTGGAAGGCTGAAGAAGCTCTGGGTTCCAGTGTCTACAAAGGATGGCTGTGGTACCAACAGGGTACACATGCTCAGTACCAAGATGCAAAGGGTAGATGAACTTGCCAGCATGGCAGAAAGGCAACAAGAAGACAAGAATGAAAAAAATGCAAAGTTTTCTCCCCCGGGACTTCCTTTTATCTGGCTGGCATCACATTTAAGGTGGGCCTTCCCACTTCAAAAACCCTAATCAAGTAAAATCCCTTACAAAGCCTGTAGAGATGGCTCAGCAGTTAAGAGCACATTCTGTTCCATTCCGAAAACCCACATGAAGCTCATAACCATCTGATACTCCAATTCCAGGGGATCTGACTTCTATAGACACAAGTACAAGGATGGTGTACAGACATGTGTGCAGACAAAACACCCACAAAATCTTAAATTAAAAAAGAGAAAATTCATTAGAGACATGTCCATTGGTTTATCTCTTTGTTGACTTTAGACCCAGTCAAGTTGAAGATTAAGATTTTTCATTACAGGTTATTTCTACGCCATACAATTTGAGTCAAATTGTGTTTCTTGTAGGTTCATATATGCACTTAAGAGTATTAGGATGCATGCTTATTTGTGAATAGGACCTTTGTGGAGAGAAGTCAGGATAAATGGATGTCCTTAAAAGAAGAAATTGGAGAGACGGCTCAGTGTTTCAGAACATTTGTTGAACCCCAATGATCCATACATAACCCCTCCTGGCTTTTCCAACTTTATGTGTTATTCCTTCACTGAGTGTGGACTGTGCTTATCCACTCATAAAGTACACAGTAGAAGAGAAGCGGCAGGATACCACAAAAATACTGCTCTCCTTACGTAGGCTGGTCTCTTACACTTTGTTGTTTTTGAGACAAAGTCTTGATATGCATCCTTGGCTTTTCTAGAACTTGTTAGATAGTCCAGGGGCCTTAAACTTTCAGTGATCCCAGGGGAGCCAGCACTGTCAGGGGCCTTCTCACTGCCTCATCAGGTAAACTTTGGTATTGGTTCTCTCCATTTAAGCCATTAAAGAAGATTAAGAGCCGAAGTATCAACGTGAGTGATGCTTACATTCTTGACCCAAAGAAAATATGAATATGAAAGGCTTGTTCCTCTAAGCTGCTAAGTTAGGGAATAAATAGACATGAAGGCCACAGATAATTAGCAAACCTCCATCTTCCCTGTGTATCTCTCTTGAGCTTCCAAAATTATTTGCACAAATATCTCTTAATGGTCACCCCATGCTACCTATCTAAGTCATTCTCCCCAACTTGATTGTCTCCAAAAACAGAAACCCTGGCTCAGAGGGCTTAGTATTTCCTATGTCTTATGCAAAGTCCAAGGCACAATTATAATTTCTAAAGTAAACTACTTAAATCCTCTCCGGCCCCCAACTAGGGGGCCTACCACTCCATGAAATCTTAAAAAAAAAAAAAAAAAAAAATACAACCTTGATCATTTGAAAGCTTGAAATCCACAGGTTCTCACTGTGCCTGGTTGGCTAGTAACTATGTAGACCAGGCTGGCTTAAAGCTCAGAGATCTGTTTCTGCTTCCCTAGTGTTGAGATCAAAGGTTTATGCCACCACTCCCAGCTAATTTTTCAAGATTTCTTTTCATTTTTAAAAGTTTTAAATTATATGGTGTTTTGCTTTGTTTCTGCATGAGTCCATGCTATGTGTGTGGTGGTGGTGGCGGGGTTACCCAAAGAGGCCAAAGGTATGGGATCTCTTGTAGCTTGAGTTACAGGCAACTGTGAGCTGTCTGACCTGAGTACTGAGAACTGAATTCTAGTCTTCTGGAAGAGTAATACATCCTCTTAACTACTGTGCCACCTCTCCAGTCCCCAAACTGTTTGTCTTGAGACAAAGTTGGATGTAACCCAGGCTAGTCTTTAACTCCTGAGCCTTCTGCCTTCACTTCCTGAGTGCTGAGATTACAGTGTGTGCTATCATTTGACCAGACATCAAGTTTGGACACTGTCTTTGAGACCCAGTCTGAGATGCTTGCTTGACTCACTTGAAATATGTCACTTCCCTTTATTCCCACGGTAACAATGACAGTGGCTTTTCAGTTCCTCCACTGAACCTTGCTCCTCCTGTCTCTGCACACAGTTCCCTCTGTGTAGGTTTCTCTTTGTCCTCTTTCCATTTCTTCCTCTCTCCTCAGACCTTTTGAGATAGGGTCTCAGGCTGGAGAGATGACCCAGATGTTTAAGGCTAAGCTCACAACCCAAAACATGAGATCATGTCTCATGTAACCCAAGCTGGTGTTATTTTGTAGCAAAGGCTGGCGAGGAACTTCTAATTCTCCTGCCCTGGCCTCTACCTTCTAAGTGCTGAGCTTATAGGTGTGGGTCACCATGCCCTTAATGTATACTTGGCCCAATGTCACTTCCTAGAGAAGGGCTTCATGCTTTCCAGTCTAAATCAAAAAACTTGAATTTTCCTTCATATTGCTTATCACAATTGGAAGTAATGTTTGCTTTATTGGGTATTTGGTGTTTATTTCCCATGTACTCTCAACTCTCTTGACAGAGAAACACTGTCTTGTTGTCACAGAGCTGTGTTTGACACATAATACAGAAGGTAGGGCTCAGCATATTCTTCCTGTGTTCTCTGAACCCCTCCCCTTTATTACAGCAAACATCTCCTATTACCTCCACAAACTTTATATCCTTTTATTGTTTACAGATTTAATATTCTGAGTGTCATATCTGTGGGTGATGATTTTTGAGTATAGACATAACTTAAAAAAAAAAAAAAAAAAGAGCTAGGGTTAGAATCCAGGGCAAGGCAATGATATACCACCGAACTACATCTCCAGCCCTTTTTGTTTCTATTATTTTTTTTGAGACAGAGTCTCACTATGTAGCCTAGGCATTGAATTTTAGCCTCTATTTTCCAAGTACTGGGATCATAGGTATAGGGTCACCATTGCCTAGCAGGACTACTTATTGATGGCCCTTGCTATGTAGCCCAGGCTAGTCAAAATCTCTCTGAATAGACAAGGGGGCTTCCAACTTGGTGATCCTTTTGCTTCTATCTGCTGAGTACTGAGCTTTGAGGTATGCACCACCATGCCTGGCCTTTTCAAACTCTTTGGTTAATTTTTAAAGGGGAGTGAGAGGTTAAGGAAGTTGAGCTATGCGGTAAGATCTGCGTTTGGACTATATTTTTTAATAGCTGTGTGGCTTTGGGCAAGTTGCTTTCCTCTCTGGCCCTCAAATTACTCAAGTATAAATCATATAATAATGGCCCCTTTTCATTCAGGTTGTGGGAAGGATTCAGTAAGCTAATACAAACCACTAAGAACAGGGTCTGTTTTCAGGAAATGCTCAATAAATGTCAGCCATTCTTTTCACATGTGGTATAAGAGAAAGGCTCCCCATTTTTCATTTGGTACTGGATGAAGTTTGGGGTGCTATAAAGTTCTCTGTGGGGAGTTAAGATTGGAGCAGTTTAAAATGTAATGCTACCACACCCTCCCCCCAATTCTTTTCTTCCTACTTTCAAGTCTTAAAACTGAAGCTGGTGGAAGAAAGTAGCTTCTAGCTAGTCCCTAATTGGTTTCAAATGATAGCAGCAAGGGTTGGCACTTTGTTTCCCAAGGGCTGTGTTCACATCATGTAACAACCATCATCAGGTGCCATTGTCGGTCAGAGAAGGAAGGCTTCAGGCTCAGCTTCTTGATACCTAGCAATTTGCAATGCTGCTTTTTTTGGAAGCCTTTTCAGCCTATTGGCACTTCCTAGGTGATCAGAGCCTACGGGTAGGGCCACACAAAAGTCATAGATGAGAAAGTCAGAACTTCAGTGAGTATTGGACTGAGACCAGGGTCAGCTACTGAGATTCAGAAGAAAGATTTCTCCTTGAGAGAGAGAGAGACAGAGACACAGAGAGAGACAGAGAGAGAATAAGATTCCAGTTTATCTTCCAATAAGACTCAGTGTTTTCTTTCCTAAAGGCACACTCCCTTCTCTAGCAGAAGGTAAGAAGCCAGTCCTGAGAGAATTCCTCTTCCTCACCCTTTTAAATCTTGAGAAGAGCTGCCAAGTGTATAAATTCCTCCTTTGATCAGAAGATAAAGCAGAACAATGCTGTAGAGTTGAGCAGATTCCTAAGGGACATTCTTCAGGGATGTGTAAGCTTGCTTGGAAGTGCCAGTGTACAGAGGAAGGTGGGGCTGGTGGACGGTGAGGGAGTGACAGGGCCGTGATACAGACATTAGTTGCTCATAAACTTCCCCCATAGAATGGTTTTTTTTGTTTCGCGTAGCTAGTACTAGAAATTAAACCTAGACCTCACACACGCTGGTTAGGTGCACTACCACTGAGCTAATCTCAGTCCTACTTCTTTCTTTATTGAGACAGGTTCTGAACTTCTGAGCTTAAGTAATCGTCTGCTTTAGCCCCAACTTGGAATGCAGAAGGATGCCACATTTCTCTCTCTTGGCTTCCCCCTTAAAGTAAACCTTCATCCAATCTCCGGAAGTGCAGGCATGTTTATTTAAAGAACACGATCAGAGGTCTCCCCTTCCCTCCTATAGAAAAGGTGAAAATGTTAGAAATAAGCTAAATTCCAAAACTCAAGTAGATGATGCCAGTTTATTTTCCCACCCCTCTCCTCAAACTGTCCTCTTTTGGAATCTGTAAAACGGGAATAACTTCCCCATCTGCTTCAGCTTTGAACCGGACGGCGGAGGGGCTAAACGCTTTACAAGCACAATCCCATTCGGTGCTCACGAGAAAGGTATGATTACTATGGGGCCTGGGTGTGAAGTCTGGCCCGAGCGCTGTTATTATCAGGCTGTCTTCCTCACCTGGCCGCGGCGAGGCTGTCAGCAAACACCGACGGGAGAACGCGGCACGTATCCAGCCCTCGGCAGGACCCACGTGATCAACTGCTAATTACAAACTTGGAAGCACCTGAACATCGCGATAAATGCTGGAGGGAATGAAAGAATTCCTCTCGACGGTTCTTTTCGGTCTTCCGAGCCAAACTCATCTCCGGGCGGCCCGGGGCCAAGATCGTAGATCAGGCAGCCGCAGAGAGAGAGAGAGCCCGGAAACTAAGGGCGTTTGGGAGTCCGAGACGGGCCAGGGGTCCAGAGCATCCTCTCCAGGAAGCCCCGAGGCCGCCAGCAGACACCCATTCCCCGGGGCACCTACTCCAGCCCGCAACCTCCCCGAGGCTGCCTCGCCGGCCCCGCCTCTGCCCCGCCCAGCACTTCAGGTAGGCCGTCACGCCAGCCAATCGCAAGGCGTCTCAGGAAGGGGGCGGCGCTTGTACCATCGGAAGTGACGTCGGTGCTCGGCTGGCCGCCGAGTCCGTCGAAGCTCTTCTGAGCGGCCGGCTGAGCCAGCGGCCGAGGCCGGGGGGAAAACATGGCTGGAATCTTGGAAGGCGCGAAGGCTCGGGTTGCGGTGGAGACCAAGGCTTCCGCATCGTGAGGTGAGGGGCGGCGGGTTCGTGTGGAGCGAGGCCTGGCGCCGCTCGGCCGCCGCCGAGGGACCCGGAGGGGAGGGACCGCGGCCGCGGTGCCCCATAGCCGCTCCATCCTCCCGGACTCGTTCCTGGGGTGGCCTGGAGGTCGCCAGCGCCCCCGCGCCGGGCCCCTTTGTCGTGAGTCTCCGGGAGCTGCTTGTCCCTCAGGGGGAGGGGAAGCCACCCCCACCACGGGTCCCCGGGACGGTGAGGGAGCTGCAGCGTCGGGTCCCGGTCTGGAGAGTGGCTATTGAACTTCTGCTATGGCCTCTTCCTCCTCACGCAGCTCAGTCTTTGGAGCCTCGGGTGGTACTTTTTCTTTTTTCTTCGTCTTCTTAAAACAAAGATCCAGAATCTGCTTGCTTTGGCGATGCAGTGATATATATGTGTATTTAGCGCATCATCTTTATGGGAAGACATTAGAGTAAGATTATTTACGTTTTCCTGAGTGACCGAGGAACAAGAAATAATTGAAGAGGAGTTTGCATAAGGTTGTTCTTTCCCTGTGTTGTCCTGATAGAAGGTGAAGTTCTGATTACTGTATTTTTATTTTAGACAGTGGATGTTTCAGTTGAGTGGCATGAAGGAAGCTTCCCCGTTTGAACAAGATTACTTGTTAAAGAGTATCCCAAAATCTTTCCAGGTGGGTGTCAGGAGGAAAAATGCTTTGGGGAAAATTATTAAATGTATGGGAACATGACAAGCCACAAGGACAGAAAAACAAACAAACAAAAAAACCCTGTTCTTAGAGGGTTGGTGAAATAGCGTGGGGGGAAGAGAGACTGCACAGAGGTCCTGGAACACTGATTCCAAGGAAGACTTGGTATTTTTCCTCCCCGGTGATGGTATAGTCTCCACAAGGAACTGTCCAGAAGCCCTGCCGTAGTTGGAGTTGGTGAGGTTATTCAAGATTACAAACCAAACTGACGTTTGTAACTGGTTGAGATTTTCAAATTTTTGAAACTGTCTGCATGTTTGACATTCAGTGTTTTGAGCACTGAATAGCGCAGTAAGTGATGTAGAGATATTTGTTTGCTCAAACTCAGTTCCAGAGTGGTTTTAACTTAGGCACAAAATATATCAGAGCTTCCACAGATTCCATCAGTGTTGGCTAATTTACTTGAAAAGCGTTTGCCCTGGGAAAATGTCTGTTGTATTGAGCATGGTGGTGCTCTCTGTAATTTGCAAAGCTTGCCTGCATGGCAGAACTATGTCAAATTTAAGGCCAACCTAGGCTACCTAGTGAGACATTATCAATAATAATAGTAATAACAGTAGAGGATTTTCTGTTAGGACTTGTTTTGTGTACGTGTTGCTTACAGTTTAATTTGCAGCCATACTTTAGTGGTCTGAGTCTTTATTCAGTTTCATAAAGGTTGTAAAGGTTGGCATGTTTCCTTTCAGGATTTTAGAAACCACTTTTCTGTAATCAATTCTTGGTCGCTGCTTCTATTTAGAGCTTCAAATTTTCCTTTTAGTTAGTGTTGCTGTGTACATTTCTGTGTCCAAGAGTAAATCTGGCACATTGTTTTGAATCTGATAAGTAGCACATTTAGTTAGTAAGTTTGTACCTCAAGACAGTCTGATTTCTAAGAGCTCAAAGTTCTTATCAGAGCATCAGACCAACCTCTGAGACCAGGAAAGGTACAGTGCACTTTCTTAAAATGCTTTAGGAACTCACGCCTAGAGATGAGCTTGAACCACAGAAGATCCTGTCTCCAAACACAAAACCAAAGCAAAACAACAAAGCTTTGTGAACTGGGTGTATAGCTGAGAATTAGTGCTTGCCTAACACAGAACATGTGTTTGATTCTCAGTACTTTGAGAATAAAGTTGTAATTTATCTTGCTTTGATAGGATAACTTAATCTGTTTTACTTATTACTTATTTTTAATATTCCCAAAAGAAATTTAAGAAGGAAGGTAATGATAGTGTTTCATTGTGCTGTATTTATAGAATTTGGTGATCTGTTTAATCTCCCTCCAGTTCTAGGGAGTGAACCCAGGGTGATAAGCAAGCACTGTCTCCCTTATCCATATCCCTTTCACTTTGGTGGTTTCATTTGATAGTTGTAACTGAGTTGGGCCACAAACCCTCCCTCAGAAACTGGGGGACGAGTAGAAGAAGACGAGAGAAAGAAAGCACAGTAGAAGCTGTTCAGTCTACCCGGGAAGACAGTTTAGCAAGTTCTAGCACTGAGGTTATAAAGACAGCGGTGGATTCAAAGTACTAAGAAGGATGTGATAATCTGGGTAGGGAGAAGATGAAATGAGTGGGTCTGATGAAAAAGATGATGCCCAAATTGAGGCTTACAGAATGAGTTCTTTCTGTTAACAGGGCAAGGTGGATAAAAGTGATCAGGTCCTCAGCTTTTTTCCATTACCTCCAAGTGGTAAGGAAATTGAGAAAAGTCTTAATAACTCTGGTAGTAATTGATAATATTCATATATCGTGTTCTTTTAGTGGGACTCATGACACTTGGAGATGTTGCCTGGAATAGGTGTCCTCTATGTTGTTCATAGAGTTATGGTTGAGGCTAAAGAAACCTTAGTTTTCCTTGCTTTTGTGGGAGTCACAGTTTTGTTTGTTTTTCGTGCTTGCTTTTGTTGTTGTGTTGGGACAGGGTTTCTCTGTGTAGCCCTGGCTATCCTGGAATTGACTGTGTAGGCAGCAATGTTATTTCTTGATTTAATAAACTTTGATATTTCCACTCCTTCCCGTTATCCTCTTTTATCTGTTCCCAGGGAACCTCTTCTTCCTCCCAACTACTTTGATGTCCTCCTTTTCCCCTTTTGTGGAGAAATCTTAATTAGGGTGTCTGCAGTGAGCATGGATGGGTGGTTATTTACTTGAAGAAAGGCTGCTAGCAGGGGTTGCACCACCGAAGAATATGACTTTCCCGGCCCTACCAACCATTCCTATAGCTCCTTGGGAGTGGGGAGGGTTTATGAGTTCCTTTCCAATCCATGAAGGACCGTTAATGGGCCCAATCCTAAGCAGGTCTTGTGGCATTGCTTCCGTGCTTAATGGGTACAGCAGCCATGTCATGTCCTGAGGACTGTTTTACAGCATTATTTCCCATATTCTGGCTTTTTCTTCTTCAGTATTACCTGAGCTTTGGAGGGGTATTACTCGTGTCCTGTTTAAGGCCAAGCCCTCAGCAGTCAGTTGTTTTCATCACGTTAACTAGTCTAAGTCTTTTTTCACTTACATCCCCTGCAAACAGAAGCCCTCACCTACACTGAGAATAACACTGACTTGTATAAACATAACTGTCTAGAAGGCAGTTCAATATTCAGTCTACTTAGCAAAACAACAGTAATAGGCTCCTCTCCATCCATTTACAGTACAAGTACAGTACACGGCATGAATTTCTTTATGGAGTGGGCCTCAACTCCAACTAGAAGCAGTTGGTTACCCCCATATCAGCTGTGCTGGCTAATATATGTCAGCTTGACACAGGCTGGAGTCATTGAGAAAATGCCTCCTCAAGATCTCCCTGTAGGCAAGTCTGTAGGGCATTTTCTTACTAGTGATGGATGTGGAAGGACATAGCCCATTGTGGGTGGGGCCACCTAGTTCTGGTTGGCAACCAAGACCAATAGCAATAGCCTGAATGGGGTAGTGGGGGACTTCATTATCCAACAAACTTGCTAAGGGGCTGATGGTCCTGGGTTCTATAAGAAAGCAGGCTGAGCAAGCCGTTATTTGAATCTGCTTCTGCCTCCAGGTCCCTGCCCTATTTAAGTTCCTGTCCTGACTTTCTTCAATGATAAACAGTGATTTGGAAGCATAAGTTAAATAAACCCTTTCCCCTCCAATATGCTTTTGGCCTTGATGTTTCATCACAATAGTAACCCTAACTAAAATAATAACAATGCCACTATTGCACCAGTGAGCAAATCTTAGCCACAAGGTTCGTATTATATAGTTTACAGCATCCATAGTAGAGTTTGAGTGTTGATGACTTTTTTAGTAACCTGCATAAAACCTTCTGACACAGTAAAGGTAAGCAGCAAGGAGAAGTTTCCAGCTCATTTGTAACTTATTTCTCTCTGTCCGACAACTAGAAGTGTTTGGTGTCTTGAGCAACATTAGTGTCTTGTTACCTAGTTCTGGTTGGCAACCTATAGCAATAGTCTGTATGGGATGGTGAGGGACTTCATTATGCAACAAACTTGTTAAGGGGCGTCATATACCATCCCTGACACTAGGATTTTCTTTTAATTTTGGGGGGACGTTATCCACTCAGTGTCTTACTGTTGTAGCCCTAGCCTGGAATTTGCCAAGTAGAGAAGCCTCAAAGAGATCTGCCTTCTGTCTCTTGGCTGCTGAGATTAAAGTCATGTGCCACCATGTCCAGCCTACATGTTGTTTCTGATGTGGTAGATTCAAAACGGAGTGTGATGTACACAGAGACATTTTGACAGTTAAAACAGAAATAAATACAACTGTGAACTACTTTCTGAGTTTCTTTTTTCTTTTGTAGGTAGGGCCATATGAATGAAGCCTATGTTGGCTTCAGATTGTAGCTGAGGAGGACCGTGAAGTCTGGCTGCTCCTTCCTCTATCTACCAGGTGCTAGCATGACAGGCACCAGCATAACTCGTCTTAGATTTCTTAAAAATTTAAATTTAGCTATTTGGGTATAAGAAATCATTATTAAAGCTCACAGTGTAATGAGAGAACAGAGCAAATTCAACCTTTTTTTCCAGGTAAAAGTATATGAAAATGAATGAGAGAAGATTATGCTGGTGATGCCTTCTGGTAAGGAGAGACTGGAACACGAGTGATTTTCTTTCAGAGAAATGCAGTCTAATTAGGAATCGGGAAAATACTTCTTTCAAAGTTCCATTTTCAGTTTGGGAGAGTAGGTAAACATGTGTGCTCTTCCTACAAGATAAGCTCTGATGGAAACCCAACTATTCTTAGAAACAAAACCACAGTGCTTTGACTGGCTGTAACTGCATTGGTTTATTTATTAAGTCACTTTATCTATGTTTATAATAGAATTTATGACTGTTGTGATAAACACTGTATAGTTTAATGTGTAAATATGCTTTAGACTATAGTGCTAAGTGGAAAAGGGTGTTTTTTTAGCTCTAGGAAATACACAATTTGTACTTTACTTTTTTTCTGGGGCGGGGGGGGGGGGGGGAGTGGGAGACAGATTCTTAATAGTAACCTATGGTAGACTTGAACTCCCTCCAATCCTTCTGCTTTAGTCTCTGAATGCTCAAATATACAGGGGTATATACCCCATACCTGTCTTAGAATGGCCTACTTTTGTCTAATTAGACCTCCTCCACTTTCCCCTTTTGCATGCTAGGATTCTAGATGAGTGCTCTGCCATGGAGTTCTTAAACTAGAATTATGTGCATATTTAAATGCCCTACAGTGCGTCTTGGTGGTTTTTTGTTTTGTTTTGTTTTGTTTTTTTGTTTTTTTTTTTGAATTATGCTTTCACTCTGAGGCCTAGGTTAACCTTGAACTCACGGTACTCCTCTTGCCCCATCCTTGTAAGTGCTAGGATTGCACCTACTAACTGCAGTTGATTTTCTTTTTCTAGTCATAGTTACTGAAGTATGTTTTATATATAAAATCCATAAATTCAACTAGAATCTGTGCACCCAAAGTGAGCACTTCATGCAGTATGAAAAACAGCAGTCACAGAAGTGACACCACAGAAGCTAGGGCAGAGAAAGGTGGGGCGGGGGGGGGGGGGGTCTAGCTCCATTGCTACAGTGCTTGCCTAGCATTCATGGCGTTCTGGGATCACACTTGGTGGCCTTTGGGATCATCCCTGTGGTCTTAGTGCTCAACAGAGGCAAGAAGGTCAGGAGTTCGTAGTTATCTTTTACTACTTAGTGTAGTGAGCCTGGGCCAGCCCGAGCTATACTATACGAGGATTCAGTCAGCCAGACATGTAAGGAGCACAGGTGAGCCACAGGCTACGTGGCAGACAGATTAATGGAAATGGGTTAAGTTGTAAAAGCTAGCAATGTGCCTAAGCCATAGGCCAAACAGCATGAACTTAGTGTAAGCGTCTGCATCATTTTGGGGGCACTAAGCAGCAGCGGGCGGCTAAGGGGTCTAGGGCTGCAGGTCTGTGGGTCTGGACCTCTGACCGCCCAGGACCAAGAAACCTCTTTGCAACAGAGAAGAAAAAAGAAAAGGAAGAAAAATTGTGTTGGTTTTGAGTCCAGTTTTATAGGTCAGACTGGCCTTGAACCTCTTGATCCTCCAGCCTCAGCTTCCTGAGTGCTAGGATTAAAAGCGTTTGAAGCTGGACTCAGTGGGTACATGATACTTGGACTTGAACCCAGGGCTTTGTACCGGACTAGGTAAGACTGCCACTGAACTGTAACCCCAAGTCAATGGCTTTAGTTACAGTGTTGTCTGTCACCACTGGCTATTTCAAAAAAAATTCTACCACTGCAAAAGGAAATTTAAGCAATAGCTTTTCCATCTTCCCAGCCCTCACTTTCTTTGATAGACATTATTCTTTCTGTTTCTGAATGTTCTTATTGCAGGTATTTCCTGTAAGTGAAATTATTACCATATTTGTTTCTTTGGTTTGTTTTACGTGCTACAATGTCTTCAAGGATCATCTAGAATACAGTATTTCTCATAACTTTATGACTAGATAATATTCTGTTCTGTGCATTACCACATTTTGTATATCAATTCATTGATGGATGCTTGGTTATTTCTATCTATTGGCTACTGTAAATAATGACATATTAAAATTGTGCACTGTTTGGTTAGCACAGTGTCCTTACACAGATTGATGTGTAAATATGTGTCTGTTTTCAGTTCTTTTGAGTAGGAGTAGAATTGCTGGTTCAAACAATAATTATATTTACGCTTTAGAGGAAGCACACAAAAGTGTTTTGCAGAGTGGCTGCGCAACTTACCAACAAAATAATGAGAGTGTCAGTTTCCGCATATACTTACCACCACTTCATATTTTCCATTAAAAAACTACGGTTGTCAGTAGGTTTAAAGTGTGTCTGGTTGTGGTTTTGATTTGCATCTTTCTTCTGACTAATATTGCTCAGCATCTTTTCATGGCCTTCTTAGTATTAGGAGCGTATCAATGCTCATTTCAATGGTTGGATACAAGTACACCCACACATATATAAACATATTCTTCACCCATGCTAGGTAAGCACTCTACCAACTAAGAACATTTCCAGCTTGACTCAGGTTTCTCAGTTTTAATTTTTCTCCACTTTAAGCCATGTTGAAACTGGAGGCCTATACCATAACATTTAGCACAAAGATTTACTGTTATTTGTTATGTTGAAATTTTGGTAACGTCAAGGTATATTTAATGACTCGTGTCAAATGAATGAACAGAAAAGTAGTCCAAAGTTCAGCAATTATCTCTACCAAGTCACTTCTGTTGGAAAATGAAGTTAGAGTGCAAACATTGTGGTCAGCATGTTGTCATTCAGAGTGAGCTTCTTTCTGTGACTGTGTCTTCTCTTCTTTGAGCCCCCCCACTCATGAAATAAGACCCTGTCTAGAAACGAAGATGGTTGTGCCTATATCCTGGATGTTTAGAGTGTTGCTCTTAAGGGCTGAGAGTGGAACAATGATTAGCGAGGTTACTGTAATGATGAGGTTTCTGGCCCTGTCTGGCCAGAGGTCCAGACCCAGTGACCTGTGATCCCAGAGCACGTAGCCACCTGCTGCTGCTTAGGCCCCCCAAAATGACTCAGTCGCTTATCTTAATTTTATGCTGTTGGCCTATGGCTCAAGCACATTGTTAGCTAGCTATTTCATTTTAATTCAATCCATTTCCATTAACCTATCTTGCTCACCTGTATTCCTTACACATTGCTTCTTTGGGCATCTGGCTCCATCTCCCCTGACTCTGCCTTCCTTCTCCTATCTATGCTGATTTCCCTGCCTACCTTTTCTACAGTGCTGGCCATGGCCAAAACAGTCCTTTATTTAAAGAATGATATTCAGAGCATACAGAAAGACATTCCCACATCAAGTTATTGTATAACCATTGCTTTTTGCTAAGATAGAAGACTTAAGCTCTATATTAATATACTTGTACAAAATATTTAAATTCTAAAAATATGAGCTGGCAAGAGGACTTAGTAAAGGAACTTGTTACCAAGCCTGACAGCCTGAGTTGCGTCTGTGGGACCCATGTGGTAACAGAGAACCAACTCGAAAAGTAGTATGGCATAAGCATCCCTACACAGCTCATACACACACAGTAATAATAATAAAGTACACATAGGATTAGTTGCCTCCCACTTTGTTCTTGAACTTCCATGGTCCTCTCTACAGTTTATGTGTTGAGCACTTTATCCACTGAGCCATCTCACTGGCTCTGACCTGGCAGGCACTGGAGCTCTAGAGATCCTTGTCCTGCTTTTTCTCCTTCTTGAGAGAGACAGGGTTACGCTCTGTAGGCATGGCTGACCAACATTAAAATCGAAGTGAACTTCTGAGTGAGACTCCATGCTTGGCTTTCCCTGTCTTTAAGATCATGAAGAATCTTGGGGAACTCTTCTTAGTTATTCTCATGTCTCATTTTTTTCTTCTGATGAAAAGTAACACCTACCTTTCCAACTAAATGATTTTTTTTGTTTTTCCGTTTCATTTACTAGCTAAACTTAGCATGATCTGTTTAAATCAAACAACTTCTAACATTTCCACCGTCACCATCCTTACTCCAAGTCATAGTTAGCTCCCTCATTTTATTTTATTTGCTTATTTGTCTTTGTCAGATCTCCCTATTTCCCTCCCTCTTTTTGCCAAGAAACCCACATCCCTTTCCATGCTAGGCAAGGCTCTCTACTACTGAGCTGTAGCCTAAGCCCTCCATTTTTGTTTTCATTTTCTACAGAGCAGTAGAGATGTGTAAACTCTTGTGCATGAAGTCTGTCTTCCTGTTACACTAAGTTCAGTATAGTCTCCATCACCACACACTTATTGTCATGCTTTTCAAGATTCTTTAAAGAAGGCCAGGATATGTAATCTTAGTGACTGAACTTTTTCTTCTTCTGTTTTGTGGCTAGACATTGAGCCCAAAGCCTACGGCCTCAGCTAACTTATATTCAAAAGATCCACAAGGTAAAATGACGTTTATTTTAAATGAAAAGCTCATTGTGTCAGACTGTAAGGTAGAAATGTTACTGTACATTAAATATCAATTTAGAGAAGTTTGAAAATCAAGTTTTATGTTGAAATGTTGATGTTTAAATAAATCTTACTATTCAGTGCATAACCACTTTATTTACTTGAGAACTTGGTTCTCTGTGAGGTGAAATGCCTGACAAAGCTGAAGTGCAGCTAGGATATGAACCCAGTAACAGTCCCAATGTCTACAAGTCCCCACCCCCTCCCCTTCCTTCTCTTTCTCTCCCAGGCCCCCTCTACCTCTCCTTTCTTTCACTCCCTTGCCTAGGCTGACTTACAACTCCATATGTAAGCTTGTAGGTAGCCTTAAACTTAGGGCATTCCTGAGAGAACAAATATGAGCCTCTATGCCAGCAGGTCTCAGCCTTCCTAATGCTGGGACCCTTTAATACTTTTCCTTGTGTTGTGGTGACCCCCACTATAAGATTATATTTGTTGCTACTCTATAACTGTTGTGTTGCTATTACTGTGAATTATAATGTAAATATCTGTGTTTTCTGATGGTCCTAGGTTGTTTGACACACCCCCAAAGGGATTGCTAACCCACAGGCTGACAACTGTTCTATGCCCTGTCAATTTTATTTGATTCTTTGCAGTTGTCCATTACAAGGGTTATATAATATCTGAGCTGAGAGCAGCAATGAATATAATAATAGAACTTACACAAATCTAGGACTATTCTGATTTAGACCAATCTAGAGTATTTAACTTTGGAGAACCATGACATATCATCAGCAAAATATAAATTCTGAACACTGACATGATTCTGCAGATCTCTGTTGTCAGCCGCACTAACCAACTTGTCCTGTCTCTAGAAGGTTCTCCAGTTCTGCTTCCTGTCCTTATGAATACCTACCAATTTTACATAATACCCTCCTGTCAAACGTGAACTGTTCCCCAAACCACTCTTAGGTTTGATCATCTGTTAGGATACATAAGACTTACTGAACACTGTTATATTTGTGGTTAATGGTTTATTACAGGGAAAGGACAGATTAAAATCAGCCAAGGAAGAGAGCATGTAGAGCAAAGTCCAGGAGTATTCCCAACGTGGAACTTCTGGTAGGTAGTTTTTTTTTTTCCCCGGTGAAGTCAGAATGTGTTGTGCTCCCACTATCCAGAGTATTGGCAGTCAGGGATTCTCACCTGAGTTTCAGGGATCAGATTTTTTTTCTCTGTAGTTCTTCCTTACATAAGCATGGGTGGTAGAGTGTCAGTGTAGTTGAACTCAGTCTCTAGATTCTAGGTTGAATTCAGATCACACCATCACTCAAAGTTTTTCCTATCCCAAGATACATAGTTGGCTGTTCTAGATGGCTAGTCCCTTAAGCAATGGCATTCCTATCAGGTATGCCAGAATAGACTTTCTTTGGTACAAGGCTAAATTATTTATACAATAGATACAATAGATAAAATGTCCTTTCAGGCATGGTGACTAGTGCCTATAATCTATGCACTCAGGAAGTGGAGGCAAGAGAATCAGGAGTTCAAGGCCAGCCTGAAATACATGAGATAAACACATAACCCTTCACAAACAACCCTTTACTTGCTTGGTTAAAACATGTGCCATCTGTGTAATAAATTGATTTGATGCTAACTTCACACATGTTACTAAGGGAGTTACGAATAGTTGTGAACTACTTGACATGGATGCATTGGATGTCATAATTTCTCTCTAGGAACTGAACTAGTTCTTTTCAATAGCAGTACATACATACTCTTAACTACTAAGCCATCTCTCTAGCCCTGTGTATTTAATTTAATTTCTCTCTCTCTCTCTCTCTCTCTCTCTCTCTCTCTCTCTCTCTCTCTCTCTCTCTCTCTCTCTCCCCCCCCCCCTCTCCCTTCCCTTCCCCTCCCTTCCTCCCTCCCTCCTTCCTTCCTTTTTTTTAAATAAGGACTTACTGTGTAGATCAGGTTGTCCTTGAACTTACAGAGCTCTGCCTCTGCCTCCCGAGTGCTGGGATCAATAGCGCTTGCCACTATACTTGATCTGAGTGAATTTTTGTTTGTTTTTGTGACAGATTTTTGTAGTACGAGGTTTCTGGCCTGGAGTTTTGGGTTTAACCTCAAGGTTTAGACCCACAGACCCACAGACCCACAGACCCGCAGAGACATGCAGAGGCTTACTATAGTTTTTAGGCTGATCGGCCTCAGGCATATAATTTGCTAGCTCTCTACCCTTTATCCATCCCATGACTTGTCTTGTTCAGCCATGCGGCTCAGTACCTTTCTTTAGAGCAGCATAGTTGTCCTCTGTTTCTTCTGGCTTCTCTCTGGCATTCTCTCCGGCATTCTGCTCTGTGCTTCCTGTTCTCAGAGTTTTTCTTAGTCTGGTAGCCCCGCCCACACTTCCAGCCTGCCTTTGGCCAATCAGCGCTTTTTATTCAACCAGTGGGTGGGACGATTATTTACAATGAAACAACACAATCCCCCTACAGATTTTCATATAGTCTTTGCTGTCCTGGAACTCTATATAGACTAGGCTATCTGCCAACTCACAGAGATCCTCCAGCCTCTGCCTCAAGTGCTTTGATTAAAAGCATGGACTTTTAAGAGAATGTATTTCAATAAGTCTGTTTTTTATAAAGTTTCTGAGGAGCTTTTAGATTTCCTCTTTTTTTTTTTCCTTCCAGTTCTTATCCTGTCTCTGTAGAGTCTGACAATACTGAACATTAGAACATTTCATTCCTGTATTTCTCTGTCATTCTTTGCCTGTTCTTGTTTCCTACTTGAGTATTGTTGGCCTTTTGGTTTCTTTCTTGCCCCTCTACATTCTCCAAGAGCTGTATCAATTGCTTTCGTGTCTTTGGGTTTTAGATGCACATAGATGTCACCTAAGTTTTTCTTTTCTTTTTTATCTTTAGTGAAATTATTTTATTAACTCAAGGCCCATACTCTACTTTCTAAGCAGACATGAAGTATACACAGGAACTTCACACACAGTAGTACTGTAATTTGGTCCAGCTAAAAGAGATCCCATTGAAAACAGTGCATGCACATGATGTTCGTCTGCATGAACAAGAATTGGAGGCTTATAGTTTGTCTCATTTAAGGTAGCTCCCAGGCTGGGATTCACTCTCTAGTACTTCTCTCAGAGCCCCAAAGTTATCAACATACTTGGTTAGCTTACAGCAGATTTGGTAGGTTGAGGCAGGTGGGTTGCCATGGATTCAAGACCAGCTTGAGCAGTACAGCAAAATTTTGTATCATAAAACAAAACAATGAGAAGAAAAATATAAAGTATATTTGGGCTCTGTGTAAAGTGTATACTAAGTATGTATTTATATATATATGTTTACAACTTGGGTACACCTCAATATGCAAATATTCTAAAATCTGAACTAGTTTTGCCTCAAGCATTTCACATAGAGGGTAGTTAGCCAGTAGTTTGACTTTTCCTATTTGATGTCTTTACTTCTTTTTCTTATCTTACTGTACTGCCTAGAGTTGGTTAAAGTGCTGAATCAAGGTGGTAGTTGACATTCTGCTTTTGTTTATGGCCATAAGGAAAATTTCAAGGTTTCCCCTTAAGTGTGAGTTGTTGATACCTTCATTAGAGGAAAGATCTTCCTTTCTGCTCACCACCAGTTAAGATAAGTGCCATAATAAACACATATTCTATTTAAAATACATATTTTGTTATAAATGTTTTGCTTTTGAGACGGTACTTATTTAGCTCAGGCTGGCCTTGGACTCTATTATATTTTTTTCCAGACTGGAGAGATGGCTGAGTGGTTAAGAGTACTTAGTATTCAGGGCTGGAGAGATGGATCAGAGGTTGATGGCTCTTCTTCCAGAGATCCTGAGTTCAATTCCCAGCAACCACATAGTGGCTCACAACCATCCATAGTGAGATCTGGTGCCTTCTTATGGCATTCTGGCATAGCACTATATAAACAATAAATAAATAAGTTTAAAAGAGTACTTAGTATTCTTGCAGAGAATCCAGTTCTGTTTCCAGCATCTATATGTCAGATTACAGCCATCTATAACTAGTGCTAGAAGATTTGATATCCTCTTTTGGCTTCTGTGGACATCAGGCATATGTATGCATGTATGTTGGCAAACATTCATGCACATGAATAAAAGTAAATCCTGTTTTTTAAATGTATGTACCCCAAACATTATGAAAATTCAAATGGTTTAAAGGTTTTGAACAAACTAGGGAAACCTTTTGTATGCAGTGGCTATACATAAACTCTGTTCTTATGATTTTTCTTACACCTAAATGCATATTTAAAATTTTTTGTTTGTTATTTGATTTTTCAAGACAGTTTCTCTGTGTATCCTTGGCTGTCCTAAAACTCACTTTGTAGACCAGGCTGGTTTTGAACTCACAGAGATCCTCCTGTTTCTGCCTCCTGAGTACTGGGTTGAAAAGTGTGTCACCACTGCCCCACTTTGATTGTCAAAAACTTTTATGACTGCTTTGATTGTGAACACACTCTTTGTGTGGGGGTATGTGTATCTGTGCATGCATATGCAGAGGCCAGAGTATGTCCTGAGCTGCCTTCCATTTTCACTTTCCCACCTTATTTTGAGGGATAGAATTTTTTGCGGAGTGGAGCCTGAATCAGACCCCCTGTTTATGCTGGGTCAGGTGGTTTACAGGCTCCTGTTGTCTGCTGTCTCTACCCCAGTGTCTTGGTTATAGGCAGATGCTACCATGCTCATCTTTTTGTTTTGTTTTACTTTTGTTTGGTTTGGTTTTTTGAGATGGTTTCTCTATGTAGTCCTGGCTGCTCTAAAACTTGTTTTGTAGATTAGGCTATCCTTGAACTTATAGAGATCTGCCTGCTTCTGCCTTCTAAGTAATGGGACTAAAGGTATGCTCCACAATGTTCTGCTCCGTGCTTAGTTTTATGTAGATCCTAGGGATGTTAACTCGGTCCACTTGCTGAGCAAGCACTCTTACCCACTGAGCCCTCTCTTCAGCCATAAATACATTGTTTATGGAGTATTAAGTTTATAAATCTAGAGTAGTTAACCAAAAGCTACATACTTATAAAATACAAAAGTTATGAAGAATGCTGGGAATGTAGCTCAGTGGTAGAACAGTTGCCTCACATGTCGTTGATTTGATTTCTTATGCTGCAAAAAATAAAAATTACAAAAGATAAGGTTTTCTTTATGTAAAGGCATAGATTATCTGAAGACTTAAAAAAAATCTGTTTTCTTCTCAAACAATAAACATTTTAATTGTGTCTCTGGTTTGAGGAAAGAGATGGCTGTTGAGAACTGTCTCATTCTAATTTGCCCCACTAATATGCAGTGTGATGCTTGTTTGCTTCCCCACTCCCAAACCTTTCTTTCTAACTGTGCCCACATGTGACTAGCTTGCTGGGTATGGTGATGCAGGGTTGTAATCCCATAACACTGACTTGTAATCATGGCATATTCAAGTCTGACCTCTGCTACATGAAACTCTATCAAAAATCCTGAAACCAAGGTAAACTAGTTCACTTGTGATGAGTAAGTATAAAATAAGAGATGAAAATGCCCTACCCATTTTTAGTGATATTTTGGATATATTAGAATAAAATATATTGTTAAAATTATTTCATCTATTTGTTTTTATGAATACAATTGTCGAAAATATTAAAATTTCATTTAAATTCTGTACATTCTGTGCTCCCCATTTTATCTTTTTTTTTTTTTGTAACAAATTAGTGTTTAATACCAGAGTACTTGGCTTCTCTTTTTAAATGCGCTCTCCCTTCCCATGAATCAGAGGTAGATTATTCTTTATTCTCTTTTCATCTGTTGGTATTTCAGTCTTTAACAAAGACGGAACACTTATTTTTAGTTCTCTGTTACCGTATTCCTTCTAGTTTCCAAGATAATTGCGTCTCCTACTTATTCTTAGTAAAGGGTGAGTTGTTAATGAGTGAGCTCTTTTTGCCTTAGTTTTGTTTTCCAGTTTGAGCTTCTCTTTGATAAAAGGAAAGTATGTCTGGCCATTAAAAATCTGATTGTACAAGTGAGAAAAAAAATTCTTGCCCTCAGTGAAATTATAAATGTGCCAATCATTTGTTGATGGTAAATTAATTGATAAATTGTGTATGTTATAACTAAATAGTAGCGTTTACTGCCTCATGATAGGACTAAAGCAAAATTTATCAGTGTGTGGGGGAAAAATAGTCCAGGGAGGAATAAATTTGATATTTATGATGGGTAGGTTATGTTGATTTAATAAGCCTATACTAATTCCAGGTAATTTAAAAGTATATCATGTAAATTAGTAGTGCTTGGATTCATTCCACACTTGCTACCTGCCATAAGTTCATTTTTATTTTGCTTTTTAGGTTTATTTTATGAATATGAACACTCTGTCTGCATGTATGTATACATACCATGAGTGTGCCAGTGCTTTCTAGATCAGAAGAGGGTGTTGGATCCCCTAGAACTGTAGATATAGATGGCTGTGAATCACCATGTGAATTCTGGGAACCAAACCCAGGTCTTCTGAAACTGCTGAGCCATTTTTCCAGCACCTACCTGCCCTAACTTTAAGCATATTATATAACTATGTTTATGTTTCCTCATATGTAAATCAGATATTAGCAACAGAACTTTGTAAAATTTGTGAGGATTAAATTGCTTACTTACTATGTGACAGTTAGCATCTGTGTATCTCTACTTCTACATAGATAGAAATATGTAGGTGCTTACTATGATTTTTGTCGAGCATTAATAACTACAATTACCATAATTGTGTGTGGTATGTGTGTATGGGGAAGCCAGAAGTCAATCTCAGGTGCCCTTCCTCAAGTCTGTCCATCTTATTTTTAGACAGGGTCACTCACTGGAAGTTAGCTGGTTAGGCTAGGCAGGCTGACCAGTAAGTACCAGGGATCCAACTACCTGCAACCACATCCTCAGTTCTGGGATCACAAGCCTGGGCAACCATGAATGAGTTTTTACGTGAATGCTGGAGATCAAACTTAGGCCCTCATGGCAAGCTCTTTACTGACTGAGCTGTCTTTCCAGGTTTATAATTTTATTTTAATAGTATAATTGGTTCCATATCATTGTCATATTAGAATGGTGTCTAGGTTTTTTTTTTTTTTAAAAGCAATTTTATTGCTTGAGTATTTAAGAGAGATTTATGCCACCAGAGCAGAGACCATGGATGACACATACCTCCAGTTGAGAGAAGGATCTGCTTAGTTTTATAACAGGCCAATGAAATTCATCTGTTTGTCACAGTCAGGTGGAATTCAGCGTTCTCATCCTTTCTGATCCTCAAGATTGTCTCAGACAGCAACTGCTTTCTTAATCAAATAGTAGAGATCCTCCAGAAGATCAGGGAAAAGCCTTCAGACTTTAACAAATTCTTAAAACTTTATTGCCAGTTACAAAACAGACCTGTGATGCCCCATGAGCCCCTCCAGATCACACCAATTTCTAAGCTTTTCTTGACCAGTTTGTAAGTCTGATCCTTGACACTGTCAGAGGTTTCCTTGAGCCAGGTTGGGGATGTAGGCAGAGCCAGTGGGACAGACCCCTTCCAAGGAGAATGGCAACTGACAGCAAAGAGAATTGTATGTTGTTGACTACAACCATCGCTTCTTCATTTCTTAAGTATCTTGTTACTTTAATTTTAAAAATTGTGTCTGTGTGTATGTGACAGAGTATAGAAGACAAGCTGCAAGAATTGGCTTTCTCTTCAGGAACTGGTTTTTCTTTCAGCTATGTGAACACTGAGAATTTAACTCAGTTGTCAGATTTGTCTGTAGGTGCCTTTACCCACTGGCCCTGTTTCTTGTTTTTGACAGAGTCTGGCTATATAGTACAAGCTAGACTAGGACTAGGAACTCATGGCCATTGTGGCCCCCCCACCCCCACCCCAAGTCTGAAGCATCATCCTCCAGTGTTCAGGGAGCCAACCACACTTGGCTGTGTATCTTGAATTGTTAAGATCAGAAAACATTTAGATGGGTCACAAGATTGACTTGTTTTATTTTTCCTGAAGTTTAAATTTGAATTGTAAATGAATGTCTACTATAGAAATAGCAAGGAGCTTTTAAATTGATTCCTTTGTTTTGAGTTGTGCAAATAGTGTCCAGAAGTTGATTGACTAGTGTAATTGTCCTGCTTTAGAGAATTTTAAAGTAACTACAGCCTTTGTGATTGATTAGCAAGGGATTATTGTAAAAGTTAGTAATAAGTAATTGCATTATATTTTTAATCTGGCTTTTTAATCTTTTTATCTTTAAAATTAAAAAGGCATGTTGAAACATTTTCACTTGCAAAAGATAATATAGCTCCCTTCTTTCCTTATTTCTAATTGAAAAAACAAAATTATTTAGGAGCTAGTGAGATGTCTCAGTAGTTTAAAAGCACTTGTTCTTGCAAAGGACCTGGGTTCCACTTCCAGCACCTGCAGGGCAGCTCATAGCCATCTGTTCTAGAGGGAGGTTTCTGGCCCATACTTGCCCAACATTCAGACCCACCTGCAGCCATGTTTCCCCCCAGAATGACTCAGGAGCTTATATTAATTTCAAACTGTTCAGCCTATGGCTCAGGCACATTGTTAGCTAGCTCTTTCATCTTAATTCAACTCATTTCCATTAATCTGTCCTGTCACGTGGCCCGTGGTTCACCTGTATTACTTATATACTGAATCTTGGGCGGCTGGGTAGTGTCTCTGTCTGACTCCATCCTACCTATGCTCCGATTTCCTGCCTACCATTTTAGTGCCTGGTACACTCAGATTGCCAGAAAAGGGCATTGGATCCTCTGGAACTAGAGTTACAGTTAGTTGTGAGCCATCTTGTTGATGCTGGGAATTGAAGCTGGTTCCTCTAGAAGAACAGTCAATGCTTTTAACCACTGAGCCATTATTCTAACACTCCACCCCCCCATCTCTTTTGACAGAGTTCCATGGTTTTTGTTTTTCTCTTATTGAAAAATAGATTTTTTTCTCACATACTTTATCCTAATTGCAATGTCCCCTTCCTCTATTTCTTCCAGTATCTCACCATCTCCCTTCCCATCTGGGTCTCTCCCTTTCTGTTTCAGTTAGATAACAACATCAAATGTAATAAGATAAAACATAAACCATCCCATCAGGGTTGGGCAAGACAAACAGAAGAAAAAGAGCACAAGAATCAGAGGGCAGAGTCTTGTGTTAACCCAGATTGGCCTTGAACTCATATGTAGCTGAGGATGATCTTGAATTCTTGATTCTTCTGCCTCTGTCTAGAGTGGGTTTTCTTTTAAAAAATCATATATACATACATACATACATACATACATACATACATACATACATACATACATACACTGTTAATGAGAAGGTATAAAATAAACTAATCCTTTTCCATGAATAAAAATAAAGATTTTTAAAGATAAGTATAGTATTGATTTAACTGCAAATAAATTGAGTAAGAAGTATAATCAAAACTGTAGATGGATTTTTCTTTGGGCTGCCAGTTCATAAGAAATGACCCAGAGACTTATTAATTATGAAAGCCTGGCCTTAGCTTAGGCCTGTTTCTGACTAGCTCTTATAACTTAAATTAACCTATTTCTATTCATCTAAATGCTGCCACATGTCTCATGGCGTTTACTCCTGTGTGTCCTGTTTTCTCTGTCTGGTTGGCAATTCCTCCTTTCTTCTTCCCAGAGCTCTCTGTTTGGAAGTCCTGTTTATACCTCCTGCCTACCCATCTCCCATTTAGTTTTTTATTAAACCAATCACAGTGACATATCTTTACACAGTGTAATCAGATATCTTGCAACCCAAAACTATATGATGAATTAAATTATGATAGAATATATGAGTGGAATAATTATAGCCTTTTTATAATTTTAAAGCATCCTACTATTCTAAGCTATGGTATTCTATACATTTTAAACATTTCTGGAGCATAAAAAAAAGCTTCAATAAGTTTTTTATAGACTTGAATCAGGTAAGAGTTGTTTATTTTACTGACTGATGAAATTTGATTTTGGGAAGTATAATAAATAGCAAGAAGAACATGACTGTTTTGATTTCTTAGTTGCATAATCATAAGCCCTGTCTTGTAAATATGTGAATGAAATGACAGGCATTGTGATAGCTGATATGGAGCCTCTTTAAATTCACTTACTCTGCCAAGTATTTTGATAACTCAGTAGTGGATAAGGTGTTAGTTTGCTTTTCCATTAGAATTTCATGAAACCTTTCATTGTGTTTTAGTGTTGTGTATTTTTGTAAATGACTTCAAAACTTAAGTATAAAACTATAGGATAGATTTTATTTAACTTAACTTGTTTTGAAATGGCATGTTACTATGTGTCCCTGGCTGACCTGGAACTCACTTTGTAGACTGTACTGGCCTCAAACTCAAAGAGATCTGCCTGCCTCTTCCCCTTAGGTGCTAGGATTAAAGGGTTTGCCACCACACCCAGTAGGGATAGGTTTAAACAAAATAAATTTGTTTTTAGAAAATCTAACAGTTATGTCTATTTTTATGTATAGGTCCTGGTATTTTGGAAGCTACAAGAAAAAAGATTAAGAGGTTTGGTCTTTTTTTGTGGACATGGCTCAGATTTCCAACAACAATAAATTTAAACAGTGTTCATCTTCACGTCCGGAACCAATAAGAACCAAAGATGTGGACAAAGCAGAAGCCTTACAAATGGAAGCAGAAGCCTTAGCAAAACTGCAGAAAGATAGACAAATGACTGACAGTCCTAAAGGATTTGAGCTGTCTAGCAGCCCTAGACAGAGAACACAAGGTTTTAACAAACAGGATTATGATCTCATGGTGTTTCCTGAGTCGGATTCCCAAAAAAGAGCAGTAGATATTGACGTAGAAAAGCTCACCCAAGCTGAACTTGAGAAAATATTGCTGGATGACAGTTTTGAGACTAGAAAACCCCCTGTATTACCAGTTACTCCTGTTCTGAGCCCTTCATTTTCAGCACAGCTGTATCTTAGACCTACTGTTCAAAGAGGACAGTGGGCCCCTGGATTATCCGGGCCTTCCACATGTACTTTATCTTCTATTTATCCTGCAGCATACAGCAAACAGGCCACATTCCAGAATGGCTTCAGTCCAAGGATACCTACTTTTCCATCTACAGAACCTATCTATTTAAGGCTTCCAGGCCAGTCTCCCTGTTTTTCATATCCTTTGACACCTTCCACACCATTTCATCCACAAGGAAGTTTACCAATCTATCGGCCACTAGTCAGTCCTGAGATGGCAAAACTATTTGACAAAATAGCAAGTACATCAGAATTTTTAAAGAATGGGAAAGCAAGAACTGATTTGGAGATAGCAAATTCGAAAGCTTCAGTCTGCAATCTACAGGTATCTCCAAAGTCTGAAGACATCAGTAAATTTGACTGGTTAGACTTGGATCCTCTAAGTAAACCTAAGGTGGACAGTGTGGAGGTGTTAGAACGTGAAGAAGAAAAGAAGAATCCAGTTTTGCTAGCAGAGGATCCTTGGGATGCTGTTCTTCTTGAGGAGAGATCTCCAGCAAGTTGTCACCTAGAAAGAAAGGTGAATGGAAAATACCTTTCTGGGGCAGCTGTAACAAGAAGCCAGTCTTTAAACATTCGAACAGTTCAACTTACAAAAGCCCAAGGCCAAGTATCTCAGGTAGAGTCTTTGCTTGCTAACTTCTTAAATTCAGTATGGATATTTGTGTAAATCATTTGAGGTTGGGGGCGGGGGGCGCAATCTTGCTTTTCTCTGCCTCCAAGGCTGCTATGGTTCTTTTGTTGTGTGGCAAAAGACTTAATGTGATTAGGTCAACTGAAAAATTGCTTAGTTTTTTTGTAAGATTATAAATAGAAAGCTAGTTAAACCTGTCTGGTAGTATTCACCTCTAATTCCTATAGTACAAAATTTCTGGCTGGTCCTAGCCCTGAGGTTTGGGACCTGCAGCCTCACTTGGTCCCAAATAATCACACATAGGCATATGTTAATTACATGCTGTTTGGCCTATTGTATGGCTTATTGCTAGCTAGCTCTTGCATCTTAACTCAACCCTTTTCTGTTAATCTGTCTTGCCATGTGGCTTAGGACTTACCTGTACTGCATTACATATTGCTTCTTGAGCAGCTAGATGGCATCTCTTGTGGTCTTGCCCTCCTTCCCCTGTATCTATGCTTGGATTGCCTGCCTCTTTCTAAGATACTCTGTCAATAACAGTTCTTTTATTAGCCAATGGTATCCACTTCCAGCACTCAGGAGGCAGAGGCTGGTGAATCTCTTTGAGGCCAGCCTGTTCATCATAGTGATTATCAGGCTAGCCAGGGCTACATAGATAGACCTTTTCTATCAGCCTAGTTGAAGATCTGTCATCATTGAGGTAAATTGAAGCTATTCTTGGTGTTTCTGTATTATCTTATATGTGAACCTTTCTTTTTCTTCTCTCTTATTTTCAGGGCAAGCAAGGAACTTTATCTGTCACCCATTATACAAATTCAAATGCTTTTCTTTTGTTCTTAATCATGAAACACACATAACACACACACACACACACACACTCTTCACAGAGTCAGAAAAAGGGCCATTTAAAGGATTTGTGCATATGGAGGCCAGAAAAGGGCACCAGAATTACAGTTTTGAGACACCATGTGGGTGCTGGAAACTGAACCTGGTCATTGGTAAGAGCAGCCAGTGTTCTCCAACTCTTATTTGAGACAAGTCTCAAACTGGCTCATATTTGGAATACCCTCCCACTAGAGCCTGCCAAAGTGTTGAGATTATAGGGGTGAGACACGGTTAGTTAAGGAATAACTAGGATAGTGTGACTTTAATCAATAGAGAGTCAGGCACAGTTTAGAATTTTCCTTTACAAACATACCATTCCAAATATTATGATGCCTGTATATCTTAGAAATGTTTAAGGATTTAAAAAGAAAGGCACCCATCCATGGTAGTCCATACCTTTAATATAAGCACTTAGGAAGCAGAGGCAGGCAAATCTCTTGAGTCTGAGCTTAACCTCTATAAACTCTGTATAGCAGTTTCCAAGTCCACCAGGATTACATAGTAAGAGTCTGCCTCAAAAAGAACCTGCGTGATCCTATGGTAATCTTGTGTATAGTTTGTTATTCTGTTTGGTTTTGGTTATAGAGTCGCTCTTACTATGTAACACAGGCTGGCCTTGAACTCATGCTTCTCATCCTTCAGCCTTCTAAGGGTTGTTGTGCCCAGCTGTGTATGTGTACTGTTTTCCATAACATTTCACCATTTACATTCCTGCCAGTGATGTATGAAAGTTCAGGTTTCTGTACGTCCAACATTTACTTTTCATTTTTATGTTGATAATTATTCTTTAATGGCTTCTGTTTGTTTTTCTCTTGTAATGTGGATCAAACCCAGGGTCTTATGGAAGTTTAACAAGCTTTCTACCACTGAACTCTACTCTAGCCCACCTTATGGTTTTACTAGCCATCTCATTTTGGTTTTTAAATTTGTATGAGAAAGAGTCTCACTCTATAGAACTCACTTCATATCTTAGGCTGGCTTCAGACTGTCAGCAATCCTTCTGCTTCAGCTTCCCAAATACTGGGATTACAGGCATGAGTCCTCATGTCAGGCTGAGAAATACCTATTTAAAATCTTTGACTACTTTAAAAAAAAAAAATCATTTGTTTATTGCAGCCTTATTCATAAAATTCAAAGTAGAAGCAGCCCAAATGTTGAACTAATGAATAAGTTAATAATGTTTATTCATACAATGGCATACTTTTGCCTTAGAAAAAAATGAAATCTTGATACTTACATAAACCTTGAAAATATGCTGAGAGTGGGATTGAGGGTTTAGTTAGCTCAGTGGTAAAGTGTGGAGCAAGGCTATCTGGGCTTATCACCTACCAGCAGAAGGAAACAAAACCACGAAAGTTGATTGAAAGAAACTAGATTTAAAAATTCATACATAGCTTGGCCTGGTACCAAATATCTATAATCTCAGTTTGAATTATATATAGAGGTACCAGGCATGTACACTTTACACAACATATATGCAGACAAAACACGTATGCATTAAATGAATAAAAAAAATGTAAAAGGGGCAGATGTGTAGAAAAGGGAAACAGGTTAGTGTTTGCTGTATGTGGAATGGCATAACAGTACAGGCTCTTTGAAGTAATGAAGCCATTCTGAAACTGTTGGTGATTGCACCAAATTTTGAATGTCGTGAACCTGTGGAATTATACAGTTTTAAATTGTTAAAATTGTGACTTTTATGTTTTGTGAATTTTACCTAATTTTTTTAAGTGAGAGGAGGGGAGGAAGGAAAGTTGGTCATCCCCAGATCTTCCACCTTGTACAGTTTCAGTAAGGTGGGATAATGAAAGGCTTATCTAAAGTTCTGGCTGAAGAGGTCTCTGAGGCTGGACTATCTCCTCCAGCAATCTTGAAGCTGTTCTGGGTGCAGAGCTTTGAAGAAACTGCAAGAGACCCTCTGAGAGGCCGGATCACCTGGGCCACTTGCTCTGAAAACACGCGCTATCAAAAAAACAAGCATGAATTGTGGGTTGTACACAAACCACCGAAGATTTGTTTTTTATGTTTGAGCAGATAAAATATACATCACCTGTCTTGTAGTTTTTCTGGGTTTCTTTATGCCTGCAGCCACGATTTTCAGGGGGCCTCCCCCAATCAAATTTGATCTTTATCAACCTTGAATGAATCCACAGCCTTTCATTTTCCTGTGGAAACAAAAGTACAACCTCTTTCCCCAACGTAACATTTTTTTACTTTCATTTTGTAAAGTTAAGACATTTTAAAAATATGTAGGTTGATTTAATTTTGCAGTTTCCATAATCCAGTGTCTTTGAGCAGCTATTGCTCGCTGATCAGCAATCAAATTTAAAGTCAATACAACTATACAGGATTCAGACTCCCTGTGTATTTCTCATCTCTACATGTCCTTGTCCTTTTTATATTATTTTCTCTTATTATTTATAAACTTTTCCCCTACCATCTAAACCCGTATGGCGTCTGTTTAAAAGTTTGGTTATTTTTGTTTTTGTTTTTTTGTTTCCCCAGTGAGCACCTGTAGTCTTTTCTCTGCATGAGCCAAGGACCTCTGCAGCGTAGCTCTGCTGGCAGAGGCTCTAGTCATTCTACCTAGTCTCATGGCACTCAGTACTGCACTGCCCACTGCTCATAAACCATATTCAGTGCTTGTTAGCAGGGCCTCTTAAAAAGAGCCTCGCTGGTAGCATCAAACACCCCAAGAGATGCAGAAACCAGGAAGCCATGTTTCATGTTTCATTCTGTGTTCCGAACTTTTTTTTTTAAGCTTCCCAGACCATATGTGAATATATGTGGCTGGATGTTGAATGCCATACATAGTTGGATTTTTTTTTTTCCGTCAGGACTGTCAGCTCCCTGATAATGACACAGAGTCTTATTATGAAAGCTCAGCCAATAACTTAGACTTGTTTCTAACTAGCTCTTATAACTTAACCCATTTCTATTAATTTACATGTTGCCAGGTGACTCATGGCTTGTTATCTCCTTCCTCTACTTCTGATTTCACCCTTCTTCCCAGCATCCTCTGCTCCTGGAAAGCCTGCCTCACTATTGGCCATTCTGCTTTTTATTAAACCAGAGTAACACGTCTTTATAGTCAATAAAATGACTATTCCACAACAATGATGTACTTGACTAGTATAGCACACCATCTGCCATGAAGTAGCTTAGCCTACCTGCCAGGCCTCAGCGTAATTGAACCATGGCTGAAGAGACATGCATAATGTTGTTTATCATTCTGTTTACTTGGCTCTATTGGAGCATTCTGAGAGGGGTATTAGTAAACGAGTTAGTCTTCAGGATCTTAAGGCATCTGAGGACTCTTGACAAAATTACATTTTTCCCAGGAGGTTCAAAGTCACTATCTTGGGTCTGAGGGGTTTTGTTACCTTGCTAGATAACCCTGGAGGATCTGCTGTATAGTCTAGGCTGATAATTTGTTACCTTGCTAGATAACCCTGGAGGATCTGCTGTATAGTCTAGGCTGAGGAGGAGGGTATTAATTAGGTTCAAAGTCACTATCTAGATAACCCTGGAGGATCTGCTCTATAGTCTAGGCTGAGGAGGAGGGTATTAATTAGGTTCAAAGTCACTATCTAGATAACCCTGGAGGATCTGCTCTATAGTCTAGGCTGAGGAGGAGGGTATTAATTAGGTTCAAAGTCACTATCTAGATAACCCTGGAGGATCTGCTCTATAGTCTAGGCTGAGGAGGAGGGTATTAATTAGGTTCAAAGTCACTATCTCGATCACCCTGGAGGATCTGCTGTATAGTCTAGGCTGAGGAGGAGGGTATTAATTAGGTTCAAAGTCACTATCTAGATAACCCTGGAGGATCTGCTGTATAGTCTAGGCTGAGGAGGAGGGTATTAATTAGGTTCAAAGTCACTATCTAGATAACCCTGGAGGATCTGCTGTATAGTCTAGGCTGAGGAGGAGGGTATTAATTAGGTTCAAAGTCACTATCTAGATAACCCTGGAGGATCTGCTCTATAGTCTAGGCTGAGGAGGAGGGTATTAATTAGGTTCAAAGTCACTATCTAGATAACCCTGGAGGATCTGCTGTATAGTCTAGGCTGAGGAGGAGGGTATTAATTAGGTTCAAAGTCACTATCTAGATAACCCTGGAGGATCTGCTCTATAGTCTAGGCTGAGGAGGAGGGTATTAATTAGGTTCAAAGTCACTATCTCGATCACCCTGGAGGATCTGCTCTATAGTCTAGGCTGAGGAGGAGGGTATTAATTAGGTTCAAAGTCACTATCTCGATCACCCTGGAGGATCTGCTGTATAGTCTAGGCTGAGGAGGAGGGTATTAATTAGGTTCAAAGTCACTATCTAGATCACCCTGGAGGATCTGCTGTATAGTCTAGGCTGAGGAGGAGGGTATTAATTAGGTTCAAAGTCACTATCTAGATCACCCTGGAGGATCTTGCTGTATAGTCTAGGCTGAGGAGGAGGGTATTAATTAGGTTCAAAGTCACTATCTAGATCACCCTGGAGGATCTTGCTGTATAGTCTAGGCTGAGCAGGAGGGTATTAATTAGGTTCAAAGTCACTATCTAGATCACCCTGGAGGATCTTGCTGTATAGTCTAGGCTGAGGAGGAGGGTATTAATTAGGTTCAAAGTCACTATCTCGATCACCCTGGAGGATCTGCTGTATAGTCTAGGCTGAGGAGGAGGGTATTAATTAGGTTCAAAGTCACTATCTAGATCACCCTGGAGGATCTGCTGTATAGTCTAGGCTGAGGAGGAGGGTATTAATTAGGTTCAAAGTCACTATCTAGATCACCCTGGAGGATCTGCTGTATAGTCTAGGCTGAGGAGGAGGGTATTAATTAGGTTCAAAGTCACTATCTAGATAACCCTGGAGGATCTGCTGTATAGTCTAGGCTGAGGAGGAGGGTATTAATTAGGTTCAAAGTCACTATCTAGATCACCCTGGAGGATCTGCTGTATAGTCTAGGCTGAGGAGGAGGGTATTAATTAGGTTCAAAGTCACTATCTAGATCACCCTGGAGGATCTGCTGTATAGTCTAGGCTGAGGAGGAGGGTATTAATTAGGTTCAAAGTCACTATCTAGATAACCCTGGAGGATCTGCTGTATAGTCTAGGCTGAGGAGGAGGGTATTAATTAGGTTCAAAGTCACTATCTAGATCACCCTGGAGGATCTGCTGTATAGTCTAGGCTGAGCAGGAGGGTATTAATTAGGTTCAAAGTCACTATCTAGATAACCCTGGAGGATCTTGCTGTATAGTCTAGGCTGAGGAGGAGGGTATTAATTAGGTTCAAAGTCACTATCTAGATAACCCTGGAGGATCTGCTGTATAGTCTAGGCTGAGGAGGAGGGTATTAATTAGGTTCAAAGTCACTATCTCGATCACCCTGGAGGATCTGCTGTATAGTCTAGGCTGAGGAGGAGGGTATTAATTAGGTTCAAAGTCACTATCTAGATAACCCTGGAGGATCTGCTCTATAGTCTAGGCTGAGGAGGAGGGTATTAATTAGGTTCAAAGTCACTATCTAGATAACCCTGGAGGATCTGCTCTATAGTCTAGGCTGAGGAGGAGGGTATTAATTAGGTTCAAAGTCACTATCTAGATAACCCTGGAGGATCTGCTGTATAGTCTAGGCTGAGGAGGAGGGTATTAATTAGGTTCAAAGTCACTATCTAGATAACCCTGGAGGATCTGCTCTATAGTCTAGGCTGAGGAGGGACTTGACCCTCCTGTCTCTGCCTCCCCAGTGCTAGAATTAACAGACTTACCGTGTCTGGCCTTGAACTACATTTCTTCATTTATCAAATAGTTACACTAGGTAACTTCTGAGTTCTCTTTTAGGAACAGTATTTAAAATTTGTAAAGGGGCTGCTAATCTTTTTAGTTTTGGAGTTTTTTTTTTTTTTTTTTTTTTTTTTGGTGTGATAGTTGTGCTCATGCTAGGGAGTGAAGACAGTGCCTTGTATATACTTCTGAGCTGCATCCCTTAGGAGGTTTTGTATTTTGAGTGTATATTTTCAAACTAATGCATAGAATAGGATCTCTGAAAGACATAATGTTATTGTAAAACAAGATGAAATAGTAATGTACTAAATTTTTAATGCTTTAAATATTTTGAGGTTTTTTTTGTGCATGTTAAGTAAAATAGTTTGTGCTAGATATAAATCAAGTGCTGAAAGTTACAATTTATAGAAGAATCCTAAAATCAAGCAAGCTTTACTTTTTTTCCCTGTAAATTGATAATTTAGTTTAGTAACTTAATCTTATAGTTCAGTATCCCAAAATGTAGAATAAGTTCAGATGGGGAAGAAAATCAGGTAGGCAAGTTTGATATCTAATTATCTTGGAGGAATCTTTGAATAGCTATTTCATAATAGTGACTCTTGAGTTGCAAGCATAATTATTAAAAACATTCATTCAGAGTTCGATGTGAAAACTTACAAATACTCCACAAAGGATTTTTATATTAAAGCTTCAAGCCTATTATTTACTTAAAAATTTAAAATTTCACTTACTATTTATTTGTGCATATGTGTACATTTGTGAGGAGCTTGCATCTGGGACTACCATATATGTTCCACGTGTATAACTCAAGTAGTTAAGCTTGACAGCAAGCGCCTTTACCTTCTAAGTCATCTTAGCTATGCCTAAGTAATGTTTTTTGAGATAGGGCCTTGATATGTAGCTCAGGCTAGCCTCATTCTTTCTCCAGATGCCAAGATCTTATAGTGTTTGTGAGATCTTATACTGATTGAATATGTACAAGGAAAAAAATTGGGGGCTGGCAAGCCTAACAACATAAATTCAATCCCAGAACCTGTGAAAAGATGGAGAAAATCGACCCCATAGTGTTGTCTACACACACACACCCTACACACACACCCCACACACATATCATGCATATGTACTATAGTAACAAAAGAAAAGAAAGTTTGGTCTCTGTAGTCCGAAAGGTAAAAAGAACACCAGTAACTAACTTTGGAAGTCAGCGGTCTGGGGCTTTCACATGTTCACACACCACTCATTTCTACTTGTATTTCTCTGCAGCTTATGCTTTTTGTTGGGAAACAGCATTTCAGTAAATGTTCTTACAATTATTGTATGTACTTAGTGTTCATTTCCTGTTAAAAATTCTGTGTGTTACAAACCCCACTCTAATGGGTATTTTTCTTCTCACTCAGCAGGCCTACTTCCTGTTTCCTCTTTGTCTTTTGTTTGGTTAATAATAATCTAAATACTTTGGTGCAGTTTTTGTGCATGTCCAAAACCAGGAAAAGGAACACCATTAAAAAGATCTTTTGGTACTTTAAGCTTCAGTCTGGTAGTTAATAACTATTTTAGCTAGTTTGAACAAATTTCAGAGATTTTAGTGATGAGATTAGATAACTTTCATAGAAGTGGTTTTGCAAGTAGGGTGTGATAACATGTATATAAAATATTTGGAGCTAGAGATGATTCCATGGTTAAAAGCATTTATTGCTCTTTAGAGGACCTAGTTTGTTGTGAAATATTAGTTGAAAATATGTTACATTTGTTTATGCTGTGGAACATTTGTTTAGTGATGCAAAGATGTGTTGCATTCTTTTACGTTGCCTTTAACTCTGTGAAGCTGTTACTGTGCCTGTCTAATAAAGAGCTGAATGGCCAATAGCTCGGCAGGAGAAACGATAGGCAAGACTGGCAGGCAGAGAGAATAGATAGGAAGAGAAATCTGGGGAGATTGAGAATTGAGAGAAAGAGAGGAGAACTCCAGGGGCCAGGCACTCAGCTACCCAGTGAGAAGTGAAGAAAGGTACATAGAATTTAAAAAAAAAAAAAAAAAAAAAAAAAAAAAAGGCCTAAGATAGATGGGATAATTTAAGAAAATCTGGCTAGAAACAAGCCAAGCTAAGGCTGGGCATTCATAAATTAGAATAAGACTTCCTGTAATTATTTGGGAGCTAGATGGCGCCCCCAAGTTGTTCAAAGAGTAGAAAAACAGCTACACTAGTTCAGTTCCCAGCATCCATGTGGTGGCTGACAACTATCTGTAACTCCAGTTCCAGGGCATCTGATTCGCTTTTTTGGCCTACTCCGGCACTAAGCATACGCATGCAGGTTTTTTGCTTTTTTTTTTTTTAAAAGCATATATTTAAAATAAACATAAGAGTTAAAATAAATTTAAATAGCAGCACTTGGGACACCAAGATAGGAAGATCAAGACGACGTCTGAGGCCAGCCTAGGTTTCATAGTGAGTATAGCAACACCCTATTTTTTGTTATTTAATAAATTTATTTGTTGTTTTATTCTCTTGCAGTTTTTCCTCCTTCCTCTCTTCCCATTCTTACCCCCTCCATGTCCCCCCTCTGTTCCCATCCCCAATCCTTCTCTTTTTCTGTTTAGGAAGAGACAAGTCTCTCATGAGCATTAACAAAACATGGCATATCAAGTTGCAATAAGACTAAGCTCCTTCCCTTGTATTAGGCTGGGCACAGTGACCCAGTATGAGGAGTAGGGTCCCAAAAGCCAGTGAAAGAGTTGGAGACAGTCCCTGTTCCCACTGTTAGGAGTCCCGTATGGAGGACCAAGCTGCACAGCTGTAACATATGTGCAGAGGGCCTAGGTCAGTCCCATGAGGCTCCCTGGTTGTTTCTTCAGTCTCTATGAGCTCCGATGAGCTCAGCACAGTTGATTCTGTGGGTTTTCTTGTGTTCTTGACCCCTCTAGCTCCTACAATCCTTTTTTCCTCCTCTTCTCTGGGGTTCCCCAACTTCACCTAATGTTTGTCTGGCAACACCCTAGTTTTAAAAACAAAAATGTGGTTTTATAAATGTGGGGATACTAGATGTTTCTAAAAGTTCATTGTATTAAGAGTCTAAATTTTTGGCAGAAGTCTGATATCAACTTCATTTTATTTCTTTTGTTTATTTGAGGCAAGGTCTCATGCAACCCTGTACTCACCTTGTAGCTGAGGTTAGCTGGCCTTAAACTGCTGGTCTTCCTCTTTCATTACCGTGCTAGCCTCTATCCCAATTGCTGGGATTACTGTGCTAGTCTCTATCCCAATTGCTGGGATTACTGTGCTAGTCTCTATCCCAATTGCTGGGATTACCGTGCTAGTCTCTATCCCAATTGCTGGGGTTACCGTGCTAGTCTCTATCCCAATTGCTGGGGTTACCGTGCTAGTCTCTATCCCAATTGCTGGGGTTACCGTGCTAGTCTCTATCCCAATTGCTGGGGTTACCATGCTAGTCTCTATCCTAATTGCTGGGATTACCGTGCTAGTCTATCATTAATTTTTTACCCCCCCCCCCATTTTTCTGGATGGCTCAATGTTTTTATTGTGTAGCTGATCACATTTAATAACTCACATCTCTGGAAAATTTAATGTAAATAAGGAAACAATGCGTTTAGTTCTGAATAATAACTAATACTCTTAGAATGCATTTACTACTACAAACTTAGAGCTTTTATCCCATTTAATTTTGAGTAGTGTGTCAAGAATTTTAAAACTCATATTGGCATGAAACTTTCCCATACCTTTAGATTCAGATATGGTACATTGACTCTTCTGGGTTTTAAATCTGCCAGATTCATCCTATGCCTCTGGCTTACCACCTGCAGATTTGAGAATTTCTTGTCTTGTAATGGCATGAAATAGTTCCTTATGTAACCAGTCTTTTACTCTGAAGAGGGGAGGGAGGAAGAAGGTAGGGATAAATCTCATCTCTCTACCTATTGATTATTGTGTCTTTTTATTTGTTAAGAAAAATAATTGAGGGTGGAAAAATGGCTCAGAAGTTAAAGAGTACTTGTTCTTGTAGAGGACCTGGGTTCAATAACCAACACTCACATGAAGGCTCACAACTATTATAACTCCAGTTCCAGAAGATCTGATGCCCTCTGCCACCTCTATGGGTGCCAGACATGCGCATGGTGCACAGACATACATGTAAGCAAGACATATCCATACACAATCAATAAATATAAAAAAGATGTAGAGTATACAGTGTGTTATCAGTATTAGTCATCTTCAGACCGCATCTCTAAAGAGCTTGGTTCAGAAGGGGCATTAAGATTGACAACCAACAATACCAACCAGAAAGCTTTGAGTGAATGCAAACAGGCTAGTTGATGCTCTTGGTTATTGTGTGACACTTAGGGATATAGTGGGACATGGCTCAAAAGGATAGGCATAAAATATGTTGTTCAGAGAGAGAGAAGGACTCAAATGTTGCATGTGTTAGCATATTCCTACAATCCCAACATTTCTGAAGCTGGGGAAGAAGAGGATTGTAAGATTGAGGCCAGCTGGGGCTGCATAGTGAGATGCTGCAAAATAGAAACAAAATTGATGTTAATATCTGAGGTAGTTTTTTTTTTTTTTTTAACCCATTGTGGACATGAAATTTCTTAATTGTATTATTATCATGAAATTGTTTCTGTCTAGTCAATTGATATTCAGTGACTTAATTAAAGGAAGGGCGGGCCTCATTAGTAAAAGATAAAAAATACATACTATAATTAGAAAGTTTAAGCAAGCCATTAAGGAGATTGGAAATATATTCAACAGAGCAGGCATCATGCCATTGTTCCCACAAAGGCCACAGTGTTGTTTTCTAGCCTTTTCTGGTTTGGTTTGGTGATTTTTGTGGGGGTTTTGGATGGGGGAGAGACATTTGCTTGTTGTTGTATTTGCCTGTTGGTGGTGGTGGTGGTGGTGTGTGTGTGTCTGTGTGTTTGAGAAAGTTTTCTAATTTCAGGCTATTCTCATTACTTACTGTTCAGCTGAGGCTGGACATGAGCCTCTGATTCTTCTATCTCCTAAAAGCAAAGAGGGGGTGCTCTCCCCCTCCACCTTTTCAGGAACACCTTTGAACATGAATCTAGTCTTCCATATCCCCTCTATAAGAACAAGTTATAATAAGAGTGATAAAGAGTGAGAGTACTTATCAGTATTTGTTGCCAGTTATTTTTTTTAAATAATACTAATAATAATTTATTTTAATGTTTCTTGGTGTGTTTTTAGAGGAAGCAAAATATTCAACAAATTGAATTGCTTGATGGTTGAGTGCCTTTTCATCTGGATGTTAAGTTTTATAAAAATACAAAACTTGGTTTGGTGCTTATTCTTCAGGAGATTTCACACTAAGGCTCAAAACAGGATGGGATGGTACAGGATTTTGTTCAGAACAAGCAGCAGTTAGAGGAGGTGGGATGGAGCTGGAAAGAATGGTTCACTGGAAAGTTCTTGGTCTGCAAGCATGAAGGCCTGAATCCATAATCCCCATCACCCACTTAAAAAAGCGCCTTGTAACTCTAGTGTGGGCAGAGATTAGGGAAATGAGAGCTACTGTTCTTACTTGGGTTGTCAGGCTTGTGGAGTGGGAATAGCATCTGGAGCAAGGGTCAGTCAGATCTCAGTTCTTTAGAGAGCTAGAGTCTAGTCTGTTACAGTGTTCTTTTCTACAACACAAATTAGTAGTGTTAAAGAAAACAGTGGACTGCTGGTTCAGTGAGAGATTCTGTCTCAAGGGAAAAAAAAAGGTGGAAAATGATTGAGGATGCTATCAACCTCTGCTCTTAACATGAGCGCGCATGCGTGCGTGTGTACACACACACACACACACACACACACACACACACACACACACACACACATCAAAGAGCTAGGGTGGGGGTTACTTACTTTATAGTAATCATGTAGAAGTGTTATTCACTGTGTGCCTAACTAAAACCTTGCTGGGATTTTTACATGCTATGAGGGTAGATGAAGAAGTTGTTTTTGACAAAGAGAAAGTTCAGAGCCAGGGTAAGTTCCATTGTGTTTTGTATGAACAGGATATGATTCAAGCTAACTGGAGCATAGAAGTCAGTGGAAATGTTAGACAAGTAAGGTTGGATTAGATAATGGCTAACTTAAAGAGTTTAAGAACAGGTGATAAGGGCTGGAGAGATGGCTTAGAAGTTAAGAGCACTGACTGCTGTTCCAGAGGACCTTGGGTTCAATTCCCACAGCACCTACATAGCTGCTAACAACTGTAATTCCAGTTCTAAGGGACCCAACACCCATGGCAAAACATCATTGCACATAAAATAAAATTAAAAAATGAATAACAGACAGTTTGCATTTTTAAAATTTAAATATAATGTAATTTAATTTTGTGTACATGTTCATGTTGTTTGTTGTTTTTACTCTAAGGGCCCTGTTACCCAGCTCTCAAATAAATCATACACAAAAGCTTAGTTTTACTTAATAAGTGCCCAGCCTTAGCTTGGCTTGTTTCTTACCAGCTTTTTAAAAATTATCCTTTGTCCTCTGGGCTTTTTTCTTTTCTTACTTCTGTGTATTTTACTTTTACTTAGTGGCTGGCTGTGTAGCTGGGTGGCTGTCCCCTAGTATCCTCTTCCTTCTCCTGTTCCTCCTGCTTCTCCTATTTCTCTTCCTATTCTCTCTGCCTGCCAGTCCTGCGTATCCTTTTTCCTGCCTTGCTATTGACGGGTCAGCTCTTTATTAGACCAATCAGATGTTTTAGACAGGCACAATAACAGCTTCACAGAGTTAAACAAATGCATCATTAAAAAAAGCAACACATCTTTGCATCATTAGGCAAATGTTCCAGAGCGTAAACAAATGTAACACACCTTAAACTAATATTCTACATATTCATGTGTGTGAGCCCCTGTACCACAGTACACATGTAGACATCAATGAACAGCTTTATGTGTCACTTCACACCTTCTACTGATTGAGTCAGGGTTTCACTGCTGTGTACACCAGGCTAAGTGACTATGAGCTTCTGGGGATTCTCAATCTCCACATCCATAGGCGTGCAGCAATTACAGAAATGAATGCTAATGCTTTTACCTGGATGGTTGAGGATCCAAACTCTTCATCAGGCCGGGGGGGGGGGGGGGGGGGGGGCGCAGGGGGTGGGGGAGCGCAGCATTTTAACCATTGAATTATCTGGAGCAGAAGTTAGATCTCTCTCTTTTTTTTAAAGAACTGAAATCTGTTACAGTGCTTGTTTTATAACACAAATATGTTATTCATAATTACAGTAGCAAAGTTGTGCAACTTCAGTTTTCCTAGCATGTTATTTTGTAGCAATCCTAAAAAACTTTTCTTGTAATTTAGAAACCTGTATAACAGGTTTTATGGGAAATACTGAACATCCTGCAGAACTCTCCTTTTTTAGTGAAAATACAGTTTCAGTAGTTTGAAGTATTGAACTGGTGAAACTGAGTACAAAGCATCTTTGAGGACATTGGCCCTTAGAATAACTTTGGTCTTCTGGTTAGTTGGGATGGTTATATCCTCTATTATGTGTTCATTATTCAGTAGTCTTCAAGGGAGTAAATAAATGCCCTGACAAACTTCCATCACAAAACAGAACATCAGGTTTCAAAGGATTGAAGACCGTTGAGGAGTAAATGGAAATGAGTATTTAACTGTTAGGTTTGTTTTGGTGTATTTTTGTCTTTTAAAACTGGCTCTCACTCTGTAGAGCCCTAGCTGGCCTGAAGTTCCAGATTCTCTTGCCAGTTGAAAGCTACCATGCCTAGCTAAGTTAGGAATTTTCATTATAAAGATAAATTTTTGTCTTAGTTAGGGGCTTTTTGAGTATGAATAGTCTATTAGCTGTCTTTCCCAGGAGCTGTGCTATTTTTACCTGTGATTGTGTAAATGACCCCGGCCCCTCAATACATATAACACATTCTAGCAGAAAGGTTTCTGGCACCATTTAAACAAAGAAAACTCAAATTAATCATTGACTTTAAATTCTTAATTTAAGCATTTCCATGGGCACTGAGATCACTGAAGTCTATTGAAGCTTATATGCTACTTGTTTTTACATTTATTGGAATATACGTGCACGAGCACAGAAGTCAGCAGTTCCCCCCTGGCAGCAAGCCCCTTTACTTGCTGAGCCATCTTTCTGTTCCATTTATTTCTTATTGTTTATTTTTATTGGCATGCTAAATTTGGCCAGAATTTGTTTGCAGTATTTAGGGATGTCAATTTATTTTCCAGTAACAGCCAAATAGAAGAGTTCATTTAGAAGTGTTTTAACATACAATATAGAGATATTTAGTTTGACACAAATTTCAAATATAAATTTCCTTTAAAAATAGAAATAGTTTTAATCCAAGCTAAGTGAAAAAAGAACCAAAGCTTTAGCTCACCAGCAGAGAGACTGCACAGACCTGGGTTCAATATTCTACAGATCCTGGCCAAATTTAACTTTTAAAGGACCACTAGGATATTTGTATACATTTATTAACATACAATTTTCCTAAAAACTCATTCACTATCTAAAATGCCAATTCTTCTCTTGTAACTTGAGGCTTGAGTTGGATATCTGAATGTCCTGATTTATTACACGGGTCCCAAATGAGCTTGATCTCTCTTCTTAAAACAGATGGCAGTCCTTTAATTTCATTCAGCTGCTAGCTTACTGAACAGTTCAGAATGAAAAGGTCTTCACTGTTCCAGCTGATCAGTACAGCTTGTTCTTAGTTTTTATCAATAAAGACAATGAATAAAACTGACCTTAGTTGGTGCTTTACTAGGACAGAAATCTCCCTTTTCTTGTGTTGTTTTTGTTCTCAGATTATGACAGGCTGGCTTTGAGGTGGAGATCCTTCGGCCTCAGCGTTCTGGGTGATCAAATCCCAGGTATATATGCCAGGAAATAGATGTTTTTAACCAGTTGTAGTTCATGTTTGTAATCCGCATGTTTGTGAAGCTAAGTAGGATCACTTAAAGTCTGAGGACTTCCTGAATTACAGGATAAGGTGCTGTGTTGAAAGAAAACCACTTTAAAAAGCTCTGGCACTTACATGATTTATCTTTTCTTTGTAATTTTGTATAGCTTCATAAAACTAGTTTATGAGGTGCTGCAATGTAGCATTTTGGAAATCTTTTAAAATGAAACTTTTTTTTAATTACAGAAAGACCCAAATGGGACCAGTAGTTTGCCAGCTGGAAGTTCTCTTCTACAAGAATTTGAAGTACAGAATGAGGAGGTGGCAGCTTTTTGTCAATCCATTATGAAGTAAGGAATTTTCTTTATAAATTACAGATTCTTTGAATTAAAATGGTCATTGAAAAATATTTCATGTCTCGAAAAACAAAAGAAAACAAACAAACCAAAAATCAGAGCTGGACGAACATAGTTGTAAGTTCTAGGCCAGCCAAGGCTGCATAGTGAAAAGCTGCATTTTCTTGTCTCAAACAACAGAAAACAGAACAAAACTTGCTACTCGTTGAATCCTAAATTTTTTTAAAGCTTTTTTTCTTCACGTGGCTAAAATGTTGAAGCAACTACAAGCCACAGATGAGTCCAGATGTTTACTCCTTGGGCTTCTAAATAAGGCAAGTCTGGGTTACATGTGTATTTCCACACAATTAAAGAGTGCCTTCTTTTGTTTTTAGACAAATTTCCATCTTCTCAGAAAAAATTTTTGTTGTTTTATTTTTGGAGACACTATTCAGTTTGTAGCCCAGGCTGGCCTCAAACTCTCAAACTTCTTGCCTCAGCCTCCTGAGTTTTAGGTTTACAGGCATATACAACCATGCCCATTTTCTCACAAACTTATCTAGCATTCAGAATGCTATCCCACTTTTTAGTAAAATTACATTTTATATGTATTATAAAACTATAGCTCTTAAATATTTTCTTACTCATATATGTCTTCGTATTGCTTTTGTTTTGCTATTGCTATTTCAGAGATGGGATCTCTATCCAAAGCTGGCCTCAAAGTCTTGAAGAGCTGAGGATGATCTTGAACTTTTTGTTGTTTTTGGTTTTTTGAGACAGGGTTTCTTTGTGTGATAAATAGTCCCGGCTGTTTTAGAACTTGCTTTGTAGACCAGGCTGGCCTCGACCTCAGAGATCCACCTGCCTCTGCTTCCGTAGTGCTAGGATTAAAGTCATGCACCACCACTGCCTGGCTGATCTTAAAATTTGGATGCTCCTACTTTCACCAAAGGCTAAGATTACTGAGCTACCACTTCCAGTTTTATGCAGCACTGGGGATGGAGCCCAAGGCTTCAAGCATGTTAGGCAGGTTCTCTACCAAGTAAGAGCTACATTTTCAGACCTTGTACCCTATTTTTTATAGATAGAAAAATTGAGACTCTAAAGAAATACCCTGACAGTTTTCTCTGCTTTCAGTACAGTGCCACATCTTTTTTGCCGCAGGTTAAATTTTGTTTCCATTACGTGCTTGTATCAGTTAGGGCTTGTTACATTCTACTGTGGGATCTGTGGATGAAACTCAAGTTGTCAGGTTTGTGCATCAAACACTTGCTCCATAAAGTGTCTTGCCATCCCTGTTTTGTTTTGTGCTAGGCTACAGCGTACTATGTAGGCTATAATGTCCTCGAACTCATGGTATTCCTTCTGCTTCAGCTTCCCTAGTGCTTGGAGTAACAGGTCCTCATTGGCATGTCCACCTTGAGTTCACTTTTTTTTTATTTTTAAATCTGAAATAGGGTTATTCATTATATTTCCAAAGATAACTGTGAACTTAGATCCTTCTACCTGTACTTCTCAAATCCTCGATTACAGACGTGCTACTGTGAAGGCTTAAATTCACAGTTTACTTCTCTCTTCAGACCCTTCAGACTTTCTGTCTCTCCCTTCCTTTCCTTCCTTTCCTTACCAGGCACAGGAAAGCTGTGCTCCACTGGCTGTGCTCCACTGGCTGTGCTCCACTGGCTGTGCTCCACTGGCTGTACTCCACTGGCTGTGCTCCGCTGGCTCTGTTGGCCTTGAACTCACAGGAGATCTAGAGGATCTCTGCCTTGAGTGTTGGGATTAAAGGCGTGGGTCACCACTCCCAGATCTTGGTTGCTTATCTCTGTCCTCTGATTTCAGACAAGCTTTATTAAGTATACAACATATCACCACCACCGCCCAGGACTGGAGTTGTAAACAGGTGCGAGCTTCCGTGTGAGTGCTGGTAATTGAACCTGAGTCCTCTACAAGAGCAGCAAGTGCTTTTAATCGCTGAGCCAGCTCTCCAGCCCTGTCAGATTACATATTTTTTTTTTAAGTTAAAGTAGTAATTTATAAATGTCAATCTCAGCAGCCTGAGCACGTGATTTTTTTCTTCCCTTTGGATCAAGATTTTTTTTTTTTCTTTCTGAAACTATTTTCAGACCATAGTTGACAAAACAGTAACTGTAACTGAATTAAGGATGCTGCTGTATTTATTTACATATATGCATATTTATGATCAGAATGGCTTATTTAATATGTAACTCCAGGTGCACCAAATAGAAAATGAGTTTTTATTTTCTGACTTCCAGTAATAACCCTAGTGGACTTAAATATGGGGGAGGGGAAGACGACACTAAAATAGTCTCAGCCTTTCCTCTCATGCTGGAGGTTGAACCCTGACAATCACTGTAACACTAAGGTTCTTGACTTTGTAGCCCAGGCTGGCCTTTTTTATAATTTTCTACAGTGCCTGACTCCTTGGGGGATTGAACCCAGAATGCATACAGCTGCCTAACTACATCCATAATACCTAGTTTGTGCATTTTAAAAGTCTTCTTAAAATTATTCATGCTATCATTTTGATTCAGCTGTGAAGTCAACATCAGTCTATTAGACGTGTGTGCTTACAGTTGAAATTACAGGATAGCAGTTTTAACAACTCAATGCCAGTTCTAGCCCTGGGCTCTTGTTACTATTTTTGTAAATGAAAATAAAGAATTGAACTAGTAAAGGTCTTTGCTTTGACTCGGCTGTCTTTTATTATATTTGATTTTTTGTGTTTTTTTTTTCTTGATAAAATTTACTAAATCTAATAGCTATGGTCTAGAGAAAAAACTTTTTTAGAATAGTGTTGATGTAGTAGGCTTGTTTTAAAATAATGAAGATTGAACCTAGAGTACTAAGCATGACATCCAGCGCAATGTTCCATCCCCGGCCAGCGTCTGGTTATTACTGCTTCCTCTATGTTTCTCTAACACAAAATGAGAAACTGCAGTCTATGTCTATCTTTTCTTTGAATGAGATTTAGATCTCATACTTATGCCAAATAATAATAATCTTCTTATAAGAAATGTTGCATAGAAAAGTTTTATTGCAATAATTTTATACATGCAAATAACATTGAGCACAACCCCTCTTCCCCATAAGTATCTTATTTCCAAGACATCCCATTTCCAAAGACTGATTTCAACCTTGAATTAATAATTGTTTATCAAGACTGTCTCCTGCGGTCCAGTCTCCCCTTGCCATAGAACCAAGGATGATGATGAACTGCTAATCCTCATTCTCTGTCAGTTCTCAGATTAGTTAACTGTATGGTTTAATATGTCTATTTTATGAGTTCTAGTTCTTAATTTATGAATTTATTGATTTATTGAGGCAGGATCTCACCATGTAGCCATGCTGACCTAGAACACTTTTGGTAGACCAGGCTGGCTTCAAACTCAGGTCTGCCTACCTCTGCCTCCTGAGTGCTGAGATTAAAGGGTCAGCTCTATTTCGTGAAGTTTAGCCAACAGTGCAATGCCAAGTATGTGTGAAATAATAAGAATGAGCTGTCACAAGCTAACTGTGTTATGAGGGGATATCTTATAGTGTACATATGTGAAAATAAAGTTCCAATCAATATCAGTTCAGCTTACATCACTTCATCTTTTTTTTTAAGATTTATTTAGTATGTGTGCAGTGTTCTGTCTGTATGTTTGCCTGCACACCAGAAGAAGACATGAGACCTCATTACAGATGGTTGTGAGCCACCATGTGTTTGCTGGATATTGAACTCAGGATCTCTGGAAGAGCAGTCAATCCTCTTAACCTCTAAGCCATCTCTCCAGCCCACATTCCATCTTTAAAAAAAATTATTTGTAAATTTTGTTTACATAGTTTGTATGTGGTTATGTACATGTGAGTTCTGGTGCCAGTAAAAGCCAGAGACGTTGGATCCTCTGGAGCTGGAATTACTGGTAATTGTGAGTCACCTGACATAGGTGTTGAAAATCAAACTTGGGTTCTTTGCAAGAACATAATAATACACTTTTAACCACTGGGTCATCCCACCTGTACTTGTTCCATATTCTGTCTTTTTAATATTGGATCCTGTTTGCTTGTCTTCTAAGATCACAATGTAGAAACCACATTTATTCTTTCATTGATTCATTTATTTTATAAGACATTTACAGTATTTGTTACATAGTAGCACTAAGTGCTTTATCAACTTGTTTTACATGATATCATGACAACCCAAGAAATAGTCATATTACTTTGAAGTAAGAGAATGTCAATAATTTAACTACACTTATACATTTATAAGTAATAAAAATAAGGATCAAATTCAAGTAGTCTTCCTTATGGTTCTGTATTGCCTGTTGACTTTGTTCTTGTCATCTCAGACTGTTTTATTCTGTGTGTATGCCTTGAATAGTTTACTATCCATAGAAGTATGGTCAGTATTTCCAGCATGTATTCCATTTAAAGCCTCATGAAAAACAGATAATGCTAAATATATAGCTCAGTGGTAATGGCCTGTGTGCCTAGCCTGTATGAGGCCTTGGGTTCAATCTCTAGCACCGGGGGAAAAGGTGGAAGAGAAACAGATGAAGAAGAGAGACTGGAACCTTTATCAACCTCCAGGAAAAGGCAGTTATTGGGGCTTGTAAAGTTGACATTTTCTTTAAAATGTGTCTTATGTTCATTTGTTCATTGTGTCGTGCTTCTGTGTGTATGAGTGAGTGTGAGTTATGTGTGGGTGGTTATGTCATGACAAGTATATGAAGATTAGATGACATTTGGCAGGACTTGGTTCTCTTATTCTACCCTATAAGTCCCAGCACTGACTCAGATTTTCAGGCTTGGCAGCAAGCACTGTTACACACTGAGCCTCGTATTCATCATGACCGTCATGTCTCTTCTCCTTTCTCTCCCTTTCCCTCTCCTTCTCCCGCTCTCCTCTCTCTCTCCCTTATTCTCTCTCCCTCTTCTTCTGTGTGTCTGTCTCTGTATCTGTCTTTCAAGACAAGGTTTATCGGTGTAGCCCTGGCTGTCCTGGAACTCACAGAGATTTGGCTGCATCTGCCTTCAGAGTGCTGGGATTAAAGACATCTACCACCATGTCTGGCTTGACCTCTAATTTTTAAAGTTCTCTTGTAGTACTATATATAAAGGTCTTGTAGCTTTATGAATACCCATTTTCTATGTTTCCTTGTCTTATAATCACAGACAGTGTTTATAGAAGAAGTAGTCCTGCTTAGAAAGAAAAGTACTTTGAAAAAATAGAAACTTTTTATTCTTTTGGTATTTACAATTTTTAGTTTGTGTCATCAATAATTCATTTAAAACAGACCACTTTATGTAATTGCGTTGTGCAGCAGAGAACCTCATATGATGCCAGCCTTTTCTGGAATGCCTAGATGTTGTTGACAGTGTTACCAAAGATATCCTGGCACCAGTTAATCTCTTCATTTCCTTGGTTCCCCTTCATTTAAAAGGCACATGCTGCTATTTGGATTTTTAACAGGAGTTTATTCATTGCCATTCTTATGAGGTGCTCTGGAGTTGGACAAAGATACAAAATTGAGTAGCTGAAAGCATGTAAAGCCTTGTTCAGGGCTCTCAGATGTAGCTTTGAAACAACAACAAAAACTTAATAGTTTTTATTATTTTATAAATATCTTTTTTGTGTGAACAGATTGAAGACCAAATTTCCATATACTGATCACTGCACAAATTCAGGTTATTTGTTAAGTCCAGTCACAGTGCAAAGAAGCATGTGTGGAGAGAATGCCAGTGTCAAAGTCTCCATTGAAATTGAAGGATTTCAGTTACCAGTTACTTTTACATGTGATGGTAAGTTTCACTTGGGCTGGAAAGAATATGTTCTGAATGTCAGTATATTCTTTCTTTTCATAAACAAAATTTGTTTTTATTGGGTGTTCTTTTAAGACATTTGTGTTCATTTGGGACGTTTTCTGATTAAGTGAACCAGGTCACAGTAGGACTGTTTCTCTGGTTCTTAGCTAAGGCCCCAAAGCATTAGCTATCAAAGCTAATTATGATACTTCCCTCTGCTTTTATGGCAAGAAAAATAACTTTCTTCTATAGAGCTGTTGGTGACATGAACCTTCAGATCACTTCCTAATCTCCGCAGGGAAGGTAGCTCCTTTGCTGTTAGTTCTCCCTTCCAAGCTTGGGAAATATCCTCCTGGATCTCTGTCTCGGATGTCTTTAGCAGGCCTCTGTTGCCATTGTGTTTTCTTTGTCTTGTTTTTAACTACATTGGCTTTCATTTAGTCTATTTATAGTGTATATTCAAGTGGGATTTGAGTGGTGGAATAGATTTCCTTTCTCCAGCAATTTTAGCCAAGACTGAGCCTTTTTTTTTCTTTAATTGTAACTAGCAGAGTGTCCGGTATTTAAATATCTTCTGGTTTTGTACTTTGGAAAGCCCTTTGAAGAGTGTAACCCTGAACCAAAATGTATATATACTATAACAGTCATGCTTTATTTTCTAAAGGAACCTAGACCTTGTAAGTCATTTAAATGTGGTAAATGGTAAGGATGCATCAGCAGGTGTTTTTGAAATAAAGCATGGGTAAAAATTGATATCAAGTGTTGATCTGTAGCAAGTTTTAACTTACATCAAAGTTTGACTAACTTCAGAATGTATTGTAAATGTCCAGTGGTTAGTCATAAATGCGTACTTATAAAGTATATCTCTAGTAAGTATAACTGGCTGAGGGCATAGGTAAGTGGTATAGTACTTGCCTAGTATAAATAAGGCCCTGTGTTTAATTTTTAGAACTGGAAAAAAATTGTAAACATTTTATGATAGAAGTACAGACTATATGATCAGATTATATGTTTTTATTTGTTTTGGATCTATTCAGACATAGAGTTGTGTTATAAGAGAATTTTAGCAGAAAAGCTTTTGATGCTAAGTCTCCAGTTTTCATGTACTTTAAGAGCAGGCTTATCTTTTAGAAGTTGGACAGGTTACCAGCAGGTGGCTCATGCCTGAAATCCCAACATTTAGAGACCAAGGCAGGATTGCTATGATTTCAAGATCAGTCTAGGTTACAGTGTCAGACTCCGAGGAGAAAAAAGAGCTGGAAGTATAAAAATAGATAGTTTACAAACCTTTAATTTTGGGCTGCAGAGTTGTCTCAGGGGTTAAGAGCACTTGTTGCTGTTTCAAAGGACCACGTGGCTGCTCACTGTCTAACAGAGGCTCCAACTCCAGTGCAGGTGCTCTTGCCCTCTCTCCTGACCTCTGCTGGCACCTGGCATGCACGTATACATGCAGGCAAAACACTCGTACACTATAAAGTAAATAAAAGAAAAAAATGAAAGCTGTAATTTTCTGTTCATTGTTATATTAGTAGCTCACCTTTGCCAAGAGTAAGACTGTCTACTTATTCTATTTTTGTTCTTCTTTGGAAAATTCACTATACAAATATCTGAAGTATAGGCTGGAGAGATGGCTCAGAGGTTAGGAGCACTGGGTGTTCTTCCAGAAGTCCTGAGTTCAATTCCCAGCAACCACATGGTGGCTCACAACCATCCATAGTGAGATCTGGTGCCCTCTTCTAGCCTGCAGAGATATATGTAGACAGAACATTGTTTACATAATAAATAAATAAATAAATCTTTTAAAAAACCAAAACTCCAAATATCTGAAGTAGTATTTTTCCTTATAATTTGTTTTAAGAATGCTTTCTAGGTACTGCTGACTGCTGCTGCCCTATTTGAAAGATTTTGTAATATAGATGTGTCTAGTTTCTATTCGTGTGAACTCTTATTAGCATTTAATTGGTGCTAGCTTACAGTTCAGAGGGGTTTAGTCCATTATGGTCATGGCAGAAAGTATGACTACATGCAGGCAGACATGGTCCTGAAGAAGGAGCTGAGAGCTCTACCTCTTGGTCCACAGGCAGCAAGGAAAGACTGTGAGCCACACTGGATATAGCTTGAACATAGAATATCTCAGAGCCCACCTCCATAGTGACATACTTCCTCTAGCAAGGCCATTCTTTCTTACTTACAAGTCCACACCTCCTAGTAGTGCACACCTTTAATCTCGGCACTGTAAGTTTGAGGCCAGCCTGGTCTACAGAGTGAGTTCCAGGACATCAAAGGCTTCACACAGAGAAACACTGTCTGGAAAAACAAAACAAAAAATAGTGGCACTTCTTCTGGGCCAAGCATTCAAACACATGAGTCTGTGGGTCTCTTTCCCATTCAAACCACCCACAGGATGTAACTTTGTTTAGGCCTTCACTGCCTAACAGTTAATAGAGGCTGTGGAGCCCTTGAAATATGGCTCATCTGTATTGTTAAATGCCATAAATCCAGAATACACACTACAGTTCATAGCCTTAGCCTAAAAAAATAAATAAAAGTATAAATAAATACTGGTAATGCTAAAATCACATATCTGCATAATTATTTATTGTTAGGGTTTTAGTCTGGAGTGAACTCACGATCTTTCTGCCTAACTATATTTAAACTAATATTCTTGATATATTAGACTAAATAAAATATATTATTAAAATTAGTCTTGCAAAAGTGAAGTTGTAGATTAGTTGACAGAGTGCTTGTCTTAAATCTTTGAGATAAGCTTGATCCACAGAACCACATAAACTAGGTATAATGGTACATACCTGTAGTCTCAGTACTTGGGATACAGGAACAGAATTATAGAAGTTCATGGTTGTCCTCTGTTTTATAGTGAGTTCTAGGCCAGCCTAAGCTACACCAAAACTTGCCGCTCCTCCCCCACGACTTTGCCTTAGAGCTTATTTCAGCCTTTCTCTGACTTTTCATTTAATAAAAAAATTTTAAATGGCTGAGTGTGGTGGGGCATACCTTTAGTCTAGTACTTGGGCAGAAAGCAGAGGTGGGTGGAGTCTGTCTTTCTTCTTTTTCTTTTCCTTCCTTCCTTTTCTCCTTCTTTTGTTGGAGTGTTTTGCCTGTGTATCACCATTTTGCATGCTTAGTGCCCTTGGAGACCAGAAGGAGGCATCATATCCCCTGGTGCTAGGAATTGAACCTGAGCTCCTTTTGGAAGAGCAGCCAGTGCTCCTAACTGCTATGCTATCTCTAGCCCTCTGTGAGTTTGAGGTCAGTCTGTTCTATGTAGGAAGTTCCAGCCAGGGTGATATAGTGAGACCTTATCACAGAGAGATAGGGGGAAGGAGAGGAAGTGGGGGGATTTTAAAGTGACACATGTGACCTACAATTGGATATGCATTATATTTCTATTATATGGTCTTCTCTTAGATTATAAGTAATATGTAGAGGTAAGTGAGCAAAATAAAAATGACAACTAACTCTCTTTCAGTGAGCTCTACTGTAGAGATAGTCATAATGCAAGCACTTTGCTGGGTACACGATGATTTGAATCAAGTGAATATTGGCAGCTACGTTCTAAAAGTTTGTGGTCAAGAAGAGGTTCTGCAGAAGTAAGTCTATTTACTTATGACTATTGAATAAAATCTCTGGAAATTTCATTCTTAATGCTTTAAATTAGATTCTTTTTAATTTAGATTTGTAATCTAAAAATATATTTGGATGCCAGCATGGTGTTGCACGCCTTTAATCCCAGCACTTGGGAGGCAGAGGCAAGAATAGTTGGATCTCTGTAAGGCCAGCCTGGTCTACATAGTAAGTTCCAGGCCAGCCAGAGCTGATAGTAAGACCCTGTCCCTAAATTCATTCATTTGTTTATATCTTTATGTATTATATATTTATAGAATATAAGATACATATTTGATCCTATTGTTGAATAAACTTCTGTTGAGATATGCTAAGATAGTGGTGGGATTTCAGAAGTAAGAGAGATGGTATTCTTTTAACTTTAGTAGCCTTATGTACTAAAGTTGTAGTCAGTTGGTTAAAGGGAGATAAGATGACTTTCTAAAAAGTCAATAATCACATTTGTAGATTCCATTCTTCTTTGCAGTTGTCACACACACACACACACACTCTCACAGAGAGAGAGAGAGAGTGCTGTTTATTTGCCCACCATAGTCATGACATGAACTTTAGTAATTTGCTATAGCTTACAGTTAGCTCGATTGTTTTTAAAGATCCAGGCTTTATACCATCTGACTTCTCATCTTTCATCTTCACTGACATAGAAATGTTCACAGTTGGCTTAGAAACGATGTTTCACCATTTTCTTCAATTTTTCATACAGATACAATTTGTATTTTACTTTTATGTCTATAACTTGTGATTTAAATAGAATAATACCAATGGATAATTAATGTATTTTAACAGTAATCATTGCCTTGGAAGTCATGAACATATTCAAAATTGTCGAAAATGGGACACAGAGATTAAATTACAGCTCTTGACCTTCAGTGCAATGTGCCAGAATCTGGCTCGAACAGTAAGTGTGTATGAATTGCATTTAGTGAATCAGAATAATTTTAATAGTTGATTTTCAGTCTGTATGTTTTCCATTTTTTTCTGTACCAGGATGGGCTGATGTATTTGTATTTTCTAGCAGGAATCTTCTCAGAAGATCTTTAGTCATGGAAGCTTAAGTAGCATATTCCTCAGATCTAGAAGTATAAATTGGAAAAGCAAAATGAAAGAATGAAAGTTTGTCTTTTGTTTTAATGGGAAGGAGATCTTCTCGTGTACCTCGGAGTGGCTTTAAACTCACTATAATGTTTAAGACTAGCTGTGCCACCCATGACCCATTTTTACAGTGCTGGGGCTGGGCTGAGGACCTTTTGCCAGTCATTCTGCTGACTTTGCTACATCATTAGCCCTTGATTTTTTTCATTCATTCATTTATTTAGTTTTAAAAGCTAAGTTTACCCAGATCACTGCAAGAGTGCAACAGCCAAGGGAGTAACAGGAGAACTGCCTGCCCAAGTCTCTTACAGTCTCACTCAAGACAAGAGTGAAAATTTCCTACTCAAGGGTTAATTAAGAGGGAACAAAGAAGAAAGGGGTATTGAATACTAAATAAGAGCTTCCAGTTTCTCTTGAATATGTTTGCATAATGTGGGATGTAGGAGAGACTCGTGCTTTTCTCATTGGTGGTAACCAGAGAATGGAACAAAACTTACTGGGGTGAAAAAAAGGCAGAGATTCAAACGATCTTGTCCTCATCTGTACCACCCTAGTTTTTACCCATCCTCTTCCGTCATTGATCATTTGAGACAGGGTCTTGCTACACAGCTCTGACTGGCCTGGGTTATTCTTTTTATAGACCATACTGACTTTAGACTTGCTGCCATACCTGGATTACAGGTGGACACCATCTGGCCCAGACTACACCTAGGAACATTCATCTCCATTTTTAAAGAAATTTATTATATATATTTATTTTGTGTTTGTGTGCTCAAGTATGTCACAGTATGTGTGTGTTTAGGCCAAAAGACAACTTGTTTATACCATGTTAGCCAAGGATAGATCTCAGGTTATTAGGCTTGGGGACAAATGCCTTTACCCTCTGAGTCATATTGTTAGCTCTGTAAAATAGGAGTTTATGATTGGATAAAGAATTATATCCCTGTACCCACAAGATAGCCCACAATCATCTGTAACTTCACCCTCTGTAACTGACACACTCTTCTGACCTCTGAGGTCACCAGGCATGCTCATGATGCAGACACAGATGCAGGCAAAACTCCTATACATATAAAATAAAATTTTAAAGATAGAAGTTTTAGTCAGATTTGATGGTATGCTTCTATAATCCCAGCAAAAAGACAGAAGTGTTCTTGAATAAGAGTTCAAGGCCAATCTAAGCTACATGAGACTCTTCTCTTTAAAACTAAAGGGGGCTGGAGGGTGGGGTGGAGGAAGTTGGCGATAACTCAATGGATAAGGTGATTGAGGGCTTGAGTTTGGATCCCAGTACCTTTAAAAAGCTGAGTTTGACAAAGCATTTCCATAATCCCACCACTAGGGAGAGAACCACTGAGATCTCTCCCCAACTGGCTAACCAGCCAGTATAGCCATTGGATTAGCTCAAAGTTAATGAGGGAGCTTTTCCTGTCTCAGAACCTAAGCTGGAGAGCAACAGAGGAAAACATAGAGCATGGACTTGTGGCCTCTATCCATGCACACACCCTTGTACACACACATACAAAAATAAATGATGGAGCATTAAAGAATTTTTTTTTATTTTATGTACTTAAGTGTTTACCTGCATGTATGTATGTTGTGTACCTCATGTATACTTAGTGTCCATGGAACTCAGAACTGAGTAGCAGAGCCCTTAGAACTAGAATTACAGATGATTGTAAGTCATCATGTGGGTCCTAGGAACCAAACACAGGTCCTCTGCACAACAGCAAGTACCCTTAATCTCTGAGCCATCTCTCCAGCCCCACATAATGAAATATTTAAAGAAATTAAAATGAAATTTTCATAATATTGACTAACTTTTTGAGTCAATTATAAATAGTAATTTAGATAGCATTTTATCTCCAGTTCTCAAAAATTAGTCTAAAGATTTTATCATCTTTTTAACTATACTTAATTTGATAAAATGACCAAAGAATTATATTTGATTATTCTTAAGCATGTGTGTGTATTTATTTAGGCAGAAGATGATGAAGCACCTGTGGATTTAAACAAATATTTATATCAAATAGAAAAACCTTACAAAGAAGTCATGACAAGGTATACTATTTAAAGCATTCATTGCAGGTTTTCAAACTTTGTTTTAGATGTGAATATATTTATTTTCTGTGATCCAAACAACTACTGTGATTTAAAAAAACAAAAACCAAAAAAACCTGTTTTCCATTTCAGACACCCTGTTGAAGAACTCTTAGATTCTTATCACAACCAGGTGGAACTGGCTCTTCAAACTGAAGTAAGTTTTTGGTGTACAGACTTAAAGATTTTTCCTATTTCCTCTGAAGACTAATTTTAGAATTAGATTAAATGTTTTAAAACTATATTCTTGGTGTTAGGCATCCACACGGTAGTGGGTGGCAGGTAGTGAGAGCTTTAGGGGAAAAAAAAAAAAAAAGCCCAAAGCATCAGAGTTTAAAAAGATACTTAGGGCCTAGCCAGCATATAAAGGAAAAAGTCAAAAGAGAAGACACCTTTCCAAGTCCTGACTTAGAAAAGCGGTCAGACCAACCAGACTCATAGGAACTGTGTGTAACTCTTAAACAGTTTGAATTAGCCAGAAAAAGAGTTTAGAAGTGCCTGTAAACAGATGTATACATACATGATTCATGGAAATAAGCAGTTCTATAAGTGTGTAGTGCGAAATGAAAGGAAGTTGAGGAAGGGTGCTAGAGAGAGGGCTTAGTCCGTAAGAGCACTGGTTGTTCTTCCTAGGACCTCTATTTGATTCCCAGGACTCCCGTAGTAGCTCACTATCATCTGTAACCCCAGCCTCAGATACCTTACACTCTTTTTCTGGCCTTCTTGGGCACCAGGCATGTAAGTGATACACAGACATACATGAAGGCAAAATACCATATACATAATTGTTTTTTAAAGGTTAAAGATATAGGGTTAGAAATGGCTAGATATAAGTTACTGCCTTTTTATATTCCAGTATTAGAGTTGACTAGGTAGAATGTAGACTGTATTTCCTGCAAATCCTAAACTATTTTAAAAAAAAAATTTAATGTGTGTGTTTTGTCTACATATACATGCCTGATACTCTGAAAAGTCAAAAGAAGACATACGGTCCCCTGGAATTGGAGTTACAGACAGTTGTCAGCCACCATGTGGATACTGGGAATTAAACCCAGGTGCTCTACAAGAGCAACAACTGGTCTTGACCCCAGAACCATCATTCTAGCCCTTTATTATATTTGATCCTGTATAGAAAAAGGTGGATGATTACAGAATAGTTGGACTTGGCCACTTGAAGTATTTTTAGCCAAGCTCAGGCCCAGGGAATTGTTTAGCCCTGTCTTCTGAAGTTAACTTGAACATAATGTAGGTTGGGCTTAAAGGTGGCAGAATTGATTTCAGAGGGAAGGATTTTTCTAACAATTCAAGTAAAAGTTAAGCATTATGACTGTTACAGAGAGAACTGCCTAACAATGCTGCAAAGAAAAATTGATAAGAATTAGCAGAACATGAGAGAAATATAAAATGAACAGATTGCTAATTATTAGTACATGTTTTCCTTGTGTATGTATTTAGGTATACACATGTCACAGTATACCATCAGGACATCTTGTAAGGATTGTTTCTCTCCTACCATGTGGGTTTCTGAGACTGAATTAAAATCACGTCAGGATTGGCAGTGAGTTCTGAGCCTTCTTACCAGCATATAAAAATACTATCACATACTGAAACAATATTGGTACACTGAACTCTACAAAACAGTGAACACAAATAATTACCTCCCTTAAGCTGTTTCCATCAGGTATTTAGCCACAGTGACAAAGAAAACACTAATTTGGGGTCTGAGATAGCTATAACTATTTAAAAATCACTGAGTGAGTAGTCTATTTGAACCTGGAATTTAATGCAAGAGGTCCAAGTAGAGATAATACACTTGCTATTTATCAATATAAATGGTATCTTCAAGCATAAAACTAGTTGTATTACACACACAACAAATTCATTTCAGAAGAAGAGTTATCTCAGCAGGTAAGACAATGACTGCTCTTCCAGAGGACCTGGGTTCTACTCTCAGCACCCATGTGGTAGCTCAAATCCATCTATAACTCCAGTTCTAAAGGACCTGATGGCCTCTTCTGGTGTTCTTGAGTACCAGGCACAAATGTTGAGAGTGTGTATGATCCTGTGTCAACCACACCACTTCTCTAGTCTCTTTGCAGCAAAACTGAAAGTATGTGGTTTTGGTGCTTCTCTCCCCTTTTTCCATTCTCTAAGAACTCCAACTATGCCTTCCTTTGTAGAACTCCTTTTAAAAAGAAGTGTCAATTGCTGTGTCTGTAGTGGACACAGATGACTGTAAGTGCACATGTGGAAGCTAGAGTGCACTTGAATGAGGCCTTTTCTCCTTTCATCATGTGGACCCAGGGATCAAACTCAGGCTATCAGGCTTGGTGGCAGTCATCGTTGTCTGCTAAGCCATTCTCGCTGTGTACTTAAGGTCAACAGGCATGCATATAACCCCAATCTGGAGTGCTTATGTTTATTCTTTGTCTTTCTGTAGATTTGCTTAAACCTGATTTTTATTTTAATATTTATTTATTTATTTCGGTGGGGTTTGTTTTGAGACAGTCATATCATAGTATGTAACTTTGGCTGGTCTAGAACTTGTTATATAGACCTAATTTGTCTCAAACCTATAAGAGGTCCACGTGCCTCTGCCTCTTAAGTGCTGGGATTAAAGGTGTGTTCCATCGTGTCCAACCAAACTTTGTTTCATGTGTTTCAAGGCAGAGTCCCTTTATGTAGCCCTGGCTGTCCTGGAACTCAGACCAGGCTGATCTTGAACTTGAACAGATCTACTTGTCTCTGCCTCCCAAGTACTAAGATAAAGGTGTGTGCCACCACCATCCAGTAAAAATTTATTTTTATAGGTATGAGTATATTTGTCTGCATGTATGCTTGTGCCAAAGGAAGCCCAAAAAAGGGCACCAAATATCCTGGAACTGAAGTTACTATTAAGAGCCCTTTAAATAATTTTTACCCCATGTGTACATACACATCACACAAACTTGGGGACTTAGTTTTCTCCTCACCATATGGCCATATGGGTCCTAGGGACTGAGCTTAGACTGTCAGGCTTGGCAGCAAGTACTTTTACCATTGAGCCATCTCTGGGGGTAGGGGGAGGATGAATGTGTGTGTTCCTAAGTGCACAGTACACAGGAGGAGTTGAGAGGTCAGACTGCTGAATTTAGTTCCTCCCTTCCACCCTGTGAATTAGAGCATTGTACTTGGGTCATTAGGCTGGGTTTTAAATGTCTTTACCCACTAAACTCTCTCAATGATCCAAGACTATATTTTAAGAGAAGTTTTGTGGTCTGGAAAGATGGCTCAGCAGTTAGGAGCACTGGCTGCTCTTCCAGAGGGTGAGGATTCAATTCCCAGCACCCACATGGCAGCTCACAACTGTCTCTAACTCCAGAATCTGGCACCCTCACACAGACATATATGCAGGCAAAATACCAATGCAAATGAAATAAAAGTAAATTATTTTTTTTTTAAGTTTTGGATTCAGAGCAAAATGAGATGTACCATATACACACCCCCTAATACTACCCAGCTGTAACCTCCCCACTTTAAAAATTAGTATTATTATTTCACCTTAATAAATAGCAGCACTCTTCTTCTGTTTGCTCAGGCCAAAATCTTGGTGTTATCCTTTACCTTTCAAGTAAAAGGTCTTTCATCTCCCATATTAAACCTAACTGCCATCTTTACCATGAGAACACACGCAGAATGTGACCATTATCATTCTTAAGTCAATCGTCTTAGTCTTTACTAGTCTTCCAAGTTCTTTATTTTTCCTGTAATCCTCCCCACACCCTTCCAGGCAACCAACACAGTACTTTAAAAATAATTCTTGAAATGTAGTGATGTGTCCTGGGTTATATTCTGGAACAGAGCAGGAAAAGGGATTAGTGGAAACACTGGTACAGCTGAGTAAATCCAGAGTTTACTTGGTTGTAGGCCATTGTTCCAGTCTTCATTGTCAAATGTATCATGGTTATACATGCTGCTGCTTAACTGGCTTATATGGGAACTCTGTACTATTTTTGTAACTTCCTATCATTCTAAAATTATTCCAAATGAAAAGTTTACTTTAAAAGTGAAAATAGGAACAGAACGCAGATGTCTAGGGTTTGTTTGTTTTTTGTTTTAAGTTAAAAAAGGACTGCTAGAGCTGGGTAGATATGTAAAACACATCTTTAATCCCAGCATTTAGGAGACAGAGGCAAGTGATCTCTAAGTTCAGGGTCAACCTAGTTTACAGAATGAGTTCCAGAAAAGCAAGGTCTTGTCTTTTTTTTTTTTTTTTTTTCTTTTTTTTTTAAGTTAAAAGTTATAAAACTATTATGCCAAATGAGCTCTTAAGCTAGTTTGAAGTTGTAGCCTGGGCTGGCCTCAAACTTGTGAACCTCCTTCCTCACCTTCCTATATCCTAGGACTTTATCCAAGACCTAGCTCTTTTGTTTATAATCTGCCAAGTGTGCTCCTCACTGTTACTTGGGACCTGTACTCTCTAGTACATTTCCCTCAGGTTGGCTTTGCTTGGCTTTCTTTCTCTTCCTTAAAGTAAATACTTAAGTGTTATCACAGTGCTCTGCTCTATTATTTATTCCCCCTTTTTACATTTTAGCTAAAGTGTTGTTTGTTTGTTTTAAGACAATCTTCTTGTTATTTATCTCAGGCTGGCTCAAATTTGCTGTGCAGTTTAGACTTTGGAACTTGGGACTCTCCAGCCTCAGCCTCTCCAAGCTAGAGTTATTGTAGGATATGCCTATAACACATCATTCTCACCTCAAGTAGAGTGTATTTTCTCTTACTCTCGATCTTGCGGCTCAGCCTGTTAAGTCACTGTAATTATTGATATTGTTATTGCTGTAAAGAGACATGACCACAGCAACACAAAGGAAAACATTTAATTAGGATAGCTCAATTCATTATGGTGGGAAGTATGGTGGTGTGCAGGTACTGGAAAAAACAACTGAGTCCTACTACATCTCCCAGGCAACAGGAAGTCGACTGACAGTCACACTGAGGGAAGCTTGAGCAAAAGAGACCTCAAAGCCCACCCCCATATTGACACACTTCCTCCAACAAAGCCATACCTCCTAATAGTGACACTGCCTTTGGGGATCCTTTTCTTTCAAACCACCACAGATGTGTATTTGTCACCAGTGGCTTTGGGCTGGTGGTAGTAGGGGCAGAGTTGGGTGACCTAGAACTCACTATGAAGACCAGGCAGACCTCAGAGTTTTGACTCTTTTTCTTCCTGAGTACTGATTTTACAAATAGATGCCGCCATACCTGGATACTTGATGGTTTTTCAAAGAAAATTTGCTAGCTTTTATTTAAGAAGGGTTCAGAAGTTACATATGTAGAAAAGCAAGTGCCATGACAAGGCTGTAAAGAAATGAACAGTTAAGGACATATAAGGACTTCTGATAAAGCTCTCCCCAGACTGAACTTTAACCTCTTTGAAGAGTGTATGGCTACCACAGACTGTAGAGGCTGCCCATGGTAAAGAAACTTACCAAAGAACTTAAGCCAGAGCTGCCAGATAAAAAGAGCACGGTCTGAGGGTACAGGTAGGGCTAGTGTTTGAGAACCATTGAACTCTCATTGTGAATTGAAAAGAAATGAATAAATGCTTACAGGACTGAAACCCAACGTGGAAATGTCTATCCCTCATGCTTTTGTGTTAAAGTGTCCTTTTAGTGCCCTCTAGTGACAACAACAACAAAAAAAAATGTTTAGTCTGAGTTTAGTTCTGGCTCTACACAGCAGAGCAAAAAAAAGGTGTAAGAGTATATGCTGGTTCATCACGTTAGGAGTAATGGGAATATCGCAAGACAGTGTCACAGGCCTTCATGAAGGTGAGCTAAAAGGGGCAGAAACATAAGTTATAAAACTAAAAAGGGAGAACTTGAAAGTTGACTTCACTTGAGGCCCCAAGAACTGCACAGTAGTTGGGTATTTAGAAAACGAGAAGGTGAAAGGAGCATCTGGCTTACCCTAGCCAAGCCTGAAGAATAGAAGGAGATACTCCAAGGGAAGGTGCAGTGCTTAGTGCAGCCCTTTATAGCGCTTGGCATCAAAGTGTAGCATGGTGTTTTATGAATCTTTAAGCTGTGTTAGTGCAGTCATGATAACTCAGGAGGACTTATGAATTTGATACCAGCCTAGGCAATATAGTGAGTTCCTATTTAAGAGAAGGAAGATGGATATATGAATGCTTCTGTTGCTCAAGTTTTTTAAAACTATATTTTGTGGGTGAGTATCTGTAGGTGCATGAGTGTGTAGGCCAGAGGATAACCTCATTCCTCAAGCATGTTGTCTACCTTTCCTTTGAGCCAAGGCTTGAGCTCACCAAGTGAGCTAGTATAGCCATCTTAGTTACAGTTGATTGTTGTGAAGAAACATCATGACGAAGACAGCTTACAAAGAAAATTATTTAATTGAAATTTCTTACAGTTTCAGAGGGTTAGTCCGTGATGCTCTGAATCATGGTGGAGAGCATGCTAGCAAAAAGGCATAGTGCTGGAGCAGGGACTGAGTTCTCACAGTATCGGCAAGCTGCAGACAGATAGAGAACATTCGAGACTGGGCCTGATGTGGGCTTTTGAAACCTCAAAGCCCACCCCAGTGATACACCTCCTCCAACAAGGCCATACCTGCCAATCCAATAGTTCACCAATCAGGAACCAGACACTGAAATATATTAGCGTATGGGCGCCATAAACATTTAAGCTACCACAGTGGCTGACCAGGTAGCCTCAGGGATTCACCTGTCTCTTTAACTCTGTCATATCACTATGCCTAGCTTTTTTATGTGGGTTCTTGGGGTTGAACAAAGATCTTCATGCTTGTAAGGCCAGGACTGCACTGTACTGACTGAGCTATTTTTGTAGCTCTAAAAATTTATAGTTATATGACACAGAATAACTGCATATTTTTATGGTATGCAATATGATATTTTAGTGCATGCATAAAATGAGTAATGATCCATGCCAAGGCAGAGTACTCCAGCAATCCTATCATTACACAGACTGGAGAATGCCTATGTTTGAGGTTGGCCTGGGTTAAATACTGAGCCCTTGTCTTAAAAAAGAAAAATTAGTTAACTAATATATGTAATGTTAAAGTTAAAGCCCAACCTTAGTGACATGCTTCCCTCCAGCAAGGCTGCACACTCCTTTCCAACAGCTCTAAACATTCAAATATATGAACCTATGGGGACCATTCTTAGTCAGACTACCACAAGTGCCAAATACCCACATCAGGATCCAACAGTCTCTTATGGTCTCTACTGATACCTACACACAGGTGGCATTCATTTACATGGAAATACAATACACACACAAATAAAAAATAAATGCAAGTTTTTTAAGTAGAAAAGGACCTCAGCATGGTCTCCGATGGCAGAACAGACCACTAAAGTCAACACAGCCCTCTGCCACAGCACAGGCCACATACACTGTGGGGGTCTGATCTGAGCTCCCACTGCAGTGTTGTTTAGACTACAAACTCGAAGTTGAGAGAGAGAGAGTCTGGAAGGCTCCTATGATGCCCCCCCCCCACCATAAAGGAAATATAGCTTAGACAGGAAATTATGGAAAATTCTTAAAATTAGGATAGGAGTGCAAGGGTGAAGCTCTCCACAGTTGATGGCTTCTGTCAGAGGTGCAAGTAGGGAAGAACTCTGTTTTCTTTGGGGGGCTTTTTACTGGGAGTTGAACCGTGCTCCAGTGAGTATGTGGGCAACACAGGGTGGACTTGTGGGGTTTTTTCCCCCTTTGGGGGGAGGTTGAGGGGTGAGGAGGAAGGAAGGGCCCTGGGAGGACTGGGATGTGGATGTGATCAGAGTACATTGTGTGAAAGTTTTCAGATGGTGAGTAGTGATGGGCGGGGGAGGGGGAGCAGGAGAGCACTGACCCAGCACTGATAAAGTGGTGACCTTATTTAAAAAAAAATTAAGGGTTTCTGTTTTTAAGAGTTGTGTGTGTATGCATGTGCATGTGAGGGTGCTAGTGCCTGTACATGTGGAGTCCCTCAGAGCCTGTTATAGGTATTTGTGGGATACTCAGCTTGTATGAGTGATGGGATCCGAACTCAGGTCTTCATGATTGAGTAAAAAGGTTCTTCTTCTTGTTTGGTTGGTTGACTTTTGATTGTTTACTTATTTATTTATTTGGTAGGGTTTCTCTATGCAGCCCCGACTATCTTGAAACTTGTTATCTAGACCAGGCTAGCCTTGAACTCAGAGATCATCTGCTGTAGCGAGGACGTTAACCACTGAGCCATCTCTTTAGCCCTTCAAGAATTTTCTGTTTTTTTGTTTTGTTAGAATTTAGTTTTTAATGCCATGTTTTATTTTGTTTTTCAGAAGAGAAGGTTATTTTCAACTTGAAAATTACTTACAAGTGAGAATTTAAAAAGATAAATCTAGTTGTGCTTTTTATATTTATTTTGTTTTAAATGTATGAATGTTTTGCCTGGGTGTATGTTTGCATACCACATGTGCCAGATCTAGTTTAAAAAATGATTTAGTAATCTCTTCCTAATTTGTTTTTTGATTCTAATATGAAATTAGTGGCATTTGCATATGAATAGTGTGTCAAAGTGCATGCTGTCCCTTGCTTTAGTATATTTCATAGAGTACCATAATAATTGAAAAGCTATCTCTTTGCTTTTTCAGTAGAGAATATCTGTTCTTACTTAGAATTGTCAAAAATAGGGGCTGGAGAGGTGGCTCAGAGGTTAGGAGCACTTGATGTTCTTCCAGAGTCCCGAGTTTAATTCCCAGCAACCACATGGTGGCTCACAACCACCTGTAATGAGATTTGGTGTCCTCTTCTGGCCTGCAGGTACACATGCAGGCAGAGCACTGTATATACAATAAATAAATAAAAATTGTCAAAAATATCTAGCTTCTGACTTCATCTTTGACATGGGTCCTACATTATACCTAGTTATTTTTATTTTACTTTTCATTTTTAAAGAACCAGCATCGAGCTGTCGACCAAGTAATTAAAGCTGTAAGAAAAATCTGCAGTGCTTTAGACGGGGTGGAGACCCCCGCTGTTACAGAAGCCGTGAAGAAACTGAAGCGAGCAGTTAACCTTCCAAGGAACAAAAGTGCTGATGTGAGTATTTATGTGGACTTGAGTGACTACTGCCTGTCACGTCAATAGAAGGATGTTCACTTCTTGGTAAACAGAATATTGTGATTTTAACTTTGACTTCTACTTTTTGAGTTCAGTACATTACTTGGTTGGTGAGATGGGGGTTCTTTGTGGAAATGATGGAAGAGCTTTGTGAATATTGACATCAAATAGTGGGTTCAAATTGCCTTTCTTGTATAGGTGAGAGCCCTAGCAATTCGGGGAATCTACAGGGTGCTCTCTTACCAGTCCTACCAGTCCTCTTAATGCAGATGTCCATGTTCATTATACTTGAGTCATACCCCTACCCTGTGTAAGTGTCCTTACCTTAGGAGCAGCCAGATGTCGAGTCTTCTATTACTCCATATGTCAGCGTTTAATAAAACTATCTCCCATGATACTTCCTCTCATGGGTCCTTAACAAAATCGGTTCATAAAAATGTTTATGTCTTTGATTGAAAGGAATAAAGAAAAAATGAGTCTCCCAGGCTACTTTACATTTAAAGGAGAAGCTCTGTCTTTGGCCTGCTCCTCCATGTTTAGGTGCTCACAAACCTACTCATTTTCAAAGAAATTCTAGCTACATGACACTTAACTTGAGTTGCCTTTATTTTATTTTGTTGTTGCTATTGATTGGTTAGGGATTTTATTTTGGGGGTGAGAGTTCTGTTTAAAAATATTTGGAAACTGTTCAATCACCATAGGCCCTAATGCTTAAGGTAGCTACTCTTTTTACTCCTTTCTTGGATGAAGGAACAGCAAAGTGTAGTTAAAAGAGGAGTTTACCTTAAATAATTATATATAACAATTGCCTGCAATCATCAAATGGTAGTAGAGTTTAAATACTTTTCTTTAGGTGCATTACTCTCGTGCTGTACTGTGTTTATTTAAAATAAAAAGTCTGATTTTTTTTGTCTTTCAATAGTAAATTCCAGGTGCTCTATTTGTTTGCCTTCTTGAGATAGGGTTTCATATTTTCCAACTTACTCTGATTTAGCCAAGGAAGTCCTAGCACTTCTGTCCTGATGGTTTGCCCCCATAGGTGTGAGATTGGAGGCATGAACTAGCGTGCTTGTCTTTTCTTTCTTTCTTACCTTGAATCAAGGTCTCACTTTGACTCAGGCTGGCCTTGAACTTGCCATATTCCTTCTTCCTCAGCTTCCCAGATGCTATAATTACAGGCATCCAGTCCCACTCCAGCTCACCTTAATTTTATTATTTTTAAAAAATCATTGTTGTGCATAATGGCACACACTTTTAATACTGTGGCTTGAGAGGCAGAGGCAAGCAGATATCTGAGTTCTAGGCTAACCAGAGCTATATAGTGAAACCCTGTCTCAAAAAGAAAATTATGTTTACTTAGGTTTATGTTTCCACTTTTTGTTTGCTTATTTATTAATTTGCATTTGTGTGTGTTTATGTGGGTGTGTTCATATGATTCAGATAGTATGTTAGTATGTACAAAGTGTTGGGGATGTAGAGATTAGAGGTCTACATCAGGTATCAGCTACTCTCTGATTCTTTCGAAATGGGATGGTGTCTTCTGCAGAGCCTAAAGCTCATCAGCTTAGCTGGATTAACTGGGCCAGTGAACTCCGGGGTGTACCTCATACCCTCTCACTCCCCTGTGCTAGCATGGTGGACTAGCTTCTACCTGGGTTCAGACAATTCTAACACATGCTTTCTTGGCATTTATTTTATGGATTGAGGCATTTTTTTTTCGTAGACCGTCATTTCTTTGCTTACTATTTTAGTAACTTTTCAGACATGTTTGGCAGATTTTTTTCTGAGAAAGATTTCTTTGACATTTAAAGAAATGTATCAAAAGTAAAGTTTATTTAAAACAAAAGCAAAGACACAGTATGTTGATACACCCCTGTTAGCTCATCATTTTGGATATGAATCAGAAGTTTAGCAAGTCTGAGACCAACCTGGGCTACACAGGATCCTGTCTCAAAAACGGAAGAAAAAGTAAAATTAAATTATGGTCAATTTCTGACTAATTGATATATGTGTATACAGGTGACTTCATTTTCTGGAGGAGATACTAGCAAGAATTCAGCTAAGGGTACGTCTTTAGATTCTTCACATTTTGGTAATGATTTTTGCTTTTTCGGAGAATTAACACTTTATTTCAATATAGGCTCACTGAATCCTGAAAATCCTGTTCAAGTAAGCATGGATCACTTAACTACAGCAATTTATGATCTTCTCAGGCTCCATGCCAATTCTAGTAAGAGCTCTACAGACTGTCCTCAAAGTAGCAGGATCGTGAAGGAAGCATGGACTGCAGCAGAGCAGCTCCAGTTTACTGTCTATGCTGCACATGGAATTTCCAGTAACTGGGTCTCAAAGTAAGTAGCTGCTGAAGCCCATGCTAATCTTAGTGTTATAACTACTTTTCTTTGTTTAAATGGATGATACAAAGATCACTAAGCACCCTTGCTCCTTTGTGGTTTTAATAAAATTATAGAGATATATCTGAAGTTATTGTAGTGAAAAACATCATTCTTATGGATGAAAAAAGAGCAAGAGAGCCAGGTGTGGTGGTATACCCAGGAGGCAGAGACAGTCAGAACTTTGAATTCAAGGCTAGCCTTGTCTACAGAGCTAGTTCCAGGACAGCCAGGGATACACAGGGAAACTGTATCTCAAAAAACAAAACCAAAAAAAAAAAAAAAAAAAAAAAAAAAAGCAAGAAAATGTATAATAAAACTGACAAGCAAAAATTTTATTTAAAAGATAAATTAATTTGAAATAGAATAATGGTACTACAATTCAGGCCCCAACCCCCATTAATAGCTCATAAGTCTACTAATCGGTCATCTTTTAATTGTACATATTTCTTCTGCTGAAGTTTTAATAAGGGTTTTCCTCTTTTGTTTTTTTTTCTTTTGTCAACATCTTCAAAGCATAGCATTTTGGGGGCCAATTTAAATTTATTTTGGAATAATTAATATGAACTGAGAAGTTTGAAATGAATATTTCTATTGAAATAGGCTCATAATGGCTTAGTGCTATATAATCTAATAAAGAGTTACCAGACAAAATCCCACTTGAATTAAGCCTCAGATTAAAATGAAGGTATGACTTGAAAGTGACTTTGGATTTTGTTTGTTTGTTTGGTTTGATTTGGTCTTTTGAAGAAGGGTTTCTGTATGTACTCCTGACTTCTGGAATTTGTTATGTAGACCAGGCTGGTCTCAAACCCACAAAGATCTGCGTGCCTCTGCCTCCCAAGTGCTAGGATTAAAGGTGTGTGTGTGCCACCACTGCCTTACTGGGGGGGAAAAAGTTATAGCTAGAGCTGGGCATGTCATACATTCCGTTAGTTGTTAGTCCTGTACTTGGAAAGTAGAGACAGAAAAATGAAAAGTCTCAAAAGAACAACAACCATCCTATCTACTCAAACACAAATTAAGCTGTGGGTATGAATAGAATTATTAACGTGAACCTAGAAGTAAGTTAGAATATAAATAGAATACAGTTTTATTGAATCCAAGGCTCTTAGAAGACTGTATTTTTATTTGCCATAATTTTGAGTCAAGTCATTGCTGTCTAGTGAAAGAATACAGCAGTACCTGTGAAGATGACTGAGTTTTTGGGTCAGTGTACATTAATATTAGCTGAGTATTTCAGTGAGCATCTCTACCACTGCCAAGAAAGAACAAAAGAAACTAAAACAAACCCGGTCAAAAGCAGGGATGTAATGAAAGGATAAACACAGTCTGCTGTCATTCACCTGGATCATTACAATCCCCTTCAGACTGACACTTAGGGGAATTTGCCCCCTCCCCCTTCTCCTTTCCTTACACCACTTCTATGTTTCTGTAGAATTTGCAAAGGTTAAATTTCAGATGGATTTCAAAAAAATAAAATGAATGATGATCAGTTGTTACAGTTTGTCACTTGCGGCGGGGGGCGGGGGGCGGATTGCTAATGTAGTTGGGTTAGTTAGATAATTATTACTAACTTAGAAATAAAATTAAGCTTTTTTTTCTTAGTTATGAAAAATACTACTTGATGTGTTCCCTGTCTCACAATGGGAAGGATCTTTTTAAACCTATTCAATCAAAGAAGGTTGGCACATACAAGAATTTCTTCTATCTTATTAAATGGGATGAACTGTAAGTGGATTTTTTGGCTTCTATAATCATTTAATTGTGTCCTGTTCTCTAATTTTTCAAATGTATACATTTTTATTAGCACCATTGAAATCTAGACTTTGTCATGCCAAAGATAAAAACTTACCCAGAACTCTAGAAATAGTGTTTTATTATATAATAACACTGTACAAGAATCTAGCTCTTGACCAATAGACAACCAAACTAAATCTTAGGTCTGTGTACATAATGATATTTTGTAATGTTAATGTTTTTAAATGCTGGTGTTTTAACAGAAAGAACTCATAATTATTTGGGTAAATAGCTAGTTGCCTAACTAAGGTCTAATTTTATTTTGCCTGATTATCGAACTGCGTATCTTTAGGTACTTAGATATTTTTACAGAAAGAACTGTTACATTATTGAAGTTTTATACTGATAATGAAATTTAAGACTTAATAGTACAAGTTAGCCATACTTGGTACTTAACTAAAAGTTGCTCAAACTTTTTAAAGATTATTTCATAAATGAAACACCTAAGATTAATCAGTTTTCATTAAGTAGTTACTATGCCTCACTTTTAATCTAATTTTTTTGTAACGCCAGTGATTTTTTTTTTTTTCTGCCCCATAGAATCATTTTTCCTATCCAGATATCACAATTGCCATTAGAGTCAATTCTTCATCTTACTCTGTTTGGAATTTTAAATCAGAGCAGTGGAAGTTCACCTGATTCTAATAAACAGAGAAAGGGACCAGAAGCTTTGGGCAAAGTTTCTTTAACTCTTTTTGACTTTAAGCGGTAAGTATTACTGGATCTAGGACACATCTCTGCATCACAGGTAGGGTACGGACAGGATGGAAACAGTGCACATGGATTTTGAGCTGAGCAAAGTAGTCACTCTGCTGTAGTCTCAATGTAATCTGGTGGGTCACTGTTCTGGGGGGAGAAACAGTAGCCAATGACTGCACTTCTGTAAAGTATATTATAAAAGAATGCCATGGCTCTATACATTTTTCTTGATATTAAAAAGAATTCTATTTTTTTCTATTTCCTGCCTTTCTCCATTTCCAGAATGCAACAGGATTTAGCTATTCTAACTCACTAGCCAATGTGAGGCCCAATAGTGTTATGGTACCTTGGTCTAAGAGTTTTAATTTTAAGCATCTTACCTGTGGACAGTAATCTATTTTGTGCGTGTGGAGGCCCAAGCACAACCACAATTACCTTCTTCCAGAAAACCATTCTTATTTCTGAGGCACAGGGTCTCTCATTGCCTGCGGCTTGTCAATTAGGCTAACTTGGCTGGCCAGTGAGTTCTAGGAACCCACCCCTGTCTGTTTCCCTTAGAGCTGGGATTGAATGTTTACACTGGCATACCTAGCTTCTTAATAGCGATTCTGGAGATCAAACTCCAGCTCCCCTGCTTGTAGGGCAAGCATTTACCAACTGAGCCATCTCCTAATCCCTGAAATTGTTTGTTTTTTGAAAAATACAAAACAATTTATAAATGAAATAATGTAATGACAATTTGGAATTTATCCCCTGTAACTAGAGTCACAAGTGGTTGTAAGCTGCCCAGCATGGGTTCTGGAAACCAAACTAAGGTCATCTGGAAGGGCAGTAAGTGCTCTTAACATCTGAGCTGTCTTTCCAGCCTTTACACATTTATACACAAACAGTTTTAAAGATTAAACTTGGGGAAAAAAGAGAAATTTTATCTATGTAATGATTTCTTCTCTTTCCCTTCCCTTTCTCTTCCCCTTTCTTTTCTTTTTTCTTTCTTTTTTCTTTCTTTTTTGAGGCAGGGTTTCTGTGTGTAGCCTTGGAGAAGAGGACAGTTTGCAGGAGTCAGCTCTCTCCTTCCACAGTGAGGGCCTTAGGAATTAATGTCAGATAGAAGAACAAGAGCCTTTACATGCTAAGACATCTCACCAATACCCACTCCCTATTTTTATAAGTATATTTTGTTACAATACATCACACAACACACCTATATAATATTCATAGCCACCTTGTATTACTACAGCCAAATGGAGACTTTGTAAGAGAAATTGCTAGTGTTGAGATTATAAGCGTGTACTACCATGTCCAGCCTCTTAAAATTTATTTATTCATTTATTTTTAGGTATATTTATGCATGTGAACTAGAGTTACAGGCAGTTGTGAGCCACTATTAATTAAACCTGGGTCCTCTGCAAGAGCAGCAAGTGTTTCAAGCCACTGAGCCAGTTCTTTAGCCCTTAATTTTTATTTAAAAAGTTTTTTAGTCAGGAAGTCACCTTGTAGCCCAGATTTATGATTCTCCTGCCTAAGCCTCCTGGATACTAAGATTACAAACAGGTGCTGGCGTCTAGGTATTTATTGTTTAGTCTTCTAGAGAAAAAAATAAAATATATGTCATATATTTATATATCTATTATACTTTACATTTAAAATATGACGTAGCTTAAGTAATTTGTGCTTCAGTGCAAAGCAGGTACTGTATTTTTTATTTTAAGGTAAAAATCAGGATTCAGTTCTGTAATCCAAACTATGACCTGGAAGGCTTGGTCTCTCAAGAGTGCTTTGAAAGACTACTTTTTTTCACTCTCCGGTTTAGAGATGTTTTGGGGGACAGTGGTTGTCCTTAGACAAGCTCAATGTTCTGTCCTCAATGCCATTCTTTCCAAGATGCATTTTAATTCTCCCTTTCTTTGTTCCCATCCCACACATTAATATTTTTAGTTAATTTATTTTCATTTATTTTACATACCAACCACAGTTCTCTTCCTCCTCTCCTCCTGTTCCTTCTCCCCTAACTTCTTAATACAGTGTGGCAGTCGACCCTCCTAATATGTTCTTAAAGACTATACTGTTCAAGTTGATTGTGATAATGTATTGTGAGTTTGGGATTTTTTTAAATGAAAAAAAAAAATCACAGTATTCTTTTTATGTTCATGAAGGTTTTTAACATGTGGAACGAAACTTCTTTACCTTTGGACTTCATCCCATACAAGTTCTATTCCTGGAGCAATCCCCAAAAAAGGCTATGTCATGGAAAGAATTGTCCTACAGGTAATGGTAGTTTTGACACATGCAGGTGCTGAAATGTGAATGTCTTTGTAAAAAGTGTTTGTGTATACCATGACTTGGGTTGTTATTAAAGAAGCCTAATTAATCTTGTTTTATTCTCAGAATCTGTCTTCAATTTAATAATTCAAAAAGTTAGTGATTTTAATGTTATAAGGCCGTTTTTTAGGTTTTTTAGGCCCACTCGCCAGTGTACTGTAGCTGGTGTGGGCAGGATAAAAGTCCTAATCTTTAGATCTGAGGTTTGGTTTCCACCAATATCATTAATTGATCTCCACTGCAATGATCGTGATCAGATGACTTTAATTTTAGTTTTTCTATGCACAAACTAAATAAGATTTAACAAGATTTCTCATGCCCTTTCAAGATTAAAATGCCATAAATTGAATTGTTTTCCAGTTTGTCAGCTTTTAATGTCTTGAATTGTGTGAATGTCCTAGTAATTATTTTGCATTTCTATTCCCAATTTTTGCTTCAAGTACTCTAAGTTAAAATATCAAATAAAGGGATATTAAATAATCTTTTTGTATTTCAGGGTAAATTGATTAGAAGTAACCAGAAAATGTAGTTATAAATTGCTAAATTGATAAGTAAATTCTTTAAAAAATAATGTCTTTTCTAAGATTACATTAAAATCTATACTACCCTAAATACTAACTACCCTGCATCAGGGTTATGAGTTGGCCCACCCCAACGTCTACCAAATCTGTGATCTGCTTGAGTACATGAAGGGACTAGTTCTGCAGACCCAAAACTGCAGGATTCCCATGATACAGTGCAACAATAGAATATTCAAGAGGAGTCCCTGTGAGGGCCCAGCATTGAACCAAACAAATGTGTCTTTGCAATGAACACTTGCAAGTAAAGATATGTAGATAAAAGGGTTTACTGCATGATACTACAGTATCCATGATAAGATTGGGTTTTTTTTCCCCTTATATTTTATTTTAGGTGAGAGGTTGAAAGGGCAGAAGGCAGATACAAAAAGTCAGGGAAATGAATGGGGTGGAGATGCATGATGTGAAAGACACAAAGAATAAATAAAGAGAAAGTTTTTTTTAAAAAATTCCAGTTTCCAAAAGAGTGAAACATGTCCTGTATCTGTCCCAGAGATATATCCCTGCTTTTGTGAACGACCAGCTGTTGGTAAAAGAAAAGAGGCACCAGCTTTATACTTATATAAACGCACCTACATTGTTCCTGAAATACAAAGATGCTAACTTGGGAATGGGCCGGGTAGTGCATGCCTTTAATCACAGCATTCACGAGGCAGAAGCAGGTAGATGTCCGAGTTTGAGGCTAGCCTGGTCTAAAGAGCAAGTTCCAGGATGGCCAGGGTACACAAAATATCCCTGTCTTGGAAGAAAGAATCACAGAAGCTCAGTGGTTACTGTTAATTTTTTTCAGGTTGATTTTCCTTCTCCTGCATTTGACATTATTTATACATCTCCTCAAATTGATAGAAACATTATTCAACAGTACAAATTGGAAACACTAGAAAATGATGTAAAGGCAAAACTTATGGATATTCTTCACAGAGACTCATCATTTGGGTATGCTTTGTTTATTATTTTCTTGGGAATCTTCTGTGGTGTAAAGCTCAGGTTAAGGGCTTAATATTACAGCCCATGATTTAGAAGTGCACTTGATATGGAGGGTACAGCACGGTCCTAGCACAGTGAAAGACTGTGGCTACATTGTTAATTAACTAGGCTTGCCGGCCAGGGACTCTAGGAGTCCTCCTTACCTTTCATTCCCAGTGCTGCAGTTACAGATGCTAATTAGGCTCCAGTCCCCATGTTTGCACAGCAGGCAGTTTATCCACTGAGCCATTTACCCAGGCCATTTTTACTAAGATCATTCCTCATTCACTCCCCATCTTATTTTCTGAGACAGGGTTTCTGATTGAATCTAGAGCTTGTCTGCAAGTTGAGTAGACTGGCTGGCCATCAGGCACTAAAATACTTGTCTCCACCTCTAGCACCCAGCTGCTACAAAACAAAGCATATTAGTGCTGGGAATTGAATTCAGGTCCTTATATTGTAGAACAAGCACTTTCCCAAGTGAGCCATCTTGTCATCTTTGTAGTATCAAAGCAAACAGGCAGAGAGATAGCTTTATAATAGGTGCCAGTTGATTAATTTGCTTAACCTATAAAGAACCTTTTCATCGGCCAACAAGATGGCACAGTGCTTGCCAGTCAGTCCTGGTCACCTGAGTTTAATCTTATAGCCCACATACAGGTGAAAGCACAGACTTGAAGAGTTGTCGTCTGACTGCCACACATGCTCCGTGACATGCATACTCAAGCCCACATGTACGTGCACACACATAACAGAGCCAGTTCATTTTTAAAGAACCTTTTATGTCAAAAACAACTGAGTAGTAAAAGAAAGGGGATGAATAGGAAGTTCTTTGGAAAGAACTTTAATGCCTCTCAGACCTCTTACAAGACAAGCCCTTAGTGAAAATTAGATATAAGTTAATACAGTGTAGTATCTCAAACCCAAGTGGCAAAAATTTAAAATTTTAACCCTATGGTGCTAGGTTGAAAATACATTTTATACACATATACAAAATTATTTTGTTGGCAAGATATTTAAAGGCCACAATCACTTTTGAAGAGTAGTTTGACAAAATCTGTAGATGTTACAGTATATATATATACTATGATCCAGAAGTGTTGCTTCCTAGCGTAGAGAAAACGTAATATATTTCCTTATGGAAACAAGAATGTTCTTTATGATATCCATTTGAGTTGATAAAAACTGATGATTAACACTCATTGATGGAAATTAAGTTATCCAGTTAACAGCAGTGACTATTAAGGAGAATATAGCTATGTATACTAATACATGATATACTACATGAAGAAGTATTACCATCAACCCAACGGAAATAAAATCTAAAACACCAGGCGGATACTTCTATATGACTAGACAGAATTAGGAAGACGTCTGCCTTAGTTAGGGGCTATTGCTGTGATGAAACACCATGACCAAAGCAGCATGGGGAGGAAAGTGTTTATCTATAGACATATGCTTCCACATCACTGAAGGAAATCAGGACAGCAATTCAAACAGGCAGGAACCTAGAGACAGGAGCTGATGAAGGGTGTCTCTTACTGGCTTGCTTCCCATGCTTTGCTCAGCCTGCTTTCTTATAAAACCCAGGACCACCAGCCCAGCAATGGCCCATCCACCCTCATCTATCACTACTTAAGAAAGTGCCCTATGGGCTTATAACTATAGCTTAGGTCAAGTTGACTTAAACTAGCCAGCACATCTTCTTTAGGCGCTTTTTGACATATGTGTGTGTGTTTTTAAATACTGCACATGAAATGAATACATTTTACAGGTGTGCTACATGCACAAAGATGAGTGGGTGAGCCAGACATATTGTTGCATACCTGTAATCCTAACACAGGTAATAGAGGCAGAAAGGACAGGAGTTTGAATTTAGCTACATGACAAGTTTGAGACCTATAGAAGAGCTATAGAAGAACTGCCTCAAAAAGAATGAGTAAGTTGTGTGGTGGCACACATTTTTAATACCAGCACTGGGAGGAAGAATTGTTGAACACTGAATTTGAGGACAGTCTAATGTGCAGAGTGAGTTCTAGGACAGCCAGAATGACACAATGAAATCCTGTCTCAGAAAAGCAAAAACAAACAAAATAAATAAAAAATAGAATATTTAATGAACATGTCATTGAACTTAATCAGAATTTGTCTCTAAAAATATATTTTTTCTACTTTAACTATTTTTCAGTTTGGCCTGTATAATGTTTCCCTAAAGATTCATGGCAATAAGAGCTGGAGTGACAGCTCAGTGGTTAAAAGCACTGGCTCTTCTTTTGGAGGACCTGGGTTCAAGTCCCAGCACCCACATGTCAGCTCACAACTGTCTATAGTTCCAGCTCCAGGGGATCCAATACCTTTACACAGACACATTCACATAAACAACAATGCACATACAATATGAATACATCATTAAAAGATTCCTGGCAGCACTTATTTTCTCCATAGCATTTGCTCTTACTTGTGTAGATGGAATCCTTGCTGTCTTATAAAGTGACTCTGCTCATTCAGCTCTTGTTCTGTAGTGCCTGGCATCTTGTTGGAATTACCCTTCACTTTAACAACTGTCGTACTCTTGTCAAGGCAGAATAATTTCCATCTCCAGATGAGGGTAGATTATTGATGTGTGCTGTACATTGAATATTTCTGTTTCATATTGGTGTTAGCAGTATTGAGTACTAGTCACTTGTCACAAATGTATACATTTCTTCTTTGGCTTTTGAATTATTGAGACTATAGCTATGCCATAATTCTACTGAGAAATAATTTAATTCTATCATATATGCAGACTTTCTAAAGAAGATAAGGCCTTTTTGTGGGAAAAACGTTATTACTGCCTCAAACATCCAAACTGTCTTCCTAAGATACTAGCAAGTGCCCCCAACTGGAAATGGGCTAATCTTGCTAAAACTTACTCCTTGCTGCACCAGTGGCCGCCATTGTGCCCACTGGCTGCGTTGGAGCTTCTTGATGCAAAGTAAGTCCCATACATTTATTTGATGTTTTTTTTGTCAAATTTTCAAGCAATGTGTTGTGCTACAGAAGTATAAAAACAGCATAAATAATGTAAATGTATACACGTAATTTATAAAAGCATAATCTTTTTCATTGAAATGGTCAAGAAAGCATTTTATATCATTTAAAGCATACCTAAAGAAAGAATTAAATGTCTAATTTTGAATAACATATTATTGTACAGTTATTATTGTTTTAGTAATTATACAACTATAATAATTTATGGGGGCAAAATTAGTTTTGTGAAGCTAAAGTTTTAAAATAACTTGGGAACTGAATCTGTATTTACACAGTAAGTTTTTCCTCCTTTAGAAAAGAAAGAAAGTTATTCAGGGAAAGGTGAGAGGGAAATAGAAAGTAGAAGAGGGAACAGTAAGAATGAAGGGTTTAAGTGGAGGTTGTCGGGGAGGGTCAGCCAGAAGTCTGTATGTATGAAAATTCATTGGGAACTTGCTGTGTAGGCTAGTCTGGCCTTAGATTGGCTTGCCTCTGCCTCCTAAGAGCTGAGGCTAAAGGCATGTACGGCCACACCAGCACATTGATTTTGAGTAAGAGCCATTTGAATCTGATTTTTCAGGGACAGACTAAAATTGTGTCTTTAGTTAATACGGTTGCATTTGTAAGAAATCACTGTTACATATTGCTTTTCTGTTACTCTAGATTTGCCGATCAGGAAGTGCGATCTCTAGCTGTGAGCTGGGTTGAGGCCATTAGTGATGATGAGCTAACAGATCTTCTCCCGCAGTTTGTACAGGTGGGAGTTTTTACTTGGCTCCCTTGCTTCCTAGTCTAGTCACTCACCCTCATTTGAGGTAATAGGTTTGCTATGAAACCCCTTTTCTGTTGTAAAATGCCACTGCAGTACAGCAGAAATATTGAGGGCACTGTGTGAGAATAGAGTATGATCTCCCCTTACTGGTGTCTTCCTCACATGAGTATGGCATATGACCATAAGAACTTATACTTTTCAGACTTTTCAAAAAATTTTTCAAGCAAGGTTTTTTTGTGTTGCCCGGCTGTCCTGAAACTTGCATTACAGACCAGGCTGGCCTCAATCTCAGAGATCTGCCTGCCTTTGCCACCTGAGTGCTGGGATTAAAGGTGTATACCCAACAATTTTGAGGAATTTTGCCAGATGATTTTTTTTTTTTTTTTTTTTTTTTTTTTTTTTGAGGCAGGGTCTCTCTATGTAGCCCTGACTATCTCAGAACTTACTCATGTAGATCAGGCTGGCCTTGAACTCACAGAGATCCATCTGCCTTGAGTGCTGGGATTAAAGGCATGTATCATTATGCTTAGCCCCTATAGTAATTTTTTTTTAAAGTATTCGTTTATTTGCAGTGCTGTGGATTGAAGGAATGGCATTGCTCCTGGTGAGCAAGCCTTCTACCACTGGGGTATAAAGCCTAGCCACTTCATTTCTTTAGGTACCCTTTTTTCACCAGTGAGTCATATGTAGTCTGCAGATTTGATGCTCTGAACGTTTTGTATGATTTGACTGCTAATAACTCTTATTTCCTCTTACAAATAGGCTTTGAAATATGAAATCTACTTGGATAGTTCACTAGTGCGCTTCCTTCTGTCCAGGGCATTGGGAAATATCCAGATTGCACACAGTTTGTATTGGTAAGATTTAAATTTTCTCAGTGGCTCCTTTCTTTTGCAGATATTGACAGAGTTGGCATAACTATTAAATATAAACAGTGTGCCCATGGCCATGGGTGGCCAGTTGGGTAGTGAATCTATTATTTTAAGGAAGCTGAAATTTTTTTCTTTAGAAATAAAACCAAAATGAATAAAACTGGAGAGTATTTGAACATGATGGCCTTATAATGACTACTGCACCTTTTCTTGCTTATGTGACTTAAGTTCCTGGATATCCAAAGTAGACCTTGTTAAGCTGATCTTTGAGGGAGCCTCATCCAGTTCATAGAAGTGGCTGACATAAGTATTTTTGTTGCATTAGGCTTCTCAAGGATGCTTTGCATGATACACATTTTGGAAGCAGATATGAGCAAGTGTTGGGTGCTCTCCTCTCAGTAGGAGGAAAAGGACTCAGAGAAGAACTTTCTAAGCAGATGAAACTTGTACAACTTTTAGGAGGAGTGGCAGAAAAAGTAAGACAGGCTAGTGGATCAACCAGACAGGTATGTCCATGGAAGAGAACACAAGTGTTATTTGTAACTGGCCTGGCCCCGTATCCTCCTTCTTAGGCCTCCTGAGTGCTGGAATTGCAGATGCTTGCCACCACACTTGGGCATTTGGAACTTTGAAACATGATTGTAATATTGTACCTTTATTTTATTTGTTTATTTAATTATTATTGAGGTTTTTTGTTTTTTTGTTTTTTTTAAGAGACAAGAGTCTCTTTATAAAGCCCTGACTATCTTTGAACTGACTAGGTAGACCAGGCTGGTTTCAAAGTCACTCTTGATTCTGCCTCTTAGTACTTGATTAAAAGTGTTTACCAGCACACCTAGCCATAATATGTATACATTATACATAATGTATCTTAGTTCTTGAACTCAGCTTGTCTTCAAGTTCATGAACATGGAGAAGGAAAATGTTTTTCTATTTAGATGTTCTTAAATTCTTTCAAAAAATTGTTCCTGTTTTTGTTTTGTTTTGTGTTTTTGAAAATGGCCTTTTCACTTTATCTTGGAGAGTTCTTGTCAGCACATACAGTTAGTTACAGTTAACATTCAATATATATAATGTCACAAAGCACTTAGAATATCATTTATGAGCCTCTATGAACATTGTTTATACATTTTTCTTTCCCAAACAATGCTGCTGTGAACATTATTGTATACATATATTATTGCACACAATTACCTGTCTCCTAGTATTTCTTTTTGTTTTGAAAGGATGGATTCTTCCTGTGTTGCCCAGGCTAATCTTAGACTACTGAATTACTTTGCTATACAGTTTCAATCTCCCTGGTAACTCACTTTGTAGATACACGTCACTGTTCCAGACTTGCTTTAGTTTCTTATGAAATATTCCTATGGACAGAGCTATATCATTTTAATTATAATGACTTATTTAGATTGTTAGATTATTTTCTCTAAAAAGCCATACCTGGCATGATTCAAGCACTTGAGAGGCAGAGGCAGGCATATCTTTTGTGAGTTTGAGGCCAGTCTGATTTACAGAGTGAGTTCCAGGACAGCCAGAGCTATTTAGTGAGACCCTATCTTAATAAAGGATAGATATTAAGGGGTAGCCCCTGGTAGGTTTCCCATGACCTGGTAAATGATCCCACACCCTTGAATATATCCACATTCCTGACTGGACTCAATGAGTTGTATAGGAAAAAAGAGTTCATGGGAGGGACATGTGTTAGGGGATGGAGGAGGTGACTATGAGTAAGATACATTATATATTACATACATGAAGTGTTCAAAGAGCAGGATGGCTCTGTTAGTAAAGTGCTTACAGCACAAGCTTGAATTTGAATCCCCAGTGGTACCCCCTGAAATCTCAGTGCTGGGGAAGTGAAGATAAGAGGGTCCCTAGGACTCACTGGCCAGCTAGCCTAGCCTAATCAGTAAGCTTCAGGCTTAATGAGAGACTCTGTCCAGAAATATTAAGTGAAGAGGGATTACAGAAAACACCTGCTATTGACCTGTGGTTTCCATGCGTATGTACCTGTGTACACATGTTCATTCTCAGAATGAGGAAATCTTCATTTTCATGTTGTACTTACAGAGGCAATCTCTTTCATAGGTGGTCCTACAAAAGAGTATGGAACGAGTACAGTCTTTTTTTCTGAGAAATAATTGTCGTCTTCCTCTCAAACCAAGTCTAGTTGCAAAAGAATTAAATATTAAGGTAACACAATACTCTCAAGTTCATATAAATGTCAGAATAATGCACAAGAAGAAGAGTTGCAAGTTAGGATGAGACCTGTAGTTTTTAAGTTCCTAGTAAAAGGTGCCATTAGCTCTATTTTTCGACATATTTTTATCTAATCAGTATTCCTAAAAGACATAGGTTTTTTAAAGATTTATTTATTATGTATGCAGTGTTCTACCGGCATGTGTGCCTACAGGCCAGAAGAGGGCGCCAGATCTCATTACAAATGGTTGTGAGCCACCATGTGGGTGCTGGGAATTGAACTCAGGACCTCTGGCAGAGCAGCCAGTGCTCTTAACCTCTGAGCCATCTCTCCAGTCTTTGTTTGTGTTCTTAAATTAGGGTTATGGTCTTACACTAGTAATTTTATTTAGAGTAAGTTTTTATTTAAGGTAAGTTTTTTTTTAGCCCACTGATAGAGCACTTGTCTAGCATGTGTAAGACCCTTAATTCAATCCCCAATCCCACAAAAAGTAAGCAGATAAAATGTGATTTGATCTAGGCCATGAGGTTATTAAAGTGTTAGTCAGTGTTTGATTACATAGGCAATGAATTTCACCAGTATGTATGTGAAAGTGGAGCTCTTGTCTCAATTCAGGATGAGTATCGGACATCTGTGTTCTGTTGAGAGATTCAGATACTTAGAAGTTCAGGTGGGCTTTAGAGGGTTTTGCACCAGGTTTTAAAATTTTTGTTTTTCTGCCTTTATAGAGTTACTATTTTACTGATACATATACTATGTTTAAATTGCAAGAGCTATTTACATATCATATTACTGACAGATCATGTCAATGCTAGTTAACATCTGTTGTTTGATTTGCTGTAATTCAAAGCAACAGATGAAAAGGAAAAGTATGAGAGACAGTAAATTCAAAATGTGCGTCCATGCTAGTGTCAGCCTTTCTAATGCTCCGTGTTGTGTTTCAGTCATGTTCTTTCTTCAGTTCTAATGCCCTGCCTCTGAAAGTCACAATGCTGAATGCTGATCCCATGGGCGAGGAGATTAACGTCATGTTTAAGGTGAGGTGACTAGAGTTCTTCTGTAGGTTTTGTCTCTTGGGTTCTTGAGGGGCAGGGGGTTAGTTTAGTTTGGTTTGGTTTTGAGACAAGGTCTTTGTGTGACCCTGGCTGTCCTGGAAATGGCTCTGTAGGCCCCGTTAGAGTTGAGCTTGTGGTTGTCTGCCCGTGTGCACCACCACACCATTGTAGGCCCGGTTAGAGTTGAGCTTGTGGTTGTCGGCCCGTGTGCACCACCACACCATTGTAGGCCGGTTAGAGTTGAGCTTGTAGTTGTCTGCCCGTGTGCACCACCACACCATTGTAGGCCGGTTAGAGTTGAGCTTGTGGTTGTCTGCCCGTGTGCACCACCACACCATTGTAGGCCGGTTAGAGTTGAGCTTGGGGTTGTCTGCCCGTGTGCACCACCACACCATTGTAGGCCGGTTAGAGTTGAGCTTGTGGTTGTCTGCCCGTGTGCACCACCACACCATTGTAGGCCGGTTAGAGTTGAGCTTGTGGTTGTCTGCCCGTGTGCACCACCACACCATTGTAGGCCGGTTAGAGTTGAGCTTGTGGTTGTCTGCCCGTGTGCACCACCACACCATTGTAGGCCGGTTAGAGTTGAGCTTGGGGTTGTCTGCCCGTGTGCACCACCACACCATTGTAGGCCGGTTAGAGTTGAGCTTGGGGTTGTCTGCCCGTGTGCACCACCACACCATTGTAGGCCGGTTAGAGTTGAGCTTGTGGTTGTCTGCCCGTGTGCACCACCACACCATTGTAGGCCGGTTAGAGTTGAGCTTGTGGTTGTCTGCCCGTGTGCACCACCACACCATTGTAGGACGGTTAGAGTTGAGCTTGTGGTTGTCTGCCCATGTGCACCACCACACCATTGTAGGCCCGTTAGAGTTGAGCTTGTGGTTGTCTGCCCGTGTGCACCACCACACCATTGTAGGCCCGGTTAGAGTTGAGCTTGTGGTTGTCTGCCCGTGTGCACCACCACACCATTGTAGGCCCGGTTAGAGTTGAGCTTGTGGTTGTCTGCCCGTGTGCACCACCACACCATTGTAGGCCGGTTAGAGTTGAGCTTGTGGTTGTCTGCCCGTGTGCACCACCACACCATTGTAGGCCGGTTAGAGTTGAGCTTGGGGTTGTCTGCCCGTGTGCACCACCACACCATTGTAGGCCGGTTAGAGTTGAGCTTGTGGTTGTCTGCCCGTGTGCACCACCACACCATTGTAGGCCCGGTTAGAGTTGAGCTTGTGGTTGTCTGCCCGTGTGCACCACCACACCATTGTAGGCCGGTTAGAGTTGAGCTTGTGGTTGTCTGCCCGTGTGCACCACCACACCATTGTAGGCCGGTTAGAGTTGAGCTTGGGGTTGTCTGCCCGTGTGTACCACCACACCATTGTAGGCCGGTTAGAGTTGAGCTTGGGGTTGTCTAGCCATGTGCACCACCACACCATTGTAGGCCGGTTAGAGTTGAGCTTGGGGTTGTCTGCCCGTGTGCACCACCACACCATTGTAGGCCGGTTAGAGTTGAGCTTGGGGTTGTCTGCCCGTGTGCACCACCACACCATTGTAGGCCGGTTAGAGTTGAGCTTGGGGTTGTCTGCCCGTGTGCACCACCACACCATTGTAGGCCGGTTAGAGTTGAGCTTGTGGTTGTCTGCCCGTGTGCACCACCACACCATTGTAGGCCGGTTAGAGTTGAGCTTGGGGTTGTCGGCCCGTGTGCACCACCACACCATTGTAGGCCGGTTAGAGTTGAGCTTGTGGTTGTCTGCCCGTGTGCACCACCACACCATTGTAGGCCGGTTAGAGTTGAGCTTGTGGTTGTCTGCCCGTGTGCACCACCACACCATTGTAGGCCGGTTAGAGTTGAGCTTGTGGTTGTCTGCCCGTGTGCACCACCACACCATTGTAGGCCCGGTTAGAGTTGAGCTTGTGGTTGTCTGCCCGTGTGCACCACCACACCATTGTAGGCCGGTTAGAGTTGAGCTTGTGGTTGTCTGCCCGTGTGCACCACCACACCATTGTAGGCCGGTTAGAGTTGAGCTTGTGGTTGTCTGCCCGTGTGCACCACCACACCAGCTTTCCTTGGCGTTTGCCCTTGTTTCTGTTCTCCAATGATAATTTATTTGTATTGCTTTGCTGAAGATCTAGGCTCCTTCTGCTTGGTGTTTCCAAATAATCTGGGGCTATACTATGTATTTGCACCATTTGTCCAGCTAGATCACTGGGGGGAAAGACAGCTCAAAATTCCTTTTAAATAAATGTATTAAACATTTATTTACTATTAAAGTTGAGTCAGTAATATTTAAGATGGTGGCACACACCTATAATTCAACAGGAAATGTAGGAGCGGAAGACCACAAGTTTGAGGATAACCTTGACTGTGAGACCCTGTCTCATAAAGATAGACCAATGACAGGAACAATTTGAGTACTTCTGTAAAATTATTAATGACATTAAATCTTCCCGATAGGATTGAGGACAGTAGGTGGGCCAACCTGGTGAGCATATCACAGCAGGCAGGCACTCCTAGGTTTCTCAAACTGCAAAGCCATTACTTAGGGGATTATTTGTGTGAGGCAGCATCTCACAGTATAGTCCTGGCTGGCCTTGAACTCTGGACCATCCTGTTACAAGCTTCCCATGTGCTGGGTTTATAGGTGTATGCCACCATACCTGACTATTAGTTTTTAGAAACATAGACATTGCCTGTATGAAGCACAATGACTGGAGTATTAGAAAATAGTCTATGACCTGTTGAAATTTTGTGAGTTGTGATCATAATGTGTATGTATACCTTGAAGAAAGAATGGAGAGTTCTATTTAACTCTTTAAGTTGATTAATTGAAAATTTGTAGATAGCTTAAATTGAACCTTCTTTGATAGATATGTTTCTGTTTGTTTTACTGATATATGTACCTTTTCTGAAAACAGTACCATCTATTTTAATGATAGACATTTTACAAGTTGTCTCAATATTTGTTAGGAAAATTTCCCTGAATCTTTTTTATAATTTTCTTCTAAAAATACATTTATCATTATTGTGTTAAAACTGTTATTCAGCCAGGTATGGTGATTATACATGTTTAATCCCAGCACTCCAGAGGCAAAGGTAGAAGGATTTTTTTTAGTTTAGGGCCTACATAGCAATCTACCCAGGCCAGCCAGGGCTGCAAAGTGAGACCCTGCCTCAAAAGATAATAAAAATAAAATAAAAATAAATCATACAATCTAGCTTTTAAAGAAAATGTAAATTTGCTGACATTCCAGCTAGAGTTATTCTTTTAGGAAGAACTAATATTTAGATTTCTTTATTATATATGTATGAATGTTTATCTGAATGTGCCTACATGCGTACTTGTGTCCTCTGAGATCAGAAGAGGGTATTGGATCTTCTGGAACTGGAGTTAAGGACAATTGTGAGCCACCATGTATAGCTGCTGGAAACTGAATCTAGGTCTTCTGCAAGAACATCAAGTGATCTTAAACTCTGTGTCATCTCTCTCTCCAGCCCCCAAAAGACTAATATTTTAAAGCGACCTTTTATTTTGAAGCTATTGTAGACTTACAGATAACTAAAAGAAATTACCTAGAGATTCTTGTTGACCTCTTACATAACTGTAATGTACTGATAGGACGTCAGCATTGGTGAACAGTCAAGAAACAAACTAGCACAGATCCCTTTGGTTTCCTTTTTTGTTTTGTTTTGTTTTTGAGACAGAATTTGTCTGTGTATCCCTGGCTATCCTGGAAATTTTCCCTAGACCAAGCTGGCCCTGAACTCAAAGATTCCAGTGTCTCTGCTTCCCAAGTGCTGGATCAAAGCATTGTTCCACTACCACCTGACTTCCTTTTGTTTTTTGATTGAAGGTACTTCACATACTCTTAAATTCAGCTTTTTAAACATACTTTTGAACAGAGTGTAGCTCAGCAGTAGAGTGTTTTTGTAGTATATACACGATCAAGGGGTCCCCAGCACCTCAATATTAATTAAAATGCGTTCTTTATGTAATGGAGGCAGGAGGTGTTTTTAGTACATTTCTCTAGGTCACCACAGAAAAGGACAGTGGGGCTCTGAAAATACCTTCCTTCTCTGCATGCCCTTCCAGACACCCCTCAGATCTTACAGCATGTAACTGGTGCTTGGAAAAGGGGACAACTTGTATTTCTTTACTTTCAAGGTTGGTGAAGATCTTCGGCAAGATATGTTAGCTTTACAGATGATAAAGATTATGGATAAAATCTGGCTTAAAGAGGGACTGGATCTGAGGATGGTGATATTTAAATGCCTGTCAACTGGCCGAGATCGAGGTAGGTCTGTTACTTGGATCTTAATTTCTTACTTTGCCTCATGAATGGATTTACTGTTGAGCTTGCTTTTGGTTGTATCCTCACAAGTCCTAGTACAGGCTTACTGAGGTCTCGGGTTTTACACCTAGCATTATATAGTGATTGGATTCTTTTCGTGTGGTTATCTCTGCGTTCCTAGGCAGAGATAGGCCTGGAGAGTGAGTTCCAGAACAGTCAGGGCTACACAGAGAAACTCTGTCCCCCCAAATAATAAACAATTACAAAGCATTTAGAAGAACTACTAAGAGAACAGCTAAGTAGGTAGCCCTAATAAACAGTTTACTACAACCAGAAGTGTAGACTAATTAACCTTATAAGGACTTTATTTATGTAAACCAACTCTGGGTTCGTTTCCTTAGACTAAATAGTGATAATGTGTGGTGATATATTTATTGTATGTTTAATAAAGTGTGCCTGAAAATTAGAGGGCAGAGACAAACCACAGATTTAGCCATGAAGGTCAGAGAGTGATAACCCATGCCTTTAATCCTAGAATTTGGGAGGCAGAAGATGGGCACACACCTTTAATCCCAGCACTTGGGATCCTATGCCTATTCTCCCAGTACTTGGAAAATACACACGCTTTTAATCCTATCAATATGAAAATTGAACCCGGAAGTGAGATAACTGATTTTCAGTCAAGCTTTATTAAATACACAATATATCACCACAATAATGAGGTTTTCTTTTTCCATGAGAGTGTATTTTTATTTTGTTACTCAGTTGATAAATTTTTCCATTTTACTTTGCTATTTCTATGTGTTAGGAGACACATACATATGGAGATCAGAGGACAAATTTCAGGAGTCAGCCCTCTTTATATTCTTCTGTGGGTTCTAGAGATTGAAATCAAGTTGTCAAGCTAGCATGGACAATTTTACTCACTGAGCCACTTCAGTCCTTAGCTGATAAATTTATGAAATAATGATGATAACAATTTATTCTGTGTGATAAATTTTACACGTTCACCAAATGACACCATCATTCTTTTGTTTTTGTTTGGTGGGTTTGGGTTTTTTGAGATAAGAGTTTTTCTTTGTAGCTGTCCTGGAACTCACTTTATAGACCAGGCTGGCCTTGAATTCACACCTACCTCTGCCTCTCAGTGCTGGGATTAAAGGTATGTGCTGCCACCACCCAGCAGATTTTTATTTTTAATTTATGTGTATGGATGTTTTGCTAGCATGTATGTTTGTACACTCTGAAGAGTGCCTGGTGCCTGCAGATGCCAGAAGTGGGCATCTGATCTCCTCACACTGGGGTTATTTATATGAGCTACCTACCATGTGAGTGCTGGGATTCAAATCTGGTTCCTCTAGAAGAGAAGCCAGTATTTTTAACTGCTGAGCCATCTCTCTAGCTCTTGGGTACTTTTAAAAAATAATTTTAGTTGCTCACATTTTCTAACATGATTTGCCAGATTTGGTGTCTTTTTTTTTTTTTCCGAGGATTGAAAGCTATAAATATTTTAGAGACTTACTTTGGGGACACATTTTCACACAGCTTGATATTTTGTTTGTTAAAGGCATGGTGGAGTTAGTTCCTGCTTCAGATACCCTCAGGAAAATCCAAGTGGAATATGGTGTAACGGGATCCTTTAAAGATAAACCACTTGCCGAGTGGCTGAGGAAATATAATCCTTCTGAAGAAGAGTATGAAAAGGTAATCAGCATGTTTCTTTATTCCAAAGAACTTTGTCAAAACATGTTATGGAAACTATTAATACTTCTCTTAAGACCTGTGATGGTGTTAATGTGGCTTAAGAAAGACTCCAGCTTTGTTGTTGGTCTTTTAGAGTGGCTTAGTTAGACCACTCCCATTTTTAAATTCCTTTCTATGGTCTCTCTACAGAATCCCTAGCTGTCCTAGAACTCACTATCAGGCTGCCCTTGAACTCACAAAATTCTACCTGCCTCTGCTTCCCTAGTGCTGAGATTAAAGCCCACCATTCTGTCTCCATTTTTTAATTCTTTGTAGTCCTGGAAAGCAGTATGGCAGAAGACAGTATTTCTTCATTTTAATAGTGACTTGTGATTTCTGATAGATGATGGTCCAGCATGCTTGTTGAACCTTCTTTGTTTGACTAAGAGGAGTATAGCACAACAGAGTCCTATTGCCTCTGTTGGATAAACACTTTGGTTTCACTTGTCTGTAAGATATAGCACTGATCTTGATACCTAAGTTACTGGTTTGTGGTGGGTTTTTAAATAAGTAGTTGTATATAGAGAGATTGGTGTTGAGTTATTAAGTAAACACTTTGCTGTTGTCATCATTATTGACAATGGTTTCTGGAGGACTGTAAAATTAAACTAGCCACAAAAACCAATAGAACTATACCACTTAGAAATCCAGTATTTTCATAGTAGTAGCATTTTGGTGCAAACCTGTGAATTTGACTGGGATACAGACTCTGTCTGAAAAAGAAGAAAGCAATCACATTATTTTGAGAATCAGTTGGCATGCTTTAAAATACTCACTATGTGCATCTTACATGCTATGTATCCTGTGTTATGCTAGAAATCCTCAGGAATAGCAAGTGTAACTGAACAAATGGGTCTAACCTTGAGGCTCTAGATACACAGGGAGTTATCAGATGCTAAAACAGAACCACATTAGTTGCATTATTGAATATTTTAAGATATGTTGACTTTTTTTGTGTTGTTCTACATGCTACATAAACAATGGCTTAACATATTCTTAGCCCCTAAACTGACTTACTTTTTAAAATTATGTTTATAAATGTGTTTTATTTATGTGCCCTCATGCACCTTTGAGGGACAGAAAAGGGTGTCAAATCTCCTGTAGCTAGAGTTTGGGAGCCACCTGATGTAGGCGCTTGGAATCAGAAAAAATAATTGCTTATAACTTCTGATCTATCTCTGAAGCTCAAATCTTTCTTTACATGTGTTCTCTTTACTACTAAAAAGGAAAATTAATTTGATCTGTTAAAAAGTATGTTTTCCAGAACTTTGGAGTCAGAAGCAGATGAATCTCTTTGAGTTCTAGGCCAGCCTGGTCTACAGAGTGAGTTCCAGGACAGCCATGGCTATGCAAAGAAATCTTGTCATGAAAAATAAAAACAAAATGAAAAATTATGTTTTCCATGTTGAGGATTAAACCCAGAGAGTTTTGCAAATGCTAGGCAAACACGAGATTAATTTTTGTCCCCTTGATAACCTCATCTACAAACAGGATACTTAAAAGCTGGTTATTAGCTATTCATGCTTTTTTGTTATTGTTTTCAAGACACGGTTTCTCTGTGTACCCCTGACAATCTAGGAACTTGTTCTGTAGACCAGGCTTGCCTTGAACTCAAGAGTTCCAAATGCCACTGCCTCCCTAGTGCTAGGATTAAAGGTTTGCACCATCGCCTGGGCCTGGCTTATACTCGAGACTGGCAGGATTCATACCTAGTAAAAGAATCTAGAGAGATGCAGTAGTAGTTACCTTTTAGAAGAGCATTTAGCTTTTGAAATATGAAGAAACTGATGTTAGGAGAATTTGCCATTTTTTATATCTTTAAAATTTTTTTGCCTTTGGTGTTTGTTTGTTTGTTTTTTTTTTTTTTTTTTTTTTGAGAAAGGTGATTGTTCTAACTGGTCTGTAACTCATAGCAATCCTCCTGCCTCTACTTCTTAAGTGCTGGCATTATAGATATGAGCTACCATGCTCAGCTCTGCAAATACTGTTTTTAGAGATTGATCAATTGGGCCTGATGTTGTGGTGCATGCTTTTAAACCCAGAGCTTAGGACAGAGGCAGGCAGATCTCTGAGTTTGAGGACTGCTTGGCCTACAGACAGAGTTCCAGGACAACTAGGGCTACATATAGAAATCCTGTATCCCCCGGCAAAAAAAGTGATAAATTATTACTGTACACAGGCAAACTCTACCTCTTTTAAGACATTTTTTTTTTCTCTAACATAATTTTATGTCTTTGTTTCAGGCTTCTGAGAACTTCATCTATTCTTGTGCTGGGTGCTGTGTAGCCACCTATGTTTTAGGCATTTGTGATCGGCACAATGACAATATAATGCTTCGAAGCACAGGACACATGTTCCACATTGACTTTGGAAAATTTTTGGGCCATGCACAAATGTTTGGTAGCTTCAAAAGGTACTAATGTGTTATTACTGTCACTGAAGGGACATGTCCCAGGCCTTGTCCTTCTGCTGTAATTTGCCTTGTGACTCATTTTGGACATAACTAGGAATGAAAAAGGCCCTAAGAGATGACTTTACCACATAATGGACAAAACCAGTGTGTGCACTTTGTTGAAGTAAATGAACATTTATTCTACTTACTAGAGTTCATGGTATCTTCTAGAAACAGTTCCATTTGTATGATGGGAAGGAATATAAATTTTCTTCTGCATATTTTTGTAAACACTGTTGAAACTCTTTGGGCATATAAATACTCACTCTTATGAAATTTAATATTTAAGTTCTGTCCCAATGCCGAAGAAGTTGCTATGTAATAGTTTTTCCTCAAAATGTGAACATTCAATAATTAGGGAAAGGCAAGACTGCCTGGTGCTTTTTCCTGCTTGAAAATTATTGTAGTTCACGTGTTTTATTTAATAACAGCAGTGGCAGCATTTATTTTGAGTATGTTATGTACATAGGCTCTGTGTGTACTTTCAACAGGGATCGAGCTCCTTTTGTGCTTACTTCTGACATGGCGTATGTCATTAATGGGGGTGAAAGGCCCACCATTCGTTTCCAGTTGTTTGTGGACCTCTGCTGTCAAGCCTACAACTTGATAAGAAAGCAAACAAACCTCTTTCTCAACCTTCTTTCCCTGGTAACTGTTCTTTACTGACACTGGGTTGTTTGTTAGAGCCTTTGCATTTTAATAATTTTAAAAAGATGTCTTATGCTTTTGGAATAAAACTGACTATAGTTACAGCTGTCAAAATTTTACTGAACTATTTTTAGATTACTGCTATAGGTACTAACTATCTGATTCCACTGATTAGAAACTACAGGGAGTCAGAGTGGTGACCCCAGAATGGAAAGTAGTAGTAGCTAGAGCTTGAAAGGAGCATTGGCTACTGGTGGGTGAGTGTACATTTGTGTCTGTAGGTCTAGTGTATTCATTAAGCTGTATACCCAGGATTTCTGTGTTTCTTAGGATAAGTCACACACCTGGGTAAAAAGAATAAAAAACAAAAAAGAGGTCTGTAATTATTGGGACTGGAATTGTTAGAGTAAACATAGACCTTGGAGGGAGATCTGTATGTTCTATGTTTCATTCCATAAGTAGACTTTACTTCCAACAAGTTAGATTACGTTTCTCATTTGTGAGAGTAACTTAGGTACCCAAGCCATTAACAAACTCAAGTATATGATAATTTTTGTTTCTTTAATTCTAAGTACCTCACCAAGAAAAATTTTAACAGCTTTTTTTCCCCCCTTTTACAGATGATTCCTTCAGGGTTGCCAGAACTTACAAGTATTCAGGATTTAAAATATGTTAGAGATGCACTTCAGCCCCAAACTACAGATGCTGAGGCTACCATTTTCTTCACTAGGTATGACATGTTTAATTGTGTACAAATGCAAAGGGCTAGGGATGTAGCTAAGAGATAGAGTGCTGGTCCTCTCCTGGTCCTCTCTGTAAGGTCCTGGGTGTTCATTCACCAGCACTCACTGCTAAGAAAAATGTTTATTCCTTTCAAAGTACTTAGTAAATGATTTTCACTGGATGAATCCTGCTTATAAACATATTTCTAAGAAACATGTTTTCCACAGTAATGATCATGTGCTTTTTAAGATTCCTTTCTGAAATGAATTTTTTTTTTAAAGATTCTACCATAATAACTTCTGTGGATACCGCAACACAGCAGCAGACTGATACACTAGGGTTGTAAACTGTTACTTCATGACAGTATTTAAAGTGAACAGCTAGCATCTGTATGTCATTGTTGCTTTCAATAAAAACAGATCTTGGCAAGCATGTTCTGAAGACCCAGTGGCCATGTTCACTGACTTGTGCTGACATGTCTTCTCAGCAGGAAAGGATGAGCTTATATTCATGTATCCTTTTTCCTCTCTTGCCTACTTCCTCTTAGAGAAGAGGCCTAACACACTGACCTGGCCTCTCCTAGAGTCCACAGTCTGGCTGAAAATGAAGGAAGCTGACTTTTCAATGCTTCCCAGCTTAACGTAGCAGTCTGAGTGCTCATAGCTTTTATTGTGGTGGCCATTCCCTTCTTGGGGGCTGGGGATCAAACCCAGAGCTAGGCACATGCAGTTATTTTACTATTGAGCCAAATCCTCTCTCTTTTGTGGTTTGTTGTGATTAGTGGCTCTCCTATGCATAGCACATGCTAGACCACTAAAACATCTTTGCCCTTCAGCATGAGTCTGTACCTTTGGTGATCTAAAGGTCTTATTATCCAGGCCTGCCTAACAGAGTGCTTTTCAGAACATTCCTTCAAAACTTCCTCTCCTAATTAAGTGCGATCATGATCATCTGAGGGAGTCTTGCTACCAAATTATCCCATGCTGTTTAGTAGAATTTTTAAAATGTGGATTAAAATAACAGTCATCTTTTTTAGTAATACAGTAATCATCTTCTAGTTCTAATAGTTCTTTGGTCTTGGATCCCTTATATTCTCAAGAAATCCAAATATTACTTCTTTTTTTTTTAAATTATCCTTTTTCACTTAGCTTTTTTTTTCATTTTTACATACCAACCACAGTTTCCTCTCCTTCCCCTCAAACATTTATTTATTCTTTGTTGGAGCGAGGTGCATTTTAATGGTTTATCTTTGGTCCAAAAAAAAAAAAGAGAGAGTTGTTGGCAGAGTGAAAAATCTACTTGATACTTTATCTTTTAAAAACACTTTTATTATTTATTGTGTGTGTGGTGTATACTGCCTGCTTGTATGGAGGGCAGAATATAATAATGTGAGGGGTTGGTTCTACAGAATGTGAGTCCTGAGGATTAGCCTGAGATCATCATGCTTGGCAGCAGATACCTGATGAATCTCCCCCCAGATCCTGCCCATACTTGATATTTTAAGAGGAATTTTATCTTTTAGTATCTTGAATTTACCAAGTGTCTCCATCCCCGTGATTAACAAGTTTCTGGTTATTTTGTAGGCTGATTGAGTCAAGTTTGGGAAGCATTGCCACAAAGTTTAACTTCTTCATTCACAACCTTGCTCAGCTCCGTTTCTCTGGTCTTCCTTCTAATGATGAGCCCATCCTTTCATTTTCTCCAAAAACATACTCCTTTAGACAAGATGGTCGGATCAAAGAGGCCTCTGTTTTCACATATCATAAGAGATACAACCCAGATAAACATTACGTAAGTCTGTTCATTATGTGTAGAGTATCATGAACCTGTGCTTGTTGCTTCCATCAACGGTTCAGAAATAAGGAAATATACTTAAAGAATTATTTTAACTTGATTTTTATTTTTTATTGTTAAATTTTCTCAAAAATCATGAGCATTACCAGGCAGTGGTGGCACACGCCTTTAATTCCAGCACTTGAGAGGCAGAGGCAGATGGGTCTTTGTGAGTTGGAGGCCAGTCTGGTCTAAATCATGATGGTCAAAATACATTTCTTCTTTTAGTGTCAGAGTATTATCTTATTCCTTCTGTCATCCCTAAGTATCAAAGGTAGACCTTGCTGGCTGAAACATATTTATCTAATACAGTTCAAAAGTCTTTAACTCCCGTCTGGGCATGATAATGCGCATCGTAATCTCAGCACCCAGGAGACAAGAGACAGACACATCTTTGTGTGGCCAGCCAGGGCTGCTTAGAGAAACCAAAGTCTTTAGCTCCCATTCTACTGCTCAGTACAGTATTGTCTATTTGTTTGTGTCACTGGGAATCATACCAGGGCTTTAATGACAACATGGCATCCATTGACCACACACATAAAGCTTGTTTTTCTTTTTCTGTGACTGGGTTTTACTATGTAGTCCTGGTATCGTGGAACTCTGTGTAGACCAGACTAGCCTCACATTCAAAGAACCACATGCATCTGACTCCCAAGTGCTGGGATTTAGACTTTTGCCACCATGCCCCACCAAACCTTACTTTTAAATGTAGAATTTGTGTTGGTTTGTTCACACACATTCTTTGTCCGTATGGTGTTTTGGTTTTTTGGGTTTTTTTCTCCTCTCTTTCCATGCTGAGAGTCAATCCCGGGGCTTCAGGAACGCTAACTGTATGCTGTACCACTAAACTACACCTCTATCCTCCATGCTAGTATATTCTTTTAGGTATTTTTTTATATCTATGATAGACTTTGTAGAAAGCCATTTCAATTTATTTTGTTATTTTATTGAGATTGTATTGTCTGGTTTATAATGGCACTGGAAAGGTACTAAGTTTATACACACATACACACATATGCCTCTGGTTTTCTATGGGTGCACCTGACTCTCCTTGAAGATGTATTCAAAGTACTGTAACTTACAATAGTTGAAATATCCAGTAAAACATATTCCCCCATAACTTTTTTTTTCCTTTTTTCTATTTACTTTCTTAAATTTCAAATAAACCTTTTTCCTTTTTGTTGGAAATTCACTAAATGTATATGTTTGAAAAGTACTTATATTTAAACATGAAAACAAAAATATTCACTTTCAAGTTTTTATTTGAATCTTACAGTAGCTAAGTTCAGTCTCAGAATTGCACTTGTATGTCCTATTATAAATACAATGAACTCTATTCACTGTTTCTTACCAGTGACATATTCCCAAGGTTAAAAGCACTTATACTATAAAGTTTAATGTCAGAAAAGAAATTTTATTATAGTGTAATATGTGTATCATTGATTTCTTTTCAGATTTATGTAGTTCGAATTCTGAGAGAAGGACACCTTGAACCATCATTTGTATTTCGGACATTTGATGAGTTTCAGGAACTTCATAATAAACTCAGCATTATTTTTCCACTTTGGAAGTTACCTGGGTATGTTCCTAGCCTCACAGAAATTCATCCTCATTTTCTTATGTAAAAACTGTTTATTTTTACATGTAAGTGGAAAACTTTGGTTAACATCCAGTTACAGTTAAAATAGTAAGTACCTCATACAGTACTGAAGGTAGATAAGGCCCTTGAATTTTGTGCTGAATAAATATGTGACTAACATCTTAAAGCTAGGCCTGGAAGCGTATGTATATAGGAGGCAGAGGCAAGAGACACTGAAAGTTTCAGGTGACCTGGAGAGGGTTGTTTTAAGTATGTAACTTAAGTATCCATTGTCTTTTGGTTTTTCAGAACGGGGTTTCTCTTTGTAAGAGTCCTGGCTGTCCTGGAACTTGATATGTAGACTGGGCTGGCCTGGAGCTCACTAAGATCTGCCTCCCAGGTGCTGGGACTAATGGTTCACATCACCACAGCCCAGCATATCCACTATCTTAAAAACCAAAACAACAAACAAGGTGTGAGCTTTCAAGACTCTAATTTTGTCACCTTGGTTGTGCAGACATAACACAGTATCAACTAAGATAATATCATGCAAGCCATACTGTCTCCTGTAATAAGTAAACCGGAGGTCAGTTGTTATGACTCAGCTGGTAAAGGCTCTTCCAAACCTGACAACTCTGACCTCAGTGTGTACCATGGCATAACACTGACCCCTTACCAGTTACCTCTGAAATTCTTAACTTTTTTTTTTTTTTTTTTTTAAGAAAAGGTTTTCTCTGTGTAGCCCTGGATGTCCTGGAACTCACTCTGTAGACCATGCTGGTTTTGAATTCAGAACCTTACTTGCTGGGAGTAAAGGCGTGCACCACCACAATCTGGCAGATGTAATCTTAATTCTTTGTTGTTTTTTTAAGATAATATTTTGTTTTAGATTGTGTTTGTGTATTTGCTGTGTTGGTGCATGCAGAGGCATCAATTACATAGACTTGGAGTTACAGTGGCCATTTTGAGCTGAGCAGTATGGGTGCTGGAAAGTAAGCTGAGGTCCTCTGCAAGAGCAGTACTGCTCTTAACATCTCTCTTGCCCCTAGTACTTAATTTTTTATCTAACTCCTTCTGTAAGTCCTCAGAGATACTGTAGCTTAACAACCAGGGGCTTTCCTTTGCCATATGCTTCTCTTAACGAAATTCAAAACATGGAGGCAAAATGGGTGCCAAAGTGTTACTGCTGGCCGTGGATCTTTGAGTTCAAGACCAGCCAGGGATACATAGTAAGACCGTGTCTCAAACAATATATAAAGCTTCTTACCGAGTGCACACTTTTTTTTTCCATCACCAAAATAAGAGTTGAGATGATAGTTTTGGCACCTGATTTAGGGCCTGTGTTGTTGTTTATTTTATTTTATGATTATTAAATGATGATTCTTTTAAAGATAAAGATCAGGTAAATATTAGTGAATGATTACAATTGAAACCAAATAACAGAAAATTAGTAAGAAATACAGGACACTAGTAAAGCATGCATATTTTTCTTGCCCTTTTTTTTTTCCTCCCAGGGATGGAGTTGTTGAGATAGGGTCTCATATAGCCAAGGTTTGCCTAGAATTTTCTGTGTAGCTGAAACTGGTCTTCAACCCCTAATCTTCCTGCCTCTACCTCCCAAATAGCACTAAGATTACAGGTATGTGCTACCATGCCCATCTACAACATGCATCTTGAAAATACTTTCTGATGAAATAGTTAAAATCACATTTGTTTTTGTTTTTCTTTCGTAGCTTTCCTAATAGGATGGTTCTAGGAAGAACACACATAAAAGATGTAGCAGCTAAAAGGAAAATTGAATTGAACAGTTATTTGCAGAGTTTGATGAATACATCAACTGATGTAGCCGAGGTGAGCTTCCAGTATAAGTAAACAACATATTCTACCTTTGTGTCATGTGATATCTAACTAATCAGCCTTTTTTCTCTTCCATCTTAGTGTGATCTTGTTTGTACTTTTTTCCACCCCTTACTTCGTGATGAGAAAGCTGAAGGAATAGCTAAGTCTGCAGGTGAGATTATACTTTTTCCTTCTGCTTGATAACATATGACTTTTGTGATGGGGTGAAGGTGGATGTGTCTGTTGTATGTGATATTGTTTGTGGAGGCCAGAAATCAACTTTGGGTATCTTTAGGTGTGTACCTTGGATTTTATTTTTTAAGGTTGATGTGTGTCAGTGTTTTGCCTGAATGTATATATGTATAGCATGTACAAGCCTACAGGGGTGAGAAGAGGGGTTTGGATTCCCTGGAACTAGGGTTATGGATGGTTCTAAGCCACAGTGTGGGTGCTGGGAATCTAACCCAGGTTCTTTGTAAGAGCAGTAAATTCTCTGTCTTTCTCTCCCTCTTCCCCTCCCCCCCTCTCTCAACAAGTTAGTCTTTCTAAGCTAGTCTATTTCTAGAAGAACTTAGCATTCCTAATAATAGCTTGTGAGCACCAAAAAAGGAGTACAAGTTAGTGCCATATGAGGTCGACTTTCCCTGTCCTTCCCCTTCCCCTTCCCCTCACCCTGCCATTGTGCAGAAGTTCTTTTGTTGATGTGTGAACCATTGCAAGCACATTGAGATAAAGAGGAAAATATTTCTGTTTTCAGGTTCAGGTCCCTTCAGTCCTACTCTGGGCCAAATAGGAGGAGCAGTGAAGTTATCTGTGTCTTACCGAAATGGCACCCTCTTCATCATGGTGATGCACATCAAAGATCTCGTGAGTGGCTACAAATGATGACTATAGAGCAGATCTGTACCTTAGTTAGAGCATTACTGTTAAGGGACTGCTTTTCTTTATAGGTTACTGATGATGGGGCTGACCCAAATCCATATGTCAAAACATACCTGCTTCCAGATGCCCACAAAACATCAAAACGTAAAACCAAGATTGCACGTAAAACTAGGAACCCAACATTCAATGAAATGGTAAGCTAATATGCATTTATCAAAATTTCTTGTTTTGAGATGTCACTATTTTTATTTCTTTTAATATTTATTTGTTTTCATTGTATGTGTATTTATTATTTTGCTGGTATGTATGTAGCGCCTTCTACCCACAATGGCTAGAAGAGTGTGCTGGTTTCTCTAGAACTAAAGTAACAGGAAGTTGTGAGCTGCCATGATTGAAACTGAACTCATGTCCACTTCAAGAGTATTCAGTGCTTTTAACTTTGAGCCATTTTTCTAGCCCTTCCCTGAATGTTTTATTTTCTTCTCTTAGTAATCCTCTTATAAAAAACAAAGTGTCAGCTGAACAGGAGAGAGTATTCGTGTGACTGGGACACTCAAAGCCAACTAGCAGATCCACAGCCCATCAGTAACCAGTCACTCCCCTTGCTCCCCTGCTTAACTATCTTTTTGAGTAGACACATTATTTATGGACCTTTGCATTTAATTCACACACAAAAATGTCTGGATAGAGATTGGAAGGCAATTTTAATTTTTTGTTTGTTTTGCTTTTGTTTTTGAGACGGATTTCACTGTGTAGCTCTGTCCTGGAACTCACTCTGTAGACCAAGCTGACCTAAAACTCACAGAGATCCACTTACCTCTGCTTCCTGAATACTGGGATTAAAGTATACACCACTACACTGGCTTGCAACTTGAATTTTTATCAAGACTATAAATTTATTAAAACCTCTAGAAAAGCCAGGCATGGGGCAGAGAAATGGCTCAGCACTTAGAAACACTTGTTCTTTCCAAGGACTGGAGTTAAGTCCATAGCACCTGTACCTTACAACTTTCTGTAATGCCAGTTTCAGGGAATCTGACACCATCTCTGGCTTCCTCAGGCACCCACACATATATAACATACATACAAATTTTTAAAAAGAGTAATGAATAAGTTTAAAGAGAAAAAAGGGGACTGGTACATTCCCTTACTTATAGCTCTTTAAAAGAGTTGAAGCAGGAAGATTATAATGTAAATTCAAGGTCAGCCTGGATTCCATAGCAAATCTGAGGTCAGAGAGCCTGTATCAAACACATACACACAGCCCTGTAGAGGGTCATTCACTCTAAAGCGTATGTGGTGCTTAACCAAAGAACACTTGGTGTTAGTCTTGTAAAATAGCAGTGGGGTTTTTAGTGGATTTTCCACTAGTTGAGACAAATGCAAGCAAGTCTTCTTGAGGTTGTTTAGGCTAACAGTGAGAGGGTCCAGATATTTCTCAGAACTTAACTGTGAAGCTTTGTGGACTTGTGATGAGGATTTGAAATAGAGTAGCTTTGAGCACTGCAGATCTGAGAGTGAAGAGTGCACTTTCACGTAAAGCTGCCACTTTCTAGTACATGGTATCCAACAGAACAGAATAAAACAATACAATTTTAATACTATATTTTCCAACTTGCTTTTCTTCCATCCTCTTTTTTCTCCAGCTAGTAGATAATCTTAAGGTGATCACCAGGCGATCCTTTCCCCATCACTTCCATCTCATGGAAACCATATCTGAAAATGGGGGTGGGGGCGGTTATTTTTTGACAGTGATTGGTCCTGCTTTATATAATCTCTTCATTAAAGATGGACAGGAATGATAGTTCAGTCCAATACTCTAGAAGTTAAAAACCTCCTTCTGATATATTGAGACAAGCTTTGGTTCTGTAGTCAGTGCCGTTCATTATATCACTCTTTGACTGATATCTTTATATTTTATTGAAAATATTCCAATAAACCAAACCTTATTATTTTTCCCCTCTAGCTTGTGTATAGTGGATACAGCAAGGAAACCTTAAGGCAGAGAGAACTACAACTGAGTGTACTCAGTGCAGAATCTCTTCGGGAGAATTTCTTCTTGGGTGGAATAACCCTGCCGCTGAAAGATTTCAACTTGAGCAAAGAGACAGTTAAGTGGTATCAGCTGACTGCAGCAACATACTTGTAAACCACAGATTTCTCAGCTTTGGAAGCAAGGAGTTATAAATGTATGCACATGTGCGTACCCACAAACACATACACACTTGGGAACTTTATATATATTTTTTATACTAGGGCAGAAAGTAATATACTTGCAGTGTTTAAACACATCTGTTGGACCAATTGTCACATAACTAACTTTTACAGATTTTGGGAAGCCATCACTGTTTCAAAGTCATTAAATGCTACCAATCCCAAACTTGATATATAGTATATAGTAAGTCCTGAAAAGACTTTGAGATAATACTGTCATTTCGACCACCATGTCTGCATTCTTCCTATACAGACACAGCTAATGGTTTTCTTGTTATGCACCTCACAGCCTTTACCACTGTGTATGCTCACAGCCACCAAAGGAGAGATGCAGCTGCTACTCAACAGCCTGAAAAGCACAGCACAAATAGTAGGCAGAGTGCTAAGAACTACTAAGTAGTTTATAGAAGTAGAAAAAAAAAAAATACTATTTTTATTCTTTGTTAAAGCCTTTTCAGAGTAAGTGCCAGTCACTGGAGTTGTAAATAATGGTGCCTTACTTAACTTTATATGCTTCATTGGCACTTCATTTCTGATTAAAGACTAAGTAGTTTTCATTCATTTTCACCTTAATGTGGACAAAATATCAGGTATATTTACTAATGGTTTCCCCGTAAACACTTCTGATTGTGACCTGGTTATTTTAACTATTAAGCTATTTGACTTAATGTTTGTTGCCCAGTAATTGAATGAGATTCACTGATACAGTTGTATTCTAAATTCTATCATTCCATTATAATCCTACATTTATATGCAGGAATGTGAACTTAAATTGGAGTTTCACATGCATGTATTTGTTATACTTTACTCTCTCATTAAACAAATGGAAATTGTTTGGCCTTGAACCCATTTTTGTTTGGTAAGAGGCCCAGGATAAGGATCTTAGGATCCAGACTGAACTTTAATTTAGACATTTAGGGAAGGTGTTGTGTCCTATATTTGTAAACATTGTACATTCACATGAAAAAATTATTTTCTGTAATAGAAGGGAATTCAGAATTACAAGAGAGAGTTTGAAATCATTCTGGAGTAACCATTAGGAATAAGATTCATTTTGATTAGTTTCTTCTTTCAAACATAACTTTGTTTAGTTTTGGTCAACATGTATATAAGTTTTGTGGTTAGAAGTTTAAGTATTTTTAGAATGGTAATAGAGATGTAGAAAATCTTGTAGTCATGAAAAACTGACAAACTAGTTAGTGAAGGGTACCAAGAAAGGACAATCTGATTCAGTTTGCTAGAATAAAATTTTTATTAAGTGTGCAAAGTGATTAGCATAAAGGAGGGTACTTAAAGAGCTAAATTAAGTCAAGGGTGTTATCATTTGAGTAGATTTTTAAAGAAATCAAAACTTGAAAATTTTGGTGCCTAACACTGTGGTCCACTTGTAGGGAAACCTGTGAGTATAATAGATGATTTTTTTATATTAAAGTGTGTTGTCTTCTTGTTAATTTAATTAAAATGAAGATCAGAGCATCAGTTTGCTTTTTCCACAATTAGCATTTCCTTAAGTTGTTTTGCAGATGTAAGCAGCACTATAATTTTTTTTCAAAGAGACCTAATTCCATTCCATGAGTCACCTATCTACTTTTTTAAAAGATGCTATTTGTAAAAGATTGTCATTGATTGGACACAGCGTGGTGGACTTCTTTGTGATCTGTTACAGTGTATCCCATATAATAGAACTAGAAAAGTTAATGTCACTTTTCAGTGACAAGAAGTCTGATACATATCTAAAAGTATATATTATGATTAATACTGTATAGTTAAGAATTCAGAACAGAAGGTAATACTTTCTCTTAATTTAACTCAAACTAGAACACATATATTTTAATATAAGTTATTTCTCTGTAAAATGCTAATCTTCAGCCCATACCAAAAAACTAGCGATAGGGAGGAGAGAATAGCCTCTCTGCACTACCACTGCAGTCCGTTATAAATCAGCTTGCTTTTCAAAAACTTTTTAACACTCACCTTAAAATAAATTTGGAAAAACAAAACTCTAAACTGGCCAAGACACTAATTTTTATGTATAATCACATTTATAACTACCTTTGTCAAATAAAAATAATTCTGCTACATACAAGTCCTGTGCCAGAATTTTTTGTTCTTGCCAGTGCTCTAGGATCTGAAGATGACAGTTCATCCCAAGAACCTATGTTCTCTGAGGGATCCACTGAGAACTGGTTCAAATGCTTCTTATTACTGTGTTCATGTGAATCAAGTTGTTAAAGCATGTATATCTTTTTTACATATTCATTTTTCAAAATTAAAGTTGTATAAAAAATTAAAATTCTTGCCTTAAATTGTTTAGTTCTTTCTAAGATTCATGAATTGTGGCATATAAAAAATTCATTTTTGATAACTCAGATTTTAAAGACACTGAAGCCCTGCTATTATAATAAACATTTACTTACATGCTGCTTTCTAGCAGTGCAAATGTGGATGTGATTACTGGTGTCCTCTGTAAGAACCAAATGCTTTAATTATATCAGCATAGTAAGTGAAGATGTATAATATTTTTATTAATACTTGGGATATATTCAGTGGATTGAATGTGACTTCACAACTATACTACAATTATATTAAAATACTTCCAGAATAAAGGAACTCAACTGTCATTTCTTTCCTTGTTTTAATATTTTGGTTCAGACTTTTGTAACACAGTGTTCTTGGCATCTTACCCAGGAATTTATAAAGTTTAGTAATCATGAATTTCTGTCAGAGTTCTCTAAAATATTTGAATTGATATCTGAGTGTGATTCTTTGGAGTTCTAGATATCATTTTGCTACAGCCCATCACTGTTCCTGAGATGTGAAATCATCTGTAGATGTGGTTCCTACTCTTCTGTTAGTTTACTAATAGTGCAACAACCACACTCTAGGCTTAGCTGACAGAACAGTGCAAATTTTAACACTATACCTCACTGTAATGTGGAAAAAAAAAAGTCTAAACACCCAGAAAGGACAATTAAAGCTAAATCTTCATGCTGCCCATGAAAGATGGCTTATTCTTTAAAATAACTGAGCCTGCCTAACCTGGAAGGCTGTTTGGGGTGCCGGAGTTCAAACAGTACTGTGGGCAGCTTCCTGCTGTTGTAAAGGAAGAGTTCCGTTCCCAGTATAAAGGCACAACTGCTTATTATTATTCTAGTCCTGGGATCCAGTGTCCTCTTCTGGCCTCTGTAGCCAACTATACTCGACATGCACAGCCATATATGCATGTATAATAATTTTTAAAAAAAAATTCTTGGAGGCTGGAGAGGTGGCTGAGGGGCTAAGAGAATTTATTGCTCTTGGAGGACTTGGGTTTCATTTCAAGCACCTACATGGCCACAAAGAATGCTGTAACTCCAGTTCCAAATGATCTGATAATATTTACCAGCCTCCATGGGCACTGTGGGTACCGTGGTGCAAAGACATACATACAAACACATTTAAAAAGCAAAAAATAAACCTTAGTTTTGATATGCAAAGCCAGGTAAAGGTGAAAAGACTGAATAAACTCCACAATGTTATTCTCTTACATACCACATAGTCACCACTTTTTTAAAAACTATTTTATGTATGAGTGTTCCGCATATATACCTGCATGCCAGAAGAGGGCATCAGATAGTATTATAGAAGGTTGTTGGGAATTGAACTCAGAACCTCTGAAAGAGCAGCCAGTGTTAACTGCAAAGCCATCTCCCTAGCCGCTGCCACCACTCCGTTTAAAAAGTTTTTTTTTTCTTTTCTTTTCTTTTTTTTTTTTTTAATTGAGATTTACACAGGAGTAATGCAATCATCTAACCACTAGGTGGATAATAGATTGCATATAGAATGTGGTACGGTTCAAACTTACTGAGAGGTGATGGATAGGATTCGGGTACCCGTGGAAACAAGTAAATAGATCATACAGTCCTGTAGTGAAATGTGTTGGAGAAAGAATAAAGACCCTACAGTTGTATTTTTGGCAAGTGTGTTAAATTGAAATGAAGGACTCTGGCAAGGGAGGCAGAGGTGGATTTCTGTAAATTGGAGGCCAGCCAGCCAGCCAAGGCTACACAGAAACCGTGTTAAAGACAAAAATATATCTTTGCTAGGAAAAATACAAATTTGGTTCAAGTTCCCAGTGTTTTGGAAAACATTCAACTAACGATGGGTTAAAAAGCCGCAACTGGACAAACTGGAGGACTTCCACGTGTTTGAGGCCGGCCTCGTTTACAAACAGCGCGAGTTTCTAGACAGCAAGAGCTACACAGACCCTGTCTCCAAAAATAAATAAATCGGAAAAAAAAAAGCAATGTTTTTATCTAAGTTCCATTCACCCATTCTCGGAGCGCATTATGGTGGACCAGCACCAGGTCATCCTTAGAAGACCAAGTCCCTTTCCCCCTCATCTTCTCCAAGCTTCTCCCCTAGTCCTTTTCTCAGGCGCCCCCCGCGCCCCCCGCGCCCCCCGCGCCCCCCGCGCCCCCCGCGCCCCCCGCGCCCCCCGCGCCCCCCGCGCCCCCCGCGCCCCCCGCGCCCCCCGCGCCCCCCGCGCCCCCCGCGCCCCCCGCGCCCCCCGCGCCCGTGTAGAAGGTACAGGCGCGGACGCCTCGGGTTAGCGAGAGTGGAGGAGGCGCCAGTTGGGCGGGTGTACTGCGGTCTCTTCGACGGCGCGCTAATCCTGCTAGGGGTTAGCGGCCGACTTCCGGCTCTGCCTACGAGCCAGGCCAGGAAGTGGACCAAACAAATGAATGGGGCGTGACGTCTCGCCGCGATGCCTTCTGGGACGCGTAGTCGCGCAGGCGCGGGTCGCCGCGCGGTATAGCCCCGCCCCGGGTAAAGGAATCGTGGACGCAAGTCGTCACTTCCTGCGTGTGGCTTGGCTTCCTGTGTCGCTTCCTCCCTCGTTCTCTTTGCCGCCAGACCTCCGCCATCATGGGTCGCATGCACGCTCCCGGGTGAGTCCGTGCCGCCAAGCCGGGTTGTGGGGCTGGGGCTGGGGCACGGGGCAAGGAGAGGAGGCTGCGGTCTGCAGGTGGGGGAACGGCGGAGCAGCTTGAGCCGCGAGCCGCCGCCTCATTGCCTATCCTTCTGTTCCCAGGAAGGGCCTGTCCCAGTCGGCGCTGCCCTACCGCCGTAGCGTCCCCACGGTGAGTGAAGCTGAGGGTTGTCGGGAAGCATGGGGGCTGGGAAGGGATCTGTCGTGAGGATGCGGCGCGAGGTGTAAGGTTTCTATCGTGCTCTCTTACGCTGAGGCCGATTTCTGTTCCACGTACAGTGGCTGAAGCTGACGTCCGACGACGTGAAGGAACAGATCTACAAACTGGCCAAGAAAGGCCTGACTCCCTCCCAAATAGGTGAGTGTTGGCCTGATCTGGAAAGACACGTGTCTTCAAATGGCAGATAGTTTGTTTGCGTTAATAGGGTTCTGGGACCACCGATAACTGGTCATGGGCGGAAAACAGTCTCGCTTATAGAGTATACTACAAAGTAGAGAAGAAAGTTGAAATGGACTCAGCCGATCAGAAGTAATTTGGGGTTTAAAAGGAATAAAGTATATACAGCTTTAAAGATTGTTTATAAATAATCGGTAATCTGGTTTTAGCTAAGACCGGGTAGAAAGGTAAAAAGTTCACTGGTTCCTTTGGTCAGCTAGCTGTGTTCTAGCAGACTCACTGTGATGATGATGTTCCAACATTCGCAGTTTCCACCAGAAAGGCTTCCTCCATGTTGGGTAGACCTTCCTTGGATGTCTGAGTGAGCTTGCAAGCACTCTTGAGTTGGCCATTTGCGGGAAATTTGGAAAGTTTGCTATCAGGGCTTCATCATGTTTGTGTTAAAAAGTTTTATGTTTTTTTCAGGTGTGATCCTGAGGGACTCACATGGTGTGGCACAGGTCCGTTTTGTGACTGGTAATAAAATCTTGAGAATCCTTAAGTCCAAAGGCCTTGCCCCTGATCTCCCTGAGGATCTTTACCATTTGATTAAGAAAGCGGTGGCAGTCCGAAAGCATCTTGAGAGGAACAGAAAGGTAAGTGAGGAGACAATGATTGTACAAATGGTCTTCAGAGCAGGTAGAATACATTTGCATTTAGTTTTCAGGTAGTTCCAGGTACTAACTAGTCAACACTGTAGTTTCCTTGAAATGGGTAGTTTGATTTAAACATGTCCAGTTGGGAGCTCTTGTAGTTTGTAACCATTCCTATTGGCCTTATTCTAGAAACTCAGATTGCCTCTATGGGTTTGGTGATAAATGCCTGCAATCTAAGTAAGGCTGGTAGGGCTATAAGTTTGAGGCCAGCCTAGTATAGTAAGTTACAAAGACAACCAGGGCTGTGTAATAATAAAGAAGCCTTGTGTAAAAAGCCTTAAGGACTTAAAACCTAACCATGGAGGGTGGTTTTCTTAAATCTCTTATTTTTAGGATAAGGATGCTAAATTCCGCCTGATTCTGATAGAGAGCAGAATTCACCGGCTGGCTCGCTACTATAAGACTAAGCGAGTCCTCCCACCCAATTGGAAATAGTAAGTATATGCATTTTTTTGTTGGCAAGAATGAACCAGATAGTAAATATCCTGCTTGGTGGTAGATATTTTGCCTTTCTGGGTCCTATGGTTAAGTACCATTTCAGCCCACATAGTAGTGGGAAAGCATACATAGTTGATAAATAAGCAAGTGGCAATATTTAATCAAAATGTTATTTAGAGGCAGGCTGGTTAGCATAAGATCTTCACTTATAAGAGCAAAAAAATAACCATAGTTGGCAAATTCTGGTATGATTCAAGAATGTGTTCCTGTACTCCCCTGCATTGTTCCATGGCATGATAACCAATCATTCAGTTCCTTCTGTCTGCAGATAGGTATTTAGCTGTTTGGGATAGCTCCAATAGCAAATCCCAAAGACCAGTATTAATCCTGGTTCCTGTTTTCTTTTTCTTCCAGTGAGTCATCCACAGCCTCTGCTCTAGTGGCATAAATTCTCCTGCATACACAAGCAATAAAATCACTTTGAATAAATTTATGTTTTGTGTGTGGTTTTTTGTTGTTGTTGTTGTTTGTTTGTTTGTTTGGGGGAGTGGGGAAGTGTTTTGGCAAAGTTGATGGTGGGAGGAGCAGAAAGTTGACATCTGTTTACTTGGTTTCCCTGGTCCCTTAAGCTACTAATTAATCTGGCTAGTTGTAAAGACTGGTAGGTTGTTGCTATCTGTATAGCCTTCTGTTGTGGAAAAAGACATGAGTCCTTGCTTGATATATTTGATGTGTGTAATGTTAACCAATTAATTAGCATCAGAAGTGTGCCCAGCATTGTACACAGTATGCTGAGAGTTGATTTGGCTTGCCTAGGGGGCTTTTGAGAAATTGTGACTTTTGGATTTTTTTAATTAGCATTTGTGTGTGTGCACATGTATCTGCATGTATGGCTGCATAATCATGTATTTCCAGAGACCAGAAGAGAGTGTTGGATCCCCTGGGATTAGAGTTGATTTGTTGGTTTGGAACTGAACCCAAGCCCTGGGGGAACAGCCAAGGTTCTTACTTTCTGGCTATTTCATATATCTATAGCCTGACAGGCAGGTGGGTATCTTGAGTTTGAGGGCAGCCTGGTCTAAAGAGTTGAGTTCCAGGATAGCCAGGGTCACACAAAGAAACCTTGCATCAAAAAAACAAATTATATTTGTATGTATGTACATTGTAGTGTCTAATACTTCTTATTGGTAGGCCTACAAAGTTAAATTTTTGTCATTCTTTGTAGATAACAGGACAGAATCAAAATCCAATTTTAGAAACAGTCCTATTTGTTGTACACTAATATACTATAGGAGGTAAAAATCTCAGTCTCAAATTATTGTAGACTGAACATGTTGCCAGAGCAGTAATCATGTTATAGTAAAATATTTAGTCTCAGGGTTAATGCACCAAACCTGAATCTGGGTTCAATTCCTGGGAACCACTTGATAGAAGAAAAAAAATCTTACAGCGTTGAATTTAAAATGGCAAATGTGTACAAGTTTTAAATACCTGTAAACATCCTTATGGCAATGGGATTGAAGGGAGCTGTATGTAGGTCTAGGTACTATGCAGTTTTGATGTACAGGCACATGGAGATATCACAGTGGAATGAGATAGCCAAAGACTACCGAGTGAATAAAAGGTGTGTAGCATGTGCAGCATGGGTGCTCTAAACAAAGGGCTGCTTCTGCATCCTGAGCACCACAGTAAGATTTAATCACATATGTGAAAATGGCATTTTTGTTCGTGTTTTTTCCTACTTGAGATGGTTCTCAAGAAGCCCTGGCTGTCCAGGAACTCTCAAATCTACCTGCCTCTCCCTTCTGGGAACTGGGATAAAAGACACTACTGTGCCCATCAGCATTAAATCTTAAATTGATAAATTATTCCTGGAATGTTCAGACTTCATAATTAGAGGTTTCTTTAGTTAGAAATGAGATGGCTTTTCCGCTCCTTGCTGGTGCTGTTTCTGGCTTTGCAGCTTTACCTCGGTCACAGTTCTGACATCATTATGTGTTGCTGTGGCTGCAAACCAAATGAAATACTTAGCTGAACTCCCGAGTTAGGGTAGTGGCCCCTTCTTGAGCATTAGGTAGGGTCATCTGGGGAGTTCAAAGTGGCAGGTGCTTTATCACAGTTGTCTCCATAGCTTTTTTCCCCCTCCCCTTATTGCCAATAATTCTTATAAACCTTTTGGGTTCCAGAATGGTGAAAGTCCATTTGCTCAGCAAATGTTTCTAAGCTTGTCACTTTTGTGACCAGTGTGCTTAAATGAGCATTTTAGGACCTGACTGCATGGCTTTATTAATTCATCACATTTATTGGTGCTTGTTATAAACAAAGCTCTATGCTAGGTGCTGATGAGATTAGAAGTGATCCTGTGCCCTAAAACATAGACTGCTTGTTGGGCAAGGTGACACAAACTTGTAATCCCTGTATTAGAGGGTAGAGGCAGAAGAATCAAGATCTCAAGGCCATTCTTGACTATAGCTAGTGGAGGGTTACTCTGGGTAACATTAGACCCTGTCTCCCCTGCCTCCCCAAAGACTCAAGACTAGTGAGTGTGTGGGGGGGGGGGGGGAGCTAATGATGTGGAAATGAATTTCAGAAGAAAGGTGAAGATACATATTTAAAGGCCACAGTACTTCAGGAGTCGTCGGGGAGACCACCGCTGGGAGGTGAGGGTGCACTCCAGGCAAAGCCTTCTTTCTGTGCAGAGGGACTTAGGAGGAATTTGGTTTCATTACTGGACACACACAACACAGTGCTAAGGCATCTCTGAGATGATCCTGCCTCAGCCTGGGTCACACTAGGCCAGCATTTTCTAGAGGAATGGCACTTTCAACTGCTCTAGGACTCACTCCATAGAGCTCACCAGCGTCGCTCAATATGGTGGTTTGAATGAAAAATGACTCCCATAGGCTCAGACATTTGAACACTTGGCCTCTGGGTGTCAATATTTGAGAAGCTTTAGGAGTGGCAGACTTTCAGAAGAAGTATGACATTGGAGCAGACTCTTAAGTATATAGCTTCCTCCGGCTTCCAGCTCCTCCCTGCCTCATACTTGCCAAAGTGATCACACTTCTGGCTCCAGCCTCCTGGGCCTCCCTGAGGTGATGGATTCTGAGCCTCAGGAATCATAAACTAGAAGGAATGCTGTAAATTGTCTTGACTGTGGCATTTTATCACAGCATCAGAAAGGCATCTTAAACCCGTGGTTTTAAAAACAAGTATTCTTCAAGGAAGACTGATTGGCAGTAGACAGAGCCCCTCTCCCTCATATCTCACTAACTTGCTTCAGGGTCTGAATTCCAGTCACTGGAGAATCACATAGCTGTCTTAGAGGAGTTGATATCTTTTGAGGACTGAAAAAAAACAAACTCAATAATAGGTTTATAAACCCAAACGGAGTGTAAATGTAAGCTCTCAAGCCAGTACTAACTGAAGAATTGTTGTTTATAACAATATTTCCTCAGACATCCTCCCCACCAGCCTTGTGTTTAGGATTCAGGGGAGCCTTACACGAAGCCTGTGCTTTAGAAGTTAAAACGCTTCTCTTTGCCTCCCCCTCTTCCCTTTTCTTCCTTTTCCTTCAGGTTAGAGTCTCTTGTAGCCTCTAATTCATGATTAACAGCCAAGGATAACTGAAGTTTAAATTCTCCTGTCTCTACTGCTGGATTGCAGGCCAAGGCAAACCCTGGAAAATACACAGGCTAGTGGCAGGCTTTGAGCTATCTGGGAGCCCGGTAGAGGGCAGCAGGGTCCTTGCCCATTCAGTTGTCTGACTCAACTTCCTGGAGAAGGAGGTTCAGCACTCATGAGGGTGGGTAGAAAGTGTCTTGTGGGCTTGGGAGAAGACAGCCTTCATAGCGCTAGAGCAACAAGAATTAACGCACGGAAATGTGTGGGGACAGAATACCAATCCGTGTAGGCAGACTGGTTTGCATACACCACTAGCTGAATAGTGTCTGACACAGCAATACTTCAGGAATGGTGTACTGCTGAAGGAAAGAAGTGAGAGAAGTGAGGACAGCAGACGGATGGAGGTGCTTGAGTGGGGGACAGAAGAGAAAGGCATTTTTACCGACTGAACAATGCTACTAGATAATGAATGAAAAGATATTCCAATTCATATCTGTTATTTTTAATTGAGAAAAGTGGGATATTCTATTTCTAAATGTTATAAAATATACTTTAGTAATTCTTTGAGAATTTCATGGTTTTTTAAAATAATGATTATTTTTAAGTGTATGCATGTTTTGCCTATATGTGTGTCTGTGCACTCTATGCATGCCTGGTGCCTGGAAAGCCAGAAGAAGGCACCAGAGGGCATCAGATTCCCTAGAATTATAGTTACTAATGGCTACGAACACCATATAGATACTGGGGGTCAAACTCAGGTCCTCAGGAAGAGCACCTGCTGATCTTAACCGCTGAGCCAGCTCTCTAGCCCCATGTCTAATAATAAACAATATAATTTTCTTTTAAGGTTTACGGCTCAAGCTATAGTTTAATTGGTAGAGTGCTTGATTAGACTGCACAAGGCCCCGGGTTCAGTTCCCTGCACAACATAGATAGGCATGGTGGTAAACAGCTCCAATTCCGGTGGATACAAGAGGATCAGAAATTATTCTCCCCATTCAATTAATCAAAAATCATCCTTTTCATTCAGGAGTCATTATTCAAGGTCATCCTCAGCTACGCCGAGTCCAGGCCAGCCTGGGCTGGGCTGAATGGAGAGAAAAAAAGATTTATTCAAATACATTTCTTTTTTTCCTTTCTTTAATTATCTCATATGCATTGGTGTTCTGCCTGCATGTGTGTTTGTGTGAGGGTGTCAGATCCCCTAGAAATGGAATTACAAACAGTTGTGAGCTGCCATGTGGGTGCTGGGAATTTAACCTTGGTTCTCTGGAAGAGTCGCCAGTGTTCTTAACTGCATAGCCATCTCTCCAGATCTGCTGTGCACCCCTACCCACTTTGAGACAGGTTCTCACTGTGTATTCCTTGCTGGCCTAGATCTCCCTATGTAGACCAGGCTGGCCTCAAACTCACAGAGATCTGCCTGTTTATGCCTCCTGGGCTAAAGGGCACCATGCTCTGCTCTTGTATATACTTTTAGAAATATATGCGTGTTCCTTCATGGGGCATCTGACACCTCCTGCTTCCTGTCTTTAGCAGCACTGTCCAAACTGATCTGTGACCACCTTCAACAGTCATCTTATTGCTAACAAGGCCTCACACTGATCCTGAAAAACAGAGAAAGAGAATCTTTATTTTAACGAAATGTCCCAGGAATTCTGATGCCAGTTAAAAGTATAAGATGTAATTAGGCAGGTGATAGTGGTACACACTTTTAACACCAGCACTCGAGAGGTAGAGGCAGACAGATCTCTGTGAGTTCGAGGCCAGCCTGGTCTACAGAACAAGTTCCAGGACAGCCAGGGCTACACAGAGAAAATCCTGTCTTGGGGGGGGGGGGGGAGCATGAGACATAGTGGTTTAGTTACTTTCTTGTTACTTAGTCTATCTAGCCCAGGGTAGCCCTGAACTTACTCTGTAACTCAGCCTTTTGAGTGCTGGGATTGCAACTATGAGCCATCACACTCAGATTGTAAGAGCTCACTATATATTCTGCATTGTTTCTCAGTTAAATCCATATTTTTCCCTGGTCTCTGTCTCTTGGGGTCTCTCTCCACATAGAAGCAAATTTGAGGTGTTCCTATATTAGTCTCCCACATGTATTCTGGGGTTATGGGATTACAGGCATATGTCGTTATTCCTGGCTCAGTTGCTCTTTCTCTCCCATAGTGACTGAGTGTCACTATGCAGCCCTGGCTGCATGGTTTGCTATGTAAACCAGACTAGCCTGAAACACAGATTTGCTTGTCCCTGCCTCCTGAATTGATTAAAGGGCATGCGTCACACCATGCCCATTCTTTTTTTTTTTTTTTTTTTTTAAAGCTGGTGGCCTCTTAAATAATTTTTTAAAAGATTTATTTATTATGCATACAGTATTCTGTCTGCATGCATGCCTGCATGCCAGAAGAAGGCACCAGATCTCATTATAGATGGTTGTGAGTCACCATGCAGTTGCTGGGAATTGAACCCAGGACCTCTGGAAGAGCAGCCAGTGCTCTTAACTTCTGAGCCACCTCTCCAGTCCCTTAAAAAATTTTTAACTTCATTTTATGTGCATTGAGGGTGTCAGATCCTAGGAAACCAGCGTTTCAGACAGTTGTGAACTTCTATGTGGATGCTGGGAATTGAACCTGGGTCTTCTGGAACAGCAGCCAGTGTTCTTACCCATTGAATGACCTCTCCAGCTCCATGCCCACTCTTTTTAGTTCCCTGGAGACCCCTGAGTAAGATGCTTATTTTTCTGTTCTTTCCTTTCTTAAGTATCTCTGACTACTGGACAACACAACAGTTTCTTAGGAAAGAGTAGATAGGGCTTTGTATTTTTCTAGATAGGATCTCATTTATCTTGGCCTGGTCTTGAACTCTTGTGCAGCCAAGGAAGACCTTGAACTTTGGATCCTTCTGCCTCAACCTCTTGAGTACTGGGGTTAGGTATGTGCTACCATGCCTAGTTTTTTATGGTGCTGGGAATTGAAACCAAGGTTTCATGCAGACTAGGCAAGCACTCTCCCAAGTGAGTCATGAAAGGGGTTTTAAATTAAAAACGGCAACAGAAATGCAGGTGATTACATCAGAGTAGCGAATGAGCACAATGGCTGGGTTGAAGGGTGAGACTTACTACTAGCCTGGTGGGGCTCATTCACTACAGAGGGAACCTTCAAGTCTTCTAGGGGAGCTTCATAGCAGGTAGGGAAGTAGGGGACTTATTGGGCACCCGGCAAGGAACAGCCCATGTTTGGTGTTCTATCTTCAGGCTCCTGCCCTTCCATATTGAAAAGACTCATTCCTAAGTCCTTATTCCAGTATCGAGAGCTCCAGATATAGGAACCAGAATGTGTGGGTCAACAAAGCTCTAGGATCTTGCAGTTTGCTACCATGCCCCACAGTTTAGTAAAGAAAGCAGTATGTGGAGTCACAGGGCTGGCTCACACTAAAGCCACCAGGCCCTTCTGTCCCTAGTTAGTAAGCATACTTTTTACACAGGGTAATAATAGATTATTGCTTACCTAAGAGTAGAAAATTCTTTCACACATATTTGGTTGATACAAACACATTTTTGTTGTTTGAGACAGGGTCTCATTACTGTAGCTCACACTGACTTGGAACTCAAGATTCTCCTGTTGACTCAATCTCCTGAAATTACATCTGGAATTACAGCTTTGAGCCACCTTGTCAGCTCCAAGTCACATTTGGATTCACATTTGAACATGGATTACTGTGCACTTAAGTTGAGGGGAAATTGTTATACTTAGCAACAGAGTTTAGTACTAGGGCCAGTCAAGGGAAAGAGCTTCTGGGAAGAAAATCCATTTATTATAGTCGGTGATCTGTCCTGAGACATTTATATAGGCAAGGGCTCATGGAGGCTATCTTGAGAGGGGTCCAGGCCTAGACCCCAGCTTCTCAAATTATGGGTCATGACCTCATATGAAGTTGAATAACTTTGTAAGAGGGTTGTTAAGGTATGCAAGATATCCTATAAATGCCAGTCACATATGCAATCAGCAAGAACATTTACTAAAAAAAAATTCAGCATGCCGAGGTCAAACCATCAGATAAGGTGGCAAATCCAACCCTGAGAAAGGCTCTCAGGCTCCTTTTAAGCAGGATTAGGGGAATTCTATCTGTGGCTAAGTGTACTTTGAAGTGATTGGGTATAGACTCTTACTGGTACAAGAATCGTTTTGATTGGCTCATGACATCTGGTCAGCAACTGGTTGCAATGTCAGGGATCTGTTTGTCTGAAAATAGCAACAGTTTCTGTTGGTGGCCAGGTAGGACGCTGATTGGGTACCAGATTGGACATACGTCCTGAGGGTCTGGATGAAGCCAGACGTAAGTCCACATAAGATGGTAGGGTGATGGGGGCAGAGATCTTTGTAAACCGGCCCCTGGAAAAAACAGTACAAGACAACTGGCCTTGTTAAGTTTAGTCCTGTTCATAAATGGGGACAGCCGCTTCAAGGGTCATAAAAGGTGCGGAGCCACCAAAAAATAATTAAAACCCAAGTGTGTAATAATTCTGAGGTGTTTCTGGAAGCTCTTGCCCATGTTGCATTATGTGACGTCACCACAGCCTTGGCTCTGAACACACATGAGCACTTTGCACTGTGACTATCATCACGCCATGCAGTGCCGACCAACACTACCTGACACACTTGGCAGAGGTCCAAGGTCATCCAGTTATGAACTACAGTGTTGTGCTGAACACACTGTTCTCTGCTCCGAGAAAAATGTAATGATTTAATCATGGGAAACAAAGGCCTTAATTTTTTTTTTTTAGGTTTCATCCCTCCCTCAAGATGCAAGTGTCAAATTAGCCTATCTTTGGGTTGTACTGTGTTAGAATATTTAATATAAGATTTTATCTTGGGGACTCACAACTTCTCTAACTCCGCTTCCAGGGGATCTGATGCCCTGTTCTGACTTCCATGGGTACCAGGCATACATGTGGTGCACAGACTTACATGCATACAAAACATTCATACATATAAATAAACCTAAAAAACGATTTTATTTTTACATGTAACGGTGTTTTGCCTGCATGTATTAATAGGTTTTCTGTTCCTGATAATAGGTTTCTCTGCCAACGCAGAAGCCAAATTGAAAAAATATAACAACAGGTTAATTGAGCAAAGCAAATCCCAGGTGGGCTCTCTAGTACCAGAAATCAAGGCCAGAGAAGCCACACGCCCCGAACTAGAGCAGGGAGATTATATAGGTTGTAGTCAAAGGGTGATGACATGTACATCACAAGCTGGGTTTGTGCCCAAGTATGGTCAAAAGCTGGAATGCTTGTGCAGGGACTTGGGCTGCTGACAGCTTCAGGGGAGGAGCTGGGCTTTTTGGTGCCTTTCCCTTTGTTCAGAGATTCTGAGTGATCGGGGTTTGGGGGAAGAGGGGGACAGAAATGGGAATTTCCGGATCATGAAGAGGTGAGCTGGAGGTTAACGGAATATATATGTTTGTAGTACCCACAAAGGCCATGTGGGTACCAGCATTGAACCAGGTCCTCTGGAAGTTCAGCTAGTGCTTTTAGCCACCTAGCCATCTATTTTGCTCTGGACTGTTGATTTTAAAAGCTGCTATTTAAGTTCTGGCTTGGGTTTCATAACAAAATCATTAAATGAATTTATAACTTCTGAAAGGGCTTTAAACATCCTTCTCTTGGCTTGCATTATGAATTCACGCAAAGCAGCATCAACAACTGTAAATTCACAATGTCCTTAAAAACATCATAGATTCTCAGCCAAGACTGGATTTTTATGTAGAAATAAATAAGCACATCCATCTCATTAGTATGCAAATTCACCTTTGTCTTTAATAAGTATTAAAATTATAAGTATATCAAATAATCACTTTAAAATAAATTTATGGCCAGGCAGGCAGTAGCTGCACACACTTTTAATCCTAGCATTTTAGAGGCAAAGGCAGGAGGATCTCTGTGAGTTCAAGGCCAGCCAGATCTGTAGAGCAAGTTCTAGGTCAGCTAGGGTTGTTACACAGAGAGACCGTCTCTGTCTCGAAAAACCAAAATGAATAACTTAGTTAATTAGATAAGTTCATGATTTATTATCAGGAACATTTTATTGTATATCTATCCTATATATATGTATTTGGTGTTACGTTGTTGTAAGTATAAAAGTTTAGGAAGCCCTGGCCTGGACAATCTACTTATCCTCTCCAGGGCTTCAGTACCCTCTTCTAAAAACAGAGGCAAAAGTTCTTATGTTGCCCACCTCAAAAAAGCACTCAGACTTCTATGTGTTTGAGCTATCTTAAACCCCACAGAACCAGCTCAAGTCCTGTTAAGTGAATTCAAGTGAAGAACATATAAAAATCTTAAAATATTCAATATCTGTTTTTCTTACTCAGAAAGATTTCAGTGACCAGATATGACTGGGAAAACATCACTTCTTGTTAATTAATCACATCAGTCTAGGATGGAATGACATGGCCTCTCCGAATTCCAGACTTAATGTGAGTCTCAGTCGGTAAAGTGCCCTCCTAAGTGTGTAGTGATGGTTATTAACTCGCTGTATATTAGGAATACCTGGCGAGGGAGGGCTCAGTAACTCCGAGGTCACCCAATATCACTGGTGAGGTCCAGATTGTTTTTTTTTTTGTTTTCCTAAAGTTCTCATCTAATTCTAAGGGAGTAAGGTTTGTACCTATACAAAGAAATGATCCATAAAGGCTGTTTTTTGTCTGTCTATCTCTCTTGTACTGGGATGCATCAGGGACCCCCACTCATGCTAGACAAATGCTCTACCTCTATCTTCTCCTTTTGAGGGTGTCCAGTATGAGACAGAGTCTATACAGTCAAAGTGGATTCAAGCTCCCTATGTAGCCTGACTTTCAACTCCCAGCCTCCCAGCACTTCCTAAGGCTTCGGGTTCCTGATGTGGACCATGCTGGACCTGGTGTAAATTTCACAGAGAGGGCATTTCACCTTAGAGTGTAGGTCAGTTGTAACTCGCGTGTTAACAGCTACTGTCTGGGATATGTAGAGTTAATATATATATACAGCATAAACGTTTTTGCCCACAATTTGCTGTGTTATGTTACTAGTATGTGCAAGAGTCTCTAACTCTGGAGTCACAGCCCATTGGTTAAAAGCACTCCCTACTCTTCCAGAGGACCTGAGTTAGAATCCAAGCATCCACGGCCTCCTTGGGCACTCACACCCACATATTTTAAAAAGAAGGGTCAGGCAGTGATGATGAACACCTTTTGTCCCAGCACTTAGGATGAAGAGGCAGGAGGATCTCTGAGTTCAGGGACAGCCTGGCCTACAGAGCAAGTTCCAGTATAGTCAGGGCTACACAGAGAAACCCTGTATTAAAAACAAAAACAAAACAAATAACACCAAAGGGGCTGGAGAGATGGCTCAACAGTTATGAGGTCCTGAGTTCATTTCCCAGCAACCACATGGCAGCTCACGAACATCTACAATCAGATTTGGTGCCCTCTACGGCTGTGTAGGCAGAACACTATTCATAATAAATAAATTTAAAAAAAAAACAAGAATTATAAATTTTAAAGAATATATATATTAATGTTGCTTTTGTTCTTATATCTACACATTTAAATATGAAATGAAGTGGAAGTTGTCATGAATCATTTGCATCTCTGCAAAGTCTTGTGATTTTCACCATCATAGTTGAGATAAGGTCTTGATATGTAGCCTAGGCAAGCTTGAATTAGATTCTCTTACCTCATCAGGCAAGTCAAGATCACTGAGTTACCTCATATTTTAAATTACATTCAGGGGGCTTAAGAGATGGTTCAATAGTTAAAAGAATTGGCTGTTCTTCCTGGATTGAATTCCTAGCATCCATATGGCAGTTAGCAGTGGTCTGTAACTCCAGTTCCCGGGAATCTGATGCTGGCTGCTGGTTGCTAAGGGCACTGCATATATATGGTATACAGTCATAGGTGCAAAACACCCATATACATAAAAATAAATGTTTTCTTTGTTTGTTTTTGGAGACAGGGTTTCTCTGTATAACAGTTCTGGCCGTCCTAGGACTTGCTTTGTAGACTAAGCTGGCCTTAAACTCAGAGATCTGCCTGCCTCTACCTCCCTAGTACTGGGATTAAAAGCATGGGTCACTACTGCCGGGCCAAAAATAAATAAGTCATTTAATTTGACCATTTTATACCCTTGCTATATAGTATCTGAGGCATAGTTCCTCTGCACACTCACTAGCCATATAGTCATTATTTATTTGCACTAAAGTCTTTAAAATTAAATGGGCAGTGACACAAGCCTTTAATCCCAACACTGGGAAAGCAGAGGCAGGCGTGTCTTTGAGTTTCAGGACAACCAAGGCTATACAGAGAAACCCTGTTTCAAAACAATTCAACAAAAACAAAAAGCGATTTTAAAAAGGTGTATATAGGTGTGCATGCAGTGCCCTCAGAGGACAGAGGGCACCATATCTCATAGAACTGGAATTCCAAATGGCTGTGAGTGGCCATGTGGGCTGGGAATCAGACTTGAGGTCTTCGGATGAGTAGCCAGTGCTCTTAAACGCTGACCCATCTTACCATCTCTCTAGACCCTTGTTTTTGTTTTGTGAGACAAAATCTCTATGTAGTCCTGGCTGTCCTGGAGCTCACTCTGTAAACCAGGCTGTCTTTGAACTCAGAGATCCATCCACCTGCCTCTGCCTCTCTAGTGCTGGGATTAAAGGCATGTGTCCAGCCCTAATGAATTTTTAAAATCAGTATTGGATTTTGAGAATTCTGTAGAGTCAAATGTAATTTTTTTTTTTTTTAGGCTGACTTTGCTCTTTGAAAACTTGGTATTAACATCATTTTTTTTTCTGTTTTTGTTTTTTTTGAGGTAGGGTTTCTCTGTGTAGCCCTGGCTATAGAAAGACTTTTCTGTCCCACAGCCAGTTCCCAAATAACCACACAGAGACTGAATATTAATTATAAGTGCTTGGCTACTATGTTAGGCTTATTTTTAACTAGCTCTCTTTTTTTAAGGTTTATTTATTTATTATGTATACAGTGTTCTGCCAGCAGCTAGAAGAAGACACCAGATCTCATCACAGATGGTGTGAGCCACCATGTGGTTGCTGGAAATTGAACTCAGGATCTCTGGTAGAGCGGACATCTCTCCAGCCCCCTTAACTAGCTCTTAATAACTTAACCCATTTTTATTAATCTATGTGCTGCCGTGAAGCTCCTTTACCTCATGTATGTACTTCCCATCCTGCTTGCTCTGAGTCTCAAGGTATCTCCTGTGACTCCGTTCTTCTCCCCAGAATTATTTCTACCCCCCAAATCCTGCCTAGCCATCTGTCAATCAGCTTTTTATTAACAATGAGAGCAACATGTCTTCACAGTGCATAAAAGGATTATTTCACAATACCTGGCTGTCCTGGAACTAGCTGTGTAGACCAGACTGACCTCGAACTCAGAAATTCATCTGCCTCTGCCCCCTATGCTGGGATCACAGGCATGAGCTACCACCACTCAGCTGATATTAACATCCTGAGATCCACCCACATGGCTGTGTATCAAGTTTTTGTTGTGAAGACAAATTCTGTGGTATAAGAGATAGACTGATTATTTAACCACCCACTTTTAGGAGGTCATTTCTAGTTTTTGCTCTTATAGATGAAGCTGCGGAAATGATCACACATATTTTTATGAAGAAATAAAAACATAATTTTCTGGAATAACTCCGCACGAGTACACTTTCAGGGATACTTGGTAGTATGTGATTAAAATATTTTTTAGAATAATTTTTGTTTTATGTGTATACATTTTCCTGCATGCTTGCATGTGCACCATATGTGTACAGTGTGCTCAAAGTTTAGAAGAAGGCATAAGAACCCCTGAGATGGAAGTACAAATGGTCGTAACCCACCAACTAGGTGCTGGGAACTGAACTCAGGTCCTCTGCAACAGTAGTATGCATTTTTTTTAAAAAAAAAGACTTATCTATCTATCTATCTATCTATCTATCTATCTATCTATCTATCTATCTATCTATCTATCTATTGTGCATACAGTATTCTGTCTGCATGTATGCCTGCATGCCAGAAGAGGGCACCAGATTTCATTATAGATGGCTCTGAGCCACCAGGTGGTTGCTGGGAATTGAACTCAGGACCTCTGGAAAAGCAGCCAGTGCTCTCAACCTCTGAGCCCCAAATAGTAACCCACTATTAATTGTTGAGCCACACTGGAAGAGTTATAGTGTTTCGTGTAGAATAAACTGGTGGTGGAGCTGCCTGATCTATGTGTATTTACTTGTAAAGGCTGCTGCCAAATTAGCTTCAAGGAGGCAGAATCATTTTATAGTCCCAGCAACAATGAACCAGAACTTTAAAAAAAAAATCCAATATCTACGAAATAGAACTCCACTGCAATTTCCTTTTGATATTACGCGATGGTTAGTTTTCTTCCCATTTACTTAAAAGTCACTTGTGTCTCATTTCTAGAAACTGTGTGTTCATATCCTTGTCCATTTAATATAGTTTTAATCAGTGTTTGGTAACAATGCTGCTATTTTCCTGTGTTCGTTTGGTCAAGAGCTGGGTCAGAGACAGAAGGCTCTGCACCCCCAATCACATCTCACTCATTAACTGCTTCAAGGAAAGATCCTTTCTGGTCTTCCGGCACTGCACACCCAGCACACGGGGCCACCCGCACTCCATTAGGTTCTGAAGTGCTCAGCTGTGCCTCCTGCAGGGACCACCCTACCCCCACGCCACTCATTCCACCATCCAGTCACACTCTCGGGCGATCTGCAGCTTGTGTCCCTGTAAGGCTGGCCTGACCCTTGCCCAGAGCCTAGCTTCCTGCTCCACCCACTTGCAGTGTGACAGGACAGGACAGGGTGTCTGAGTGTTTTCCATTCTCCCATCGAGGAGTTAGTGAAAGCATGGGCCAGAATTGTCCAGGCACCCAAGTCCCTATAGTTTGGTGCAGACCAATGCTCTTTTTCTTGTCCAGCTAACACCTTTAGTTTTGGGGAGAACAAGAGAGTAACCACACAGATGTGTGAGTTAAGGTAGCAGAAGGATCTCCTTCCCTCTGAGGGTTGAAGACTTGAGTGTTACAGACTGCGAGCTGCCAGCTCTTCCAAAGCGAGAGCAAGGGAATACAGACAGTACTACTTTTTTGTCACTTGTGAGAATTGAAGGCAGAAGCAGCCTGTGATCTCTCCGCAGCTTCCGATGTGTGGGGGGATGGAGAGGACCAGTGTGGTCTTGCTTTGAGCTGGGGAAGATGAATTCAAGCTTGTCCTGGCCTTTACTAGAGCACCCATTCATTGTGAGCCAGGTTCCAGGGAAGCTAGCTACCCCACCTACTCTGCTCACAGCCCCCCCTAGATCTCATTCTTTACCTTTTGTTTTTGGAGACAGTGTCTCATAGTAGCCCGTGCTGTCCTGAAACTTTTAAAGCAGTTCTGGCTGTCTCCCGACTCGCAGCAATCCTCCTGCTTCAGTTTCCCATAGCTGGAATCACAGGCAAGCTTTTCACTTATTTTACTGAAGCCTTGGAGGCTGCTCCGGAATCCAGCAGAAACCTGTTCGGTGTTCTTAGGCTAAGAAAGAAGCACACTTCCGGGGGGGAAAGAAACTGAGGCGTGCAGGTCAGCTGGTTTTCCTGAAGCAAGGGTGTGTGGGGGTAGTCTGTTCCACAGCCCCGGGTCTTGCGGACAAAGGCCGAGGGGCCTCGCGCTCCTGCCGGCCCCTACACCAGTGAACTTTGGAGTCTCAGGCACCAAGGCTTGGAGCCCACGCTTCACGCCGCACAGGAGAACACAATGAGGTCCATGCAAGCCGCTCGTGTCCCAGCCCCTTCCCACTCTCTGCCTCGCCCGCCTCACTCCCTCCAACTTCTTGGACCCCTCTCCCTACCCCTCCTTACGTCTCGTCCCTCCCCTCTCCATCCCCATCCAACCCCTCGTCCTCCCTCCCACTTCACGCTACTCCAGCTCCCTGTTGTTTCTCGTCCCTCCCACTCACTCCGTCCAACTTCACGCACCCCTATCTCCCATTCGCCCCGCCCATTGCCCCGCCCCTTTGCACACACACACCCCCCCCCCCCCCCCCGGCTCGGGGCTCTGGTGCTGGGCGAACATGGCGGCGGCTGTCGGGCGGGACACCCTACCTGAGCACTGGTCTTACGGCGTCTGTCGGGACGGCCGCGTCTTCTTCATCAAGTGCGCGAGGGGCGGCAGCACACGAGCGGGGTGGGGAGCTGGGGAGCTGGGGGCCCGGGGCGGGCTGCGGGGCAGTGGCGCTAACAGGTGCACCTCTCCCGCAGTGACCAGCTCCGCTGCACGACCTGGCTGCACCCGCGTACCGGCGAGCCGGTCAACTCGGGTCACATGATCCGTTCAGGTGGGCCCGGGGGCCGGCGTGGGAGGGGGGCTGCGGGGAGGGTGCGCCGCGGCCGCACGAGTTTGACCGACTTTTCTTGCCTTCCCGCAGACTTGCCGCGCGGCTGGGAGGAGGGCTTCACCGAGGAGGGCGCCAGCTTCTTCATCGAGTGAGTGGAGCCCGCACGGCGGCCGCGCACGGCTCGCTCTCCAGGGCTCAGCGTTCGGGGTCTGTGCGCCCGAGGGTGGAGGGCTCGGGGACCGCGGCGCACCGGGGTTCGCAGCTCCGCAGGGGAGCCTGGCCTGGTTCCGCCCGCTGGTGGCCGAGCCAGCAAACTCCAGGCTCCCGGGGACACGCCTACCCTGGGACGCGCGTGCATTGAGCACTGTGGCTTGTCAGGGAGTAGGGCTCGCGTGGGTCGGGAGTGTGGCTTGAAGGATTGGGCGTGGGGGAGAGGGGCTGCGACCCCAGCGGGAGGTGGTGTCTGGCCGCGCTGGCTGGGATCACCAAGGAGAGCGGGAGCACGGTGGCTGCATCCTTGCTCCTCGGTGATGGGATGGGGGTGGGGCTCCCGGTCAGCCAATGATGTTCCTGGAACTCGACCCGCGAGTCTTCGGCGGGCGCGGGGAGACGGACGAACGCGGACTGTCTGTCTGGGCTGGTGGATGCTGCTCCGCCAGCTACTCTGGGTCTGTTGGGCCGTGTGGATCTGTTCTTCGAAGCTATAAGGGACACGCTTACAGTCTTGAGCTTTCCCGCTCTGGGAAGGTGCCTGTGTTGCAGTTCCTCACTCCGCTTCCTGCGGTTCCTTGGAGTCAGAACTTGCCTTTGATCTTTTGCCCCACACACATATAGTAGGAGCGCGGTAAATGTTTTTATCGAATGCATGAACTAGCCTAAGGTCTTCTGGCCGGTGGTTTGACACTATAGGGAACCGTGATTCAGAATTCATTTCTTCACCAACTTGGAAACACTTTTTAGACCTCTCTGAAGATATGAATAAAGTCCCCGAGCCTCCTTCCTCTCTTGGGACTCTGGTCTTGGCTGAGACTGATGGATGAGATTTCTGGAAGGGAGGTGCTCACTCCCTGCTCGCTGATTGGAAACTCACAGGAGGGAAGGAAGCAAAGAATGAGTAAATAATAATAGCAGGTAGCGGCGACCGCTGTGCAGAAAATTAACAGGAGGGGATGCGATTTGGAGTGATTGGCTGGCTTGTTGGATGGGAAGGTCCGTGATATCTTTTTCTGAGCAGGTGACATTTGAAGTTTGAATGGCAAGAAGGACCCTTGCTGTGGTGACCAGTAAGGGGCAAAACATTTTAGAAAAATGCTTAAGGTACAGAAACCTTCAAGTTCAGTGAGCAGAGAGGCTTGTGTGGCTTGAAGGCGGTGACCGAGGGAGAGTGGCGGTAAAGGGGGTCACAGGTAGGGAGGTAAGTGATGAAACCATTCCGAGTCCAGGGAGAACTCGGGGGTTTTTAAACGGGAAAGTGGTGTGCTATGCTTTGCAGTTTTAGGAAGAATGGGGTCTGGGTGGACAGCTGTGCCAGGGAGGCAGGAGAGCAGTAGGAGGTTGGGGCTGTGTCACTCACATTAGATCCCATAAAAATCCTGTCAGGAAGCTATGCAACCCCCCCCCCATCCCCGGCATTTTTTATTTTGACACAGACTCACTGAGTAGCTTAGGCCAGCTTTGAACTTGCAATCTTGCCTTAGTTCCCAAATAGCTGGTATTTTATAGGTCTGAGCCATAGGCCCAGCTCCAGGGCTGCTCTGTGAATGATCCTTCTGCCTTGGGCACTTGTGTGCTGGGGGGAGGGGAGCCCGTGATACACCACGCCCTGCTCAAAGGCTGTTCACAGCTTGGGACTTGCTCAGTTCATCTGTCCTTATTTGTGGAGGCTGTGTCCCTAAGAAACCTCGGTTATTCATTAAGTCTTAAAATTCCTGGCTAGAGAAGAGACCTGTATGGAACAGAAGCAGGGAAGCCAGGAGTGGGCCTGTTGGGACTGGTGTTTGGACCCAGGAAGCTTGGATGTAGTTACTCATTGTCAACAGCAACATTCAAAGCAGGAAGCTGGCCAGTAAAGGCTCAGGCAGCCTCTTCTGGCTCCTCCATCTTCTGAGCTTAGCTCTCTGCATCTGGGGATTTCTTCATTTACTGGCCATGGGGCTAGAACCCCTCTTTCCTTGGCTTCCCTTAGCATCTTCTCACTGCTCAAAGGTCCTGACAGGGACCAACTGATTACACAGGTGCCACTTAGCTTCAGGTCCTCCAGCCTTATCCTTTGGGATTTGTGGGGTCATCCTGTGTGGTAGGATTCAGGTGTCAGCTGATAAGGTCAGAAGACACTTATCCAGGGTCCCGGGCTCCTGAAGGGGGTGTGGCCAACCCCATTCAAGAGGGGCTGCTGGGATCTTGAACACCCCGTTTGTTCCTGCCTTCTGGAGAGACTGGATCAATGTCCATCACTTAAACCATCCGATCGCTCAAGTGTATTCCTAGGCTATAGTCTGTTATCATGAGTGTTAATTTATTTTCCAATAAATATTAATCTTATATTGATATATTTTAAATAAAATTCCCTAGGTAGTAGGCATTGGGAAAGACACACTGAAGGTTTGGTTGGAGTGAAGCTGTTTTTTGATGATTTCACCCAGCCCTGTGGCCTGAAACATTCTAGGGGCAGAGCCAGTAACATAGCTTGCAGTTCCTTCTGCCCAATGAAAAGGAAAAGCCCTTTATTGAAAGGGAAGGAGGTGCCAAGGAAGGTACTGTAGTAAAATGGGTGTGGTGGTACACTAATCTTAGCATTTAGGCGTAAGAGGTAAGGCCATCAAGAGTTCAAGGTCATCCTTGGTGACACACTGAGTTAGAACCCTGTCTGGGTTACATGGGACTCTGAGCTGTTGGGGAGTCTCAATCTCAAACACAAGGACACCAGCAATTTGGGCTTCTGGAGGTGAAGCAGGAAAATCGAAGAATTCAAGGCCATCCTCAGACATATTTTGAATTGTAAGAAGCCATCCTGGGTTACCTGAGCCCCTTTGTCAAACAAAAGTAGACAACTGGACAAACCTACAATATAAAACTTGTTTCTTTTGCATTTTTTTCTAGACTTGTCTTTTTTTTTTTTTAAATTTGCTAGTTCGTGTTTTTGTTTTTGAGACAATCTCACCAAGTAGCCCTGGCTAGCCTGAACTCACAGAGATCTGCCTGCCTTTGCCTCCCCAGTGCTGGGATTAGAGGTGTGCATTGCTGTTTCCTGGTTTGTTCAATGTTCTAAGTTTAAAAAAAGTGTATATTATATATTTTATAATTCATCTCTATATCAAATATAAATATTGATTTAAATGTAGATATCAGGCCGTTCACTTCTGATGCTAAATGACTCATCAGCACCATGCCCTACTGTAAAACACAATACAGGAGTGCGCAGACTCAGGGTCCTCTGGACAGGGTGAGGTGAAGGGAGACCAAGTGGTGGAGAAGCAGAGAGAGCTGGGTTAGGTGAGAGCTCTGGCTTCTAGCATCCTCCAAAGATACCCTGCAGTAGACCATACCCAGCTTTTAGGATGTGCCCTTTACCTGCAACACCCTATTTTTCAATCAATTTAAAGAGGTAATGAAGAGTGACCCAGATGTGACAGATGTCAAGGATGAAGACCCTCTTAGCTGGGAGGCCCTTTAGGAACACTGTTGAAACTTGGACACAGCATTTCCAGAACCTTATTTCAAACCAGAAATTGACAGTGTCACAATGAATTCTGGGTGCTAATGGCATACATGTATTTGAAATGGAAATCCTGAAGCCCCATTGTTGAAGGGCCTCCCGCTTGGCTGGTTTGGGTGTAATCCTGCCCTTTACCTTGCACTTCCTGGTGGCTTTATCAAGGGGGAAAGCCGGATCACGGATTTAGCACTGAGTCTGGGAAAGCAAAGCACTGAGTGTTCTGTAGAAAAGCTGGAGGAAGGATTTAAAGCTGTGGTTTGTGCCACACTCTCAAAACAGAGAGCTGGAGACACCTTTAGGAAAATGATTAGGGCTGCTTATGAGCCAGTTGCTCCTGCGGCAGGTAGGTCCATGTGTGCAGAGGCTAGGTATGAGTCCTCTGCAGTGAGTCTCTTCTGTGTTGATGAGTGCTGGCGGATGGATAACTCAGAGGAAGAATGCTTGCCTACCATGCTGACGAAGCTTGGGCTCTGACCCCAGCAGTACAAAAGAGAAAGTAATAAGAGCCACCTGCCTGTGTCTCACGACAGTCTTTCCATTCTCTTCACATCTTTTAAAATAATTTTTTAAAGTTTTAATTATCTATTACGTATATATACAGTGTCTGACTGCATGCAGAGGGCACCGGATCTCATTATAGATGGTTGTGAGCCACCATGTGGTTGCTGGGGATTGAACTCAGGACCTCTGGAAGAATAGCTAGCGCTCTTAACCTCTGAGCCATTGCTCCAGCCCTCTCTTCACATATTAAGGGGGCAAATCTGGCACTTTTTAGGACAGGAAGTAAGAGGTGGAAAATCCCAGATCTTCCTGGGCTACAGAGCAAGCGTGTCTAAAGCCAGTTTGTGCTATTTAGTGAGACTGTAATGAAAAGTAAAAGTCAAAAGGATGGGAGGTTCCTTCTCAGTGGTAGAACATTGTATTGCATGTGCAAGACTCTAGGTCAAGTCACAGTTCTGGAGGGTGGGCAGCTGGCAGGACCAGCTGGGATGTGGGATACTGGACGACTTAATGTGATGCCCACTCCAGCTCAGCCTAGGAGTTAGCATCCCAGACTGGCATGGCGTTGTGAGTGAATATTGACAGAAGGAAGAACTTGGAGGAATATGGTGGTGTTTGCTTCTTATCACGGGGCTGTCAAAGCATTTTGACTTCTGGGAAAGAGAAGCATTTTGAGTGAACATTTTTATTGTCTGCAAGGTGCTTTATGAACATTATCTGGTTCAAATCTTGCCATTATTTTATTTTGGCTGTAGAAATTTGGCTCATTGGGTAAAGTGATATTCTTAGAGCCTTTCTGAGCTCAAGGGAGAGGACTGGAGGTATTTTTACCCTAGCGTGGGCTTCTAAGACATAGGGACTACAGATTTAATGACAGAAGGGGACGTGGGACCACGCATTTAATGACCTAAGGAGGAGGTCTGCTTTCTCAGGAGACTGGGGTGCAGAAAATGCCATGCATGCATACTTCATTTTTGCTGTGCTGAGGATGGAGCGAGCCCAGGGCTTTGGGACTGCTGGGCAAGCTGTCTATTACTGAGTGACTTCTCCAGCCTTTGATTGCCAAAACAGGGCCTTACTTTGAGTCCCAAGCTGGTCTCACTCACTGCCTCTGCCCCGAAAGTGGTGGAATTACAGGCCCACAGCACCACACCTGGCTTCTGTAGACATAATGGTTGATTCATCCTGTCCCTCACCTACCTTGGCATCATTGCTTTTGTAAGCTGTATCAGGTCTATTGTGGCTTTAGAGACATCTGCCCCAGGAGATACCAGCTTCTCCAGAAAGACCTAGGTGACAAGGAAGTATGGGGGACCAGTTATTGGTTGACTCGAAGGTCTCTAGAGTGACCACACTGGCCTTGAACTCACTGTTCTCTGCCTCTTGAGCATGTGCCACTTTGCCAGGCTTGGGTTTTCATCTGGCCCTGGTTGTACTAGACTACCTCTCATCCAGCTTCCTCAGAGCTACGTGTGTCACCTGGCCAGGCCCTGCATCCTGTAGACAGTGTATGTGTGTGGATGTGGGGACACTTGTGGGAAGAGGCAGCCTTACCACCTGGATGCTAGTCCAGCTGCTGATTCTCTTTAGGTTTACTTCCCCAAAGGTGTTGTTAGTGTGAAGATTACATGAATTGCCTGCTGGAAAGGACCCGGGACACGTCTGATGCAGAGTAAATTCCAATCAGTTTGCACCCCTGTACTACACACAGTTCAGAGACTGTGAGCAGGAGTGGAGTCCCGGCTAAATTCCACTAATCCAGGGGAAGCTTGATGTCCCTGACACCAACCAGTTAGTAGCTGTAGAAGTCAACTCAGAAATTCATTTGGGCCAATAAAAATGGAAAGTCTTAGTACTAACAGGATGCCCTTAATTCTAGGAAATGCATACAGAAATGATGTTCTTAAGTGGTTATGGGAAGAGATGGTGACACTATGGGACACACAGTGGCTGAGTCTGGGTGAGGGCACCTGGGGACACTTGATACTCCTGTTACTTTTGCAGCTAAAAAAAAAATATCTTTTTTATCTGGATATGGTGGCACATACCTTTAATCTCAGCACTCAGGAGGCAGAGGCCCACAGTTCTCTGAGTTTGAGGCCAGCCTGGTCTACTTAGTTCCAGGATAGCAAGGGCTACACAGAGAAACCCTGTCTCAAAAAAACCAAAAACAAATACACAAAACTTTTTTATAGATTTATTTTATGTGTATGAATATTGTGTGTGCACCACATGTGTGTCTTGTGCCTGCGGAGAGAAGAGGGAGTTGGGTCCTCTGGAACTGGAGTTCTAGGTGGTTGTGGGTGCTGGGAACCCAACCTAGGTCCTCTGGATGAGCGGGTGCAAACCACCTTTCCATCTTTTACTCTTGCGGCCTCTACGAACATTTACACTTCAAGTAAAGAGTTGTGGTACTGGATTCCCAGCACTCAGGAGGCTGAGGCAGGGGTATCAATGTTGGGAGTTTCATCTCAGCCTGGCCTACATATTGAATTCAAGGGCAGCCTGGGCTGTATAGCAAACTCTATCTCAAAACAAACAAACAATCAATCAATTCAGCTAACTAAATAAGGAGCCTGAAAAGAACCCTAAAGCAAAAACCCTCAAAAGCTCTTGGTCTAAAGGCCAGGCTGCCTGAGGTCACAGGTACTTGCTTAGGCACTGGTGTGTAGGCTGCAAGAGCCTAGAGTGGTGTAGGGTTGCTCTGTCTCCTTCCTGGAATCTTGGAAGCTGTATGAATGCTGCTCCTTAACCTGGCAGCCAACTGGTATCAGCCTTGGCCACTGGAGAACAGACGAATTGTCTGGTGTTTTTCAGATCATAGTTGTCAACATCTGACACTTTGCACACCTTCCTTCTGGAGGCAGCTTTTATTTCAATTGTCATTTGTATAGATCCAGGCATTTGAGACACAGAGGGGGCGCTAAAGAGCTTCCTGAGACCAGGGCATCAGTTGGGACTTGAACCTGAGTTGCCCTAGCTCCAAATTTAGTGTTGTTTTTACCTAAAAAACATGTCCATGGTGCCTCCTGGCCCTAATCGCTACCACTCCTCTGCACCTTCGTGGAGGATCTTGAAGCAGAAGCATCTTGGACTTCTCTCAGAAAGGCCCCACTGAGGAAAGAGTGAGTGGAGCTGTGGTCCTCGGACTGGTGAGGTTGGTGAGTAGATCCTGGTGCTCTGGAGGTGTGGATCTCTTCATTCAGAGTATCACCCCCTTCTTAATCCTTCCTTCCTCTCATTTTCCCTCCTCCCCAGATGTCAACTGACCCAGCTTAGGGATTGATGAGCCTCTTAAGCCTGCTTAAAGAGCCAGGCTGTCTTTCAGGGCCTGCCAGAGAGCATGTCCATATCCCAGCCCATTCTAGCTCTCAGGGGCTCTCTTGCATTTCCTGAGACCTGACAGCTTGGAGTTAGCATGCACTCTCCTGTGCCTCCCAGACACCTTCTACCATGTGGGAATGTAGTGAGGGTAGAGGACCATTCCATTCTGTGTCTGGGCATTGCTGCCTAGCCTTCCTGTGGGCCAGTACCAGACAAGGTCTCAAAACTGCCGTATATGTGTTGTCTCCATTTGTAAACTGAGTTGGTCACAGTGGTTCATAGATGGACCCAGTGGGCTGTGAAGAGGTGAGTGGCTCATTGCAGAATTTAACCAGGGGCTGATTTTGGATGGAGAAGCCATCTATTCAGTTACCAGGTGTAAAGCTGAAGCATCTTCACACTAGGCTCTCTGAACAGGGACAGAGGACACTATACTCACTTCCAGCAATGCTCAGCGTTAGAGCAGAGAGGGCCCAGAGCAGTTTCAGTCTGGGTCTTGGGGTTATGCACTAAGAGGAGGGACCTGAGGATCTTCAGGGGAAGATTGAGGAAGGCAGGCAGCTGTGGAGCAGAGCAGTGATGACATATTCTGGTGAGCAGGTGGTGTGGGTCATAGATTCTGTGTGAGGAATGGGGGTGTTGGGTGGGCCCTGGATCAAAGCCTGCAATGGCAACTTGGCTTCAGGAAAGAAGGCTAATGGGAGCTGGGGATGAGGGCATTGCCCAGGGGCTTCCATTGCTGGGTCTGAGTCTGAGCCTCACAGTAGTTGTAGAAAAAGGATGCTGGCCTGGAATGGAGCTTGATTGATGAAGTGCTTGCACAGTTTGCATGAAGCCTTGGATTTGACCCCAAGCAGTGCATGCACCTGGGGTGGATAGCACTCATCTCTAATCCTATTTGTGCTCCCACTGGATAGAAACAGCCACACGACTCTTCCGAGATCAATACCTGCCCCTTGGTACCCAGCTTCCAATTACAGATAAGTCACAATACAGAAGCACAGTTCTCGTGGGGCATGCTGGCAAGCCTGCGGTCTCAGTACTTGAGAAAGCTGGGATAGGAGGGCCACCATACTTCAAGGCTAGCCTGGACTACCTAATGAGATCCTGTCCAAACAACAGGAACAGAGAACGAAAAGAAAAAGCAAGTAGGCACAAATCTTCCTCTCCAGCCAGGCTCAGGAAGGCTTCCCCAAGAACTGTATGCCAGCCCCTGGGCCAACGGCACCTCTCCTAGCACGGCATTTCCCTCACAGAACTAACAAAGCAGCAATAAGGGTTCTCAGCGTGTGCACAGCTCTAGCTGGTCCACAAAGTCATCATGGTCACTACCTCCACTTTCTAGGTAAAAAACACAGGTGGACACAGAGATCGACGTGGCCCAAGCTAGAGACAGGATCAGGGTTTCAAGCCAGCACTCAGGCTATAGCATCATTGATCTGTTCTTTTTGAAACAGGATTTCATGTAGCCCAGGCTAGCCTTAACCTTACTGTGTAACTAGGGATAACCTTGACATTCTGATCCTTCTGCCTTTACCTCTGCCATGCTAGGATTATAGCTTCCTGGGCTCGGGATTGGTATGTGCTTTCTTTCCACTTCCTACTCCTCGCTACCCTCATGGAAAGCTTCCTTGGGGTTCCTGCTTGGACTATCGGGCAGAGCATCTCGCTCATTTGGAGGTAGGCAAATTAGACACACTTAATGAGGTGCTGGAGCTAGAGCCTCAGTCGAGAATGTGGATCTAAGCCTCTGGGGTCAGAGCTGGGAATCCACACAGGTGCCACGGATGATTCTCATGGCGCTGAAAGCGAAACTATGTCTAGCTTCAGCTTCTGCAGCTCCAGGGCAGAGATGCTCTTTTCCTCCCAATGTCATTTGAGAAGGAAAAGTGATAGCCTAGCTGCAGGTCCATGCCCACTGCTCTGCACGTTGTAGGCCTGTGGGCATGTGTTTTTCATCCATCTGAATCAGTCAGAGCTGGGTGAAAGGTCTTAGGAGGAGGGAAGGAGTACAACTGTCTATCAGCACCTGTTGTATGAAGCTTCTGGCCTGTGGTCCAGACCCCAGACCCGCAGTCCCACAGAAACACACAGATGCTTGTATTAATTTTATGCTGATCAGCCTATGGCTCTGGCATATAACTTACTAGCTCTTGCTCTTAAACTAACCCATGACTCTTATCCTGTTCAGCCATGCAGATTGGTACCTTTTCTCAGAACAGCATAGTTGTCCTCTTCATCTGCTGGCTTCTCTGGTGTCTCTGTGGCATCTCTGCTCTGTTCTTCCAGATCCCAGAGTTTTCTTAGTGTGGTAGCCCCACCCACACTTCCTGTCTGTCTTGGCCAATCAGCCAGGATAATTATTTACAATGGAACAACATAGTCCCACTCCAAGCATCCACACTTTTGCTCAGCGGAAGTTATTGGAGCAAGAGGAGTCTGGTCTTGTTTCCTTCAAGGAGGTGGACTGTACAGCTCTCATCTCTGCCCAGGTGATGCTGCCAGTCTCATAATGATCTGGTTGATCTCGAGGGTGGTCATAGAATGGGGTCTATGTCTCCCTCAGGGTAGTGATCTCTCATCTCAGAACCCACAAGTACTTAGAGATTCTCTGAGGGCAGAGGAGGCCTGGCTGGGGACAAGCAGGCTGCAACTCAGAACCAGGGATGACTGTCTTGTGTGGGAGACTAAGTGTACCAGCAGATAGTGGTGATGGTAAGTGGCAGCACCATGCTGCTCTTGTCATCCCTGAGCTGGTCCTGGAGGATCTTGGCAGGAAGAAAGTTGTGACTCTCTTCCCAAACAGTTCACCAGTTCTCTGTGAACAGTGTCAGGTACAGTGTCAATGTTCAGCCAAATAGATTTGTGGGTTGGCTGATTTAACCTTTGACTCATCTTTCCAGAAACAGGCTGATTTATAAGGAGGAGAGTGGGTTTAGAGTTGGGAGTAAGTAAGGCTTTGTAAAGAAGGACCGGAGCCCATGGTCAGGGTTCAAGGCAGGAGAATTGCCTATTTAGTTTGGCCTGGGTAGTGCTTGGGAAAGTATTTTTCTTAGCACATTTTGAGTTGGGATTTAGAAAATAATAGACAGATGACTGCTGTGAGCTAAATATCTGTAATCACTGTACCCATGGATGCATTTTTTCGATGGAACTAAAATTATATCCATTTATGTAGGCTTTGAATAATTACTTTTTTTTCCTCTTTGAGGTGTGAGTGGAAGCCGGAGAGAGCTCAGCTGGCCTTTCTGAGCTGGCTGCTTGGGTTTTTCCAAGCCTCTTTACCTGAGACTGTAGATGTGTTTCTGTGTTTGGCACCACATGGGTTCTGAAATGTAGAGGATATTATTTCTTTAGGGGAAGAGGAAAGTAATTAGCTTCAAGTTCTGGGAACAGATATTTAAATTCGAACCCACAGTGTACACCTTTATTCTGAAAGCAGCATGGGTGGAAGGTACCCAATGCTGGAAGGTGATGCTGTGTTGAGGATGATGGTGGCATCAGAAGAGAGGGTGGGCAGGGTTGGTGCTGGCCACCTCCTAGAACAGGCAGGAAGGCTTCAGAATTTGTTCTTAAAAATAAGCTATAAGATGGGTAGAAGGGCTGGTACCACAAGAAGGTAGTTGCTTTCTTAAGTCCTGATTTGCTTATTTTGTGTTTGTTTTGTTGTTGTTTTAATTTTGAGACAAACTCTTGCTCTGTGGCAGGCTTGTAACTCCCTACATAGATGATCTGGCTTGGGATTTGTGGGCAGTCCTTCTGCCTCTACCTCTTTGGTGTGAGGATTACTGGTTTGCAACACACATCTACTTGTTTATTTTACGTATGCTTGTCTGTGCTGACAAAGCACTAGGACTTAACAGAAGCAGCTTTTAGTCGTCATATGACTGACTGCTGTCTACAGATGCACGTGGAGGCACAAGGAGACTGAGGAATTGAGGCACGTGTATTGGGTAGCTGAATGAGGGCTGCCTAGCCGCCTTTTATGTATGGCATTACAGCCCCTTTCCCTGTCCGGCTTGCCTCTGCCAAGATCATGAGGGCCGGGTATGGCAGAGGGTGATTTGTTTCAGAAAAACACTCAAACTGTTGGTTCACTTAGAGGTCAGGGCCTGGGAAAGGAGGAAGGGGTTAAAGAGAGGTGTGTGTACCTCATAAGGCCCAGGGGGAACAACCTTTGGGGGCCTTTTGAGGAATCTTCTGGGTAAAGCACCGCTGGTGGCAGGTATTGCACCATGTAGATGAGTTCCTGGGCTTTGTGGGAGAGAGAGAGAGAAGAGAGAGGTGGTGGTGGGGCAGAGGCTGGCCAGGCAGGCCCATGCTGCTCTCTGCTTGTCACATGCCAAGTACCAGGTGCGAAGGGTACAAGAAAGCTGCCAGCTGTTTAGGTCGCCTCTCCGAGTTCTTCCCCTTCCCGTATCTGTCAGGCTGAAGGTTCCCACAAGGAGAGCAAGGGCTGGGAGAGGGGAGACAGCTTTCTCAGCCCAGGTCTGTTACTTTGGCTATCTGTAGAGATGGAGTCTCCTTCCCCAGCTGGACATGAAGTGGAGACAGGAATCAAAAATAGTGGGCCCTTGAGATGGCTCAGTGGGTAACGATGCTTGGTGCCAGCCTAATGAGCCAGGCCTGATCCCTGGGACCCACATAAGGGTGGAACTTTTTCTACAAAGTTGTTCTCTCACCTCTCCATCTGCTAAAAAGCTAAAAAAAGGAAAAAGCAAAGTGTGTCTGTAGGGGAGGGTCTGCCCTCTTGGGGAGCATTCCTGCTACCTGTGACTAGGCTTTGGGAACTGTTGGTCACTGCTCAGCGTCTTGTGGGAAGAAGGCTGTGGGGTGTGGCAGAAAGAAGGTGGTGACTTTCCTGTCCTTACACCTTGTTTTTGAAGAGGGGCTGGAGCGGTGGCCACCTGGAGTCGAAGCAGAAATGTCCTGCCTCGACTCCCCAGGTTCTGATGCTGCATCTTATGGGGACGGGGCTTAGGAGGCCCTGGTGACTCAAGCAGAGGGCGAGCTGAGCTTGAGGTTGGCATCTGCAGGGCCTGGAACCTGTGGGTGAGTGGGTATGTATGGGTGGGTGTCTACAAATGGGAGCTTATACATACGTGTGTGTGCACTTGTGTGTGGATGTCAGAGGTCAGCCTTGTAGAATATTATTTTAAGGTGTGTTTCTTCTGTTTATGGTCTGAAACATTTGTTTAATGGTGCAAAGATGTGCTTGATCAAATAAAATTCACCTTCGGTCAGGAGGTTGAGTCAGCAATTAGCTGACAGGAAATAAGGAGAAGCCAGGTGGAGAAAGGTTTTTCACCAGGGGCCAGAAGCACCAGGGCTTTTTGGAGGACTTGATCAAAGAGAGGCGGTGAGCTACTTGCTATTCAGCCTCTCTGAGGAGCAGAATTCCACCTTAAAAATAAAAATCCAACAACACAACCTTGGGTGTTGTTTCTCAGGAACCATCACTGTTTTATTTTGAGACAGGATTTCATTGGACTTGGCCTGCTGCTTAGGCTGAGCTGGCTGGCCAATGATCTCCAGAGATGCTTCCCCAGTACTAGTTAACAAATTTGTCCCACCATACTCAACCTTTTCCATGGGTGCTGGCTGTGGAATTTGGGTCTAAACACCTGTATCGCACACACTTACCTACTTAGTTATGTCCCCAGGGCCGTCTTGTTTGTTTTGACAGGGTCTCACTGTGTGGTCCTGGCTGGCTTGGAACTCACTAAACTCAAGAGATCTGCCACTGCTAGCACCACCATGCTGGCCTTTTAAAGACAGATTTTCACTCTGTAGTTTGGGAGCTGTAGTCAAGCTGTCTTGGAAGTCAGGGCAGCCCACCTGTTGAGCCTCAGTGCTGGGATTATAGGTGCGAGCCACTATGTCAGGCTCAAGTTCATTTTCATTTATAATTATCCTTCCCACAAGCCCCCTGCTTTAGATAGGGTTTCTACTACTGTGGCAAAGCACCATGACCAGAAAATAAGTTGGGGAGGAATGTGTTTACCTAGCTTACACTTCCGGATCTCTGTTCATCACTGAAGGAGTCAGGACCGCAACTCAAACAGGGTAAGATTCTGGATGCAGGAATGATGCAGAGACCATGGAGGGGTGCTGCCTACTGGTCTGCTTCCCATGAACTATTCAGCCTGCTTTCTTCTTTTCTTTTTCTATCTTACTATTATTTATTCATTTATTGATTTTATTTTATTTATTTAATTTTGAGAGAGGGTTATTTATTTATTTACTTGGTTTTTCCAGGTAGGGTTTTTTTTGTGTAGCCTTGGCTGCCCTGGAACGTGCTTTGTAGACCAGGCTGGCGTCAACCTCAGAGATCTGCCTCTGCTTCCCAAGTGCTGGGATTAGAGGTGTACACCACCACCACCAGCCGTGGGGTGGCACCACCCACAATGGGCTGGACCCTCCCCCTCCCCATCGTTCACTAATTAAGAAAATGCCTTGCAGCTGCATCTTCTGGAGGCCATGTCTCAGCTGAGCTTCCCTGGAGCGTGTGTCAAGTTGACATTAAGACCAGTCAACATGCCTCCTCCCCTCCTTTCTCTTGTGCTGAGCCCTGGCTGGCCTGGAACTGCCTGTGGAGACCAGGCTGTCTTTGAACTCATAAGATTTGCCAGCTCTGCCTCTGAGGTTAAAAGCTTATGCTAGCATGACTGGTCTGCCTCAGACTCTTGACTCTCTTGACTTTCTTCTTACTAGTGAATGTCTCAGTTTCCCTTTCCTGTCTCTGAGCTGATATGGTTCCCTGGGCCTCCCTTGTGACCGTCACTGTGGCACTCCTTCCCAGTGAAAAGACTGCTGGACCTGGTGTGTGCTCAGTGAGAGATGCCGCTGTCAGAGCTGCTGCTCTCCCAGTACCCCAGTACGTAGAGCCTCAGCTGGCTTACTCTAGGCTTCAGGTAGTGTGAATCTGTGGGGTCATGAGAGAGCACAGGGGCTGTGGATCTTGGGTGAGTTATTAAAGCCTCTGTAAAACGGGGTGAATGTTGGTATCTTTTCCCAAGAATCTTTTGCCTTGTTAAACAAGGATAATACAGCCGAGTGTAGTTGTGTTCACCTGAAATTTTGCATTTGGAAGGCTGAATCGGGAGGATTGAGAGTTTAAGACCCCCTTGGGCAACATAGTAACACCTTATCTCAAGAAAATCAAAGTAACCTACCCCCAAAGGCAACAACAAAAGAATGTGGGCTATTAATTCCTAGAACACAGCGGTATTGTGTAATACCTTTGCCATTTTTTCCATCCTCTGTAGCAGCTGTGCTGCCCACATGTACATGAACGATTCCTTAGTTACTTGGCTTCAACCCCGCAGGCCTCCTGTCCTCTGATAGACAGAGATCACCTGGATGTGATAGGCATTTTCTAGATGACAGCATCAGTTGTCCTACCCAGTTTAATCAAGCGGATAAAAAGGTCCAGTGCCCAGTGCTGCATCCTAATTGCGACCTTGGCTGTTACCACTGGTGGAGGCAATTTGGGCATAATTGTAGCCCAAGTCATGTCCCACCTGAGCCCTGGCTGCCTTCCCAGGCAGTGAAGAGAAGGCTCCAGAATAACAGGAGCTAGAGGGGAGGTTTGAACTCATCTCAGCATTTTTTCATCCACCTTGTGTCCAGGTAGCTGATGAATAAAGTATTCATTCAGCTTTAAGTGAAGGAGCAATCAGAAAGTGTGGGGTGAGGTGCCAGGGTTAAAAAAGGGGGTGTTGCATGGAAGGAAGTGCCCAGGAGGAACAGTGTGGGGGCTGACTAGTTGGGGAAGCTTTGGGTCTCAAGCCGGGGTGGCAGGGAGAACTAATCCGGCACTTGTCATTAAGAGTCTCTTCAGGGAGTGGACTCTCACTGAGCCCTTGATGCCTTGGGCATCCAGATGAGAAGGGCAAGCATCAGTGGACAGAAATTAGGAACACAGGTTCTGATGCAGGGTTGTCTGGGTTTGAGACCCAGCCCTGCCCCTCCCTGGCTTGTGCTGTCATCCTGAACAGGTAATATAATCTAGGGCCTTGGCTTCCTCATCTGTGAGATAGGATAATGATAAATGTGATAGGGTTTAAATGAGCTACTGTGGGGTACTCATGGCGGTCTTGACTATAGAAACCATTTGTGTGTGCTGGCTCTTTATTAGTACTAGAAGGTCAGTTCAAGGTAGATGTTTTGTCTGGGTTCACTGCTCTATGGGTGCTCCCAGAAACTTTTGGTACGTACATAGCAAGTGAGTTAATGATTCACAGCACCACTGGAGTGCCCAAGGGGCCCCGAGCCTGGGCTAGGCGGGACACAGCTGTGTCACCATCTAGAGGACCCCATGCAAGTGATTTGATAAAGAGAACCTGGGAACTTTGGTGGTCAGGGAAAGCTTGAATGCTGGTCAAGCACCCAGATTGATCTTGAAAAGCACGTAGGGGCTTACTGGGACTTTGGGTGTTGGAGGAAGAAGATGAAGGTTGGGCAGAGCCTTATGAAGCATGTCTGGTCACTTCGAGGAGTTGCAGCTGCATTCTGTGGGTCATGAGGCTCCCTGGAAGGGCTCTAGCAGGACTATGACCAGGCCTACCACAGGAAGAACATGGACTATGGGGGATGTAGGATGTAGTGTGGAAGGTGATTGTCATTCTAAGACAGGTCCTGCTGACTTCCACACAGTGGGGCTGGTGGAAGTGTGTGGTGCAAACGAGACTCCACCTGGCAGGTGGGGCCTGGCCTACGAAGCAGAAAGCTGGTAACACATACCTTGCTTGGCAGCACTTCTGTCTTAAAAATAGAAGGGACAGAGATGAGAGGGGTGGTGTGCTTGTCCTAGGGGTGTCCTAGTTAAAACCTGACTCCTGGCAACACCACAGCTGCCCTCACCTTCACTCACAGGCCAGTACCTTCCTCTACATGTCCTCCAGCCTCCAGCACCTTCTGCCCTTCTCTCCTCCCAGCACTTGCAGAGGGATGGATTGAGTCCTAGAGAGGCCTCTGTATGTCTAGGAGCCATGCAGAACCCTTGTTGATACCTGTGCTGACTTCTAGTCATCCGTTCTCTGCGTGTTGGGGGCCGTCTGCAAACAGATATTGCTATTTTGCTTGTGTACAAATGACAACCACAGGGATGTAAGGCAGAGTGGCCTACTAACCGCTGTTAGGAGTGTTCTGTACCCGGTGAGCTCTAGGCCCTGTACATTCTTGCCATCACAGATGGTCCCAGCTGTGCTTGTGTCCCTATATGCGCTTGTGCTATGTCTAGGTGATAGGCTTGAGCTGCTAGGATGTAAAAGACAGAAGGTGCATGCAGAATTCACAAGTAATAAGGATGCTTAACTTAGTGAATTGTACAGGACAGGAGGCAATGTGCCATCAAAGAGCAGCTGGCCATGGAGTGAGAAGCCTGGGGCTTTTATGGGGGGGCTAGAGGAAGAAGCTGTTTGGTTACTATGGGTGTAGTTTGGGCTCTCATGCTCTCTCTCTCTCTCTCTCTCTCTCTCTCTCTCTCTCTCTCTCTCTCTCTCTCTCTCTCTCTCTCTCTCTCTCGTTCTGGGCCTGCCAGGGCCATGCATGAGTTCTCTGTCAGTCAGTTGAGCTTATCAGGTATGGGGTGGAGGCTGCAGGTTGTAAATACCCTCTGCTGCTCTTCTGTTCAGAGTCCCCGAGAGTCCTCATCCCTCTCCTGCTTGGGGTGTGGCTTCTAGAAAGTCAGGAGAAGATTTAGGTCATCTCTTCAAGCCCAGATCTCCAGTAGGTTTCTAGAATACCTAGATTATGTGTGCAGGGAGCACGCTGGGCCAGAGCCAGAGTCAGAGAAGTCTTGGCTTTGAGGCTTGACATTGCCTCCTGTAGCCGTGTGACCTACAGTAAAGTCCACGGTGAGTGGGAAAGGCTTTGCCAAGGTGAGCAGACACAGACAGACACAGGTCCCAGCTAAGTTGTCACAGGTCCACTCACTATGAGAAGACAGAGTTAGTTTAGCTCATGCCCATTACCTCGGGTCTTGGTCAGAGACCTTAGGGATGCATTGTGGTCACTTTGACTGTTAATTGGCTCTGTTTGTTTCTGTAGACTTGATCTCATACAGCGCAGGCTGGCCTCACACTCACTGTCTTTGGGTTTGGACTCTTGATCCTTCTTCCTCAATGGCCCCACTGTGATTACTCACTTGTGACTTTTCCGTGAGGGAAGATATCTACTCCTGAGGCCAGTTGAGGGAAGGAGGCAAGAGAGACTTGGAACTGGGGTTGAGAAAGGAAATACCAGGAAGTCTTTACCAAGGAAGTTCTGTGTGAATGTGTCTCAGAACTCTGTCATGCAGGGAAGGAGAACAAAGGTTATAGCAGAATCAAAGGTCTGGGAAGTCAAGGAGTCACAGGGTAGAATAATCTGGGGCAGAGAAGACACTGGAATGTCATGGAGTCTTCCATGGGGTGGGCGAGGCTCATTCTGCCTCTTACCTGGTGTTTGCATCTCTCAGGCATCTAAAGGTCAGATTTTCTAGAGTGTTCTGGTCAAACCTACGTCATAGACAGGCAGAGAAGTTCCTGGAGGCTGCTTTGCATTCTCTCCATTTTTTTATGTGAATCTGAGAGCCAGAGGGAAGCAGTTTTCCAGCAGGGCTGGGTCCGACCCAGTTAGAGCCTGGCTTCAGCCTGGGCTGTTTGCACCACACCCATCCATAAGGGAACCCCTGTCCAGGCCTGGTTGGCCCCAGCTTTTCCTGGTCCACTTAGTCAGGCCATTCAATCTTAGGCTGACAAGGTCAAGGAGGCAAGTCTTGTTTACCAAAGGGACTGGCTGGACAGCTCTACTTTGCTCTTCTTTGCAAGGCTAAAGGCCAAAGGGGAAACCAAGGTTTCTCTGCTAGTTCCTGATGGTGGGTAGAGGCAGGCTGGAGCCAGCCACCAACTGGGGAGCTTTTGGCTTGGGATGACTGCCTGGTGGTACCTGAGGTTTTTCCAGAGGGCTGAATAGTTTCCAGCTCTCACATTCTTCTTCTGAACAGTAGGGCCAGGAGAGATTAAGGCAGACACAGGAGGCTGGAGAAAGCCAGTAAGTTTTCCATTTGGGGCAATTAATTTGATGGATTGCTGCAGACCAGCTCCTGCTTCTTCCTGGTCCTCCCTGGCTGGGCTGGGCAGTAGGGCTGGCAGATAGTGTGCATGATAATGCCTTCCTCTGCCCTGCCTCCCGTGTTACCTGCTGGGGAGGACAGCTTGGTTCAAATTTGAGCACACAGTAGGTGCTTTCTGAAAGCCTTGAGAATCTGATTGGAGCCTTTCTAGGAAGCCATTAGCCAGAGGCTCTCTCCGTGGCCTCACTGTTTACAGGTACAGCTGAGCCTCAGCAGTGAGCTCACCTGTCCAAGGTTACTCATGTCGCTGGTGACATCTGGGACAGTGGCCAAGTTCTTCCACCGCACTTGCCTGGTGTGTTCAAAGGGAAAGTGATGTACACAGTGAAGACTCGTGGCTTTTCCTGACTTTCTCTTGGAGCTCCCTGTCAGGATCTTCTCTTGCTGGTTTTGCAGCATCCTACAAGGGTGCTGAGGTACACTTTGTTGCCTCTCCCATCCATGGTGCTCCTGGGCACTGCTGTGGTACTCAGACAGGCTGGCCATCTGTGTAGGATGCCTCTGTAGCTGTGTTTCTTTCTCTCTTCCTGTTGTTTCTTCCGTTTCTGGTTCAACTTTACATGTGAAGATTTCTGTTCTTCCACATGTCAGTAAGTGTGAGAGATACTATCTATGTAAGCAGAGTGTAAAGAAATAAATCATAGTGCCGGGATGAACATACCGGGTGCCTGGGGGGCTGACTTATTTAAAGCTCCAGCTGTGTACCAGCTTTGGGCAAGGGACTGGTTACCAGGATGGTTGAGACATCTGCCCGAGGAATCCATTCCTTCTTAGAATTAATCTCAGTTTCTCTTTCTGAGATAGAATCTCATGATGTAATCCTGGCTGGCCTGGATCTTGGCTATATAGACCATGCTAGTCTCAAACTCACAGAGATCTGCCTGCCCATGCCTCCTCACTGCTGGGATTTTAAAAGTCTGCACCACTCATCCAGCTGGAATTACTTTTTATTTAGCATATAAATAATTAGGTTTCCCTGTGGCTTTTTTTGGTAGGAAGATCATGTATCCCAGACTAACTTTGACCTGTGTGGTAGAGTTACAGGTGCATACCAACACACTAGTTTACACAGTGCTAGGGCTCAAACCCACGGTTTCATACATGCTAGGCAAGCCGTCTTGACATTTTTATACAAATAGGTTCTCATACTTTGTGTCCCTGCCCCATTCTGAGTTTCAGTTTTCATTTGTAATCAACATCTAGGAAGAATGCCGTCCTTACTGGTCATTGGTCCACTGATTGAGCTTTATTGACTTCCTGTGGCTGCCAGGCATTGTCGCAGAGGCCAGGCCCCGACAGTATATGTAATCCACAAACTCTCTGCTCATTAAGCTTACTTTGTAGTGGAGAGAAAGATGATAAATGGGTACATTGGAGGATTGCAGGTGTGTAAAGTGGGGATTGGTAAGGAAGGAGGGAAGCGTCTTTGAGGAGATGGCATCTGGGTGCTGGGAATAGAATCCAGGTCTTGTGAAGAATGGCCAGTGCTCTTAACCACTGAGCGATCTGCTTTTAGTTCTTAAACAACCTCTCTCTATCTTCTACCCATTCACTCAACCCCCAGCTCCTTTAGGGAAGGGTTTCCCAGAAGCTTTGTTTGCCTCTTGCTGTGTTGCTTGGAATCCCCTGGGTGAGAAGCGAGGGAATATTCCCAGAGCACAGGAGGCTGGAGGGAGGTCCTTGAGTCAAGAGACAATGCCACGTTTTTCAGTGATGCAGAATCCTGCAGCTCAAGGTGGTTGAGCATCTTTGGAGCTATAGAGATTATAGGTGTGCCCGTGTGTGAGTGTTGGGTCAGGGAGGGGTGAGGCTGAGAGATAACAGCTGGCCCAGAGAACAGGGGCTCCCTCTTCAGCCCTGTGTGCCTGGGGTCAGCAGGCTGCCTGGGAGAGCAGGCTTTAGAGCTTGTTTGGGCCTGCTACTATGGATCTCATCCATAAAGAGCTCTGTCTGAGTTTGCAAGGCCCCTGTCTTTTTTTCTTACTCTGGATGGCACTACTAATTAAACCTGTCCTTGGAACCTATACACATAAAGCCAGTACAGGCCAGCATGATGGATGTGGACAGTGTGGATGAGAACTCTAGACCCTTGCCTCTGGAGCAGCCTTTTCCTGGGTTCTGCGGCACTGGCTGCTGGCTGGGCTTCTGCCCCTTAGTTGCCCAGACACAGGAGCCTGTCTCTGCCCTGCAGGTTGTTGGATTTAGGCAGAGAGTCTGCATTAATAGGAACCTGGACTTGAGCCCTTGGCCAAACATTGCAAATTCTTTGGACATAAAGATTTTCTAAAGGGGCTTGGGTTCTTTCCAGTGCTTCACAGTTTCTGTTTATATCCCATGGCAGATTTCTGTTTGGTTCCCCAGCACCCTTTCCCAAGTATCCTGACGGAGGCCTGGTTGGGTCACTGGGGACTCTTCTCTCGGCCTGTCCTCACTCACTGTCATATGGTGTATCTGCCCAGCAACACCTGTCCTTCCCCAGTGCTGTGACACTGAAGGACCGAGGGTGGAGTGGGGCCTTTTGTTTTGTTTTTAAATAAGGGCAATGTGGATAAACAGAGCAGCATTTCTGGTGTCGTTGGAGAGGGCCAAGACCCCACATTCCGGCTCCATGACGACAGGCTGTGGGCAGTGGCAGTTGAGATGGACAATGGTGGCTCTGTTGAAAGGCTGGTGCTGGCCTCTGAGCAAATGCATTTTAATTGAGCACTTTCCACCCTGAGATCTGTGGGGATGTGGTGGCCCGCTCCTTGCCCGTTCATTTTTTCTTTGCAGTTTCAGAGCCAAGTCATTGCAGCCCGCTTGTTCCCTTTCCAGCCTGGTCTGGTTTGCATCCCACAATGCTAAGAGAAAGGCTGGGGTGAGGGCTAACGGGATCTGGTGGCATCCCTGTAACCTGCCTGGCTTCAAAGTTAAATGGACTAGGTTAGAATCCTGGAGGCAACGTTTCTCAGTTAAATCCCGTGCCCCAGTTTCCTTATTTGCAAATTATGTTTCACGTGGGCCTGGGAGATGACTCAGTTAAAGTGCATGCCATGTAAGCATGAGGGCCCAAGTTTGCCCTCTAGAACTTTTGAAAAAGCAGGGTGCCATGGGGTTTATGCTTATAGTCCCAACACTGAGCAGGTAGGGGCAGGTAAATCTTTGGGGTTTCCTAGCTAGTTATCAATCTAGCAGAATAGGTGAACTTCAGATTCAGTGAAAGACCTTACTTCAAAAAATAAAGTGGATCCAGGCTGTGGTGGTGCATGCCTTTAATCCCAGCACTTGGGGGAGGCAGAGCCTCACTCTGTGAGTTCAAGACCAGCCTGGTATACAAAGCAAGTTCCAGGACAGTCAGAGCTGTTATACAGAGAAGTCTTATCTCAAAACCAAAACACACACACACACACACACACACACACACACACACACACACACACAAATAAATAAATAAAAAAGGAGAGTGTGTTTGAAGACACTCCTAGCTCCTAGTGTTTACGTATCCATGCACACACAGATGTGTGTCATCCATCCCCCATGCCTAACTCAGCATTATTATGAGGATTACAGACGTTTAGAGAAAATTCTGAGGATAGCAATAATCCACAGCTGCAGTTCTTCTTGTCTTATGCCCCTTTAGTGCTGTATCACCATCACCATCACCATCTCATTTACTTCAGGAGTTCACGGACCATTCCTACCAGAATGCAAAGTTGATTTCCTTGTTTCCTTGGCTCCTCCTCTTTCGGTGTGTCCCATTGACCTCTCTATAAAAACTCCTTTGGTTAAAGGCCCAGTGCATGCTGAGTACATGAAACTTAGATTTATTGAAGACCTACTATGTGCTGCGCTCTCATTTAGAGACCGAGGCCCTTTATCATATGGTTCTATTTTGCTCATTTTTCTCTCTTATTGTCCTAAGCCCAAACCAAATAAGAACACACATGTATCAAAGAACAGCTTTTCTAGATTCATGCTTACCCTGCCCTCTGCCAGGCTTACCCCCTCACCACCTTCCCCACTGGACTCACTTGCCAGGCTCTGTCTGTGCAATTAAATCTTTGCAGCCTGTCTCCAGTGGGCCCCAGGGAAGTCAAACTCTTGTGTGCAGAGCATGGTGACCTGTGTCTGGCTGCTGGGAGAGCCCATAGACACAAGCCTGCTTCTTCCAAAGATCAGGAGGTTTCTGTTTGGATTTTATTCTTCCTGAGTTTCTTTAGGGCAGCCAGTATTTGAGGATGTTTGCGGTGTAAGTGAGGTCTCACACAGGTCCGTGGTCCTGCCCTTCCCGTGGTGATTGGTGTTGCTATATTTTATAGCCATTTTTGCTTCCTTCCGCTGTTGATGGCAGGACCCCTTGTTTTTCAGCCTCTGGGAATCTGGCCTATGTACTGCTGAAGGTCTCTCCTGTCTTGAACGGGCTGCCAAGTAGCCATATGAGAGGAAACACTTCATATCAAACAGCCAAGAAAACAGTCCCTGCTCAGGGGTAGGAAGTGGCTCCTCTAGATTGCTGGATTTATGGGGCCAAATTCTTAAAGATTATCTTGAAAATAGCTCCTATTGGAAACAACAACCATGTGAGGGGCCTGAGGAAGGGGAGTGTGGGAGAGCAGCCAGGGACCTGTGACCATGGGTGTGGTTTCCTGACGTCTCAGTACTGATGACAGGGGGAGTTGGGCATCATCCACTCTGTTAGCTACTAGCTTAATGGCCTTGAGCAGTTGGGTTTCCGCTTCTGTGCCTGTGAAATGGAGGGCTAGTCTAGCTGTATCGTCCTCTCAAGAGAAGACAGTGGGGAGAAGATAGTGTGAGTGGACAGAAACATGCTATGGTTTGCTGAATGCTTTATTAGACATGGCTGAGATACTTAGCTCTGGGAGGTCAGCACAGCATCCTTGAGGTGGTGACGCTCGACTAAATCATAAATGGAGGGGGGATGCTCTGGCAAACAGTCTCAACACTGGAAATCTAATGAGGGGTGGATGTTGAGGGGCATGTGAGGAAGATGCTGCCCTGGGACCAGGCTATAAGTGGGACAGAGGGCCGTGCAGCACATGGTGGTACACTGAAAATCTTATCCTGATGGTTATATGGGGGGAGAACCAGACAATGGCAGAGAGACCTGCTAGACAAGTACTAGGCTGATGTGTGTGTGTGTGTGTATGAATGAATGTGTACCATGAGTAATCCTGGTGCCTGCAGAGGTCAGAAGAGGTCTCATATCCTCCAGAACTATGGTTACAGGAAGTTGTGAGCTAACATATAGATGCTGGGAACTAAACCCAGGTCCTCTGCAAGAGCAGCCTGTACTTTTATCCATCAGTTCATCTTTCTGATCCCATAGGTTTTGTTTTGAGACAGGATTTTGCTAGCCCAGGCTGGCCCAGAATGTACAACACCTCTTCCTTAATTTTCCAGATGCTGGGATTACAGGTTTTTGCCACCACACATGAGTATCTAAATGAAACACCATGCTGGCCTGAAGTGAGATCAGTGTGCATAGAAGTCAGGGTGGGTACAGGCATGTGTGAGTATGTGCGCATGTGTATGGAGGCCGGAGAACAATCTCAGACGTCATTCATTATTCTTCAGGTGCAGTTCACCTATTTTTAAATTCTCATTATTTGTTTATTTTGAGGCAGGGTCCCATATGACCTTGGGGCTTGCCAAATAGGCCAGACTAGTTGGACTACAACCCCCAGGGATCTGCCTGTCTCTATTCTTTAACTCCAGGTACATTACATACCACCTGCCTGTCTTGTTTTTAATATGAGTTTTGTGGGTCAAACTCAGGTTCTCATACTTTCAAGACCAGTGCTTCCTCAAGTGAGTGTTTCTCCGGGCTGTGTAACCTTTATGTCTCCGGTACTCTGATCTTCACCAACAGTGTTAGGGTCTCCTTCATGCATGGCCCTCATTTTTTTCAAGGAAGAAGGGTAGGTGGCCGCTAACTAGTGCCACATGCGATCGAGAGCTGTGAAGGGAAGGCCTGGTTCAACATTAGATGATACTGAACTGTAGGCTGACTTCACCTCCCTTCTTGTACACACAGTCAGTTGTCTGGCCCATAAAGAGGCCTTTAAGCCCCAGTGTTAACAAAGACTTCTTCTGAAGACCTTGCTTGAGTGGGGTAGGAGTAAAAAGTCATGCTTTGTTTCTTCTGCTGTAGGGAGCCAACTGGCAGCCAGGGAATGAGGTGTGCCTGCTGTCCAACCGGTTTTCCGTGTGTGTGTGTGTGTGTGTGTGTGTGTGTGTGTGTGTACACTCAAGCCTAGGGGCTTTGGTGGGTTGCAGGTGGCAGAGGGGAGGGGAAGGCTTTTCTTACTGGAGGCTGGGTGCTTTGCTTTTTCTATTCATCTTAGGGACATGAATGTTGTTGCTCTAAACGGTGGAGCCAAGGTCTGCCTTCAGACCTGTGTGCTCTACTCTATCTGCCAGTCATCAGAGAGCAGGGGCTGGACTACATCCAGGGAGGTGAGTACTCCTGCAGTGAGGTGTGGTCTGGGCATGATGGGCAGTCAGATATTCCTTCATATCTGTTGTGTGTAGATAGCAAGTCCTGAGGAGATTCAGAAAAGGGGCCGCCAGGATGACACCGTATTTGTGTGCTCAGCCATCTGGTTGAAGTCACTGTTTTATCTGGAGAGATAGGGAAGGGGGCTGGTGGTATAAATAGAGACTTGGGAAATAGGAGGTGGAGGTCATCATTGGAACAGTTGGTGGAAGCAGTGCTTGGAAGGCTTCATCAAGGTGGGGGGTTAAGCAGTGATGTAGAGATGGGGAGACTATGTAAACACAGGGTTCTTGAAGATGAAGCTTGGATATTGACTGAAGAGTTCCACCAGGTTTTCGGGAGACAGGGAGTTGTTGGGTGCTTTTGACAAGTTGACACATCAGCTCACAGTCTCCAGGCAGTGTGTCTGGAAGGGGAGGGGAGATGTGAGCTAGGACATTTATTCAGCGGTGACATTGGGGATGGGAAGATGGGGACATGCTGGCTGAGTTGGATTGTAGAACCTTAAGTGTTGTGTTGGTCCCGACAATAGAAGGGAACAAATAGCCATGGGCATGTTGTGTCCTGAGTGTAATGGCACACTGCTGTGTCCTCCTTTTGAAGAATGCTGGGGTATGCATGTCTATGCTTTTGTGTATTTCTCCACTCACCACACAGACAATTACTATCCACCGTGACATCAGAGCTAGGTGTATGGTAAGCACGGCACCTTCTGGGGTTCCCTTTGAGGCCAGTGTTTGGAAAAGGATGAATGATAAGGCATGGGGATGTTTTAAGAGCAGTTTGCCACCTCCAAGTTACTGCAGGTTCTATTTCCTGGGGTGGGATCTTCGAGGATGCTCTGGGCAGATGAGCTGGCCAGAGGCATGACATCTACTCCAGCCTACTTTAGAGGAAGGGAAATGGGTGTTGGACAAGTTGGAGCACTTCTTCCAGCTGTTTGTCATGTTCTCTGAGGTCCATGCTTCCAGCTCTCCGTCCACGCCATGCTGGCTTTGCTGTGTGCCTCAGCCAGCCTTCCCAGACTACTTGCTATCTTGGGTAGGAGAAAAGTGGGTGAAAAGGGGCTCAACAAGCAGAGGTGGAGCTTAGTAGGAGAGTTCTTGACTAGCATCCACAAAGCCCTGGGTGATTGATCCTAGCACCCAGAAGGAGAGTCACGGTCAGTCTTGGCTATATGAGTTTGAAGTCAGTCTTGTCTCAAAGTGGGCGGAGGGGGCACAGGGGAGGAAAGAGTAGACGGATGAGTAACAAGCCACATGGAGGCACCTGGCGAAGATCCCACAATAGAGGTTCAAGTCAGCTTTGACTGGCCTCAGGCCTTCATTAGTTCCTCAATGCTGGTAGCCTACTCGTAGGGCTTATTTCTGAAGACCCAGTTTTTGAGGGGCAAGATGTTGCTACTTTTGAAGGCTTTCCTTTAGGTCCCCTGCTCTGGCTAAGCAGTCCATGGTGAGTGCTTGGGTTTTCAAGGGTATCAGCTTAGGCGGGCAGAGACCATAGCCCATTTGTAGGAGTAATCTGCTGGGCTGAGCCTTGAATGAAATGGGTCCCAGAGTGGAGACCTAACAGCACTTGCCAGCTGGAAGAAGGCCATGATTCTGGCTGGAAGCTTAGAAAGTAGAGAAATTGGATCTTTACTAAAAATCTTTTTTTAAAAGAGTGTTTGTATTATAAGATTATTCATGTTCCTTGTAAATTTAGGCAATACAGATAAGCAATAAGGAGAAAAAATGCCTTGTAATTCTGTTAACTCAGAAATAATTGCTGAAAAAAAATTTTTTTTGAGGCAGCATCCTACTCTATAGTTCAAGCTTGCCTGTAGCTCACTCTGTAGCTCAAGCTGGCCACAAAATTGTGATACTTTTACCTTAGCCTACCCAATTCCAGCACTGTAGATGTGAGCTACCATGACTGGTTTATTGTTGACATCTTGTTGTGTCTAGAACTGTGTGTCACTGGGCCTGTGTAATCAAAAATGGAATAGCACAATATATTGTTATATATTTTTTCCACTTAAGTATAAGAAAAAAAATTGTCATGAGTTAATACTGCATCATCGTCAGTATTAGTAATAGCAGCACACTGATTCACTATGTATCTTATCTTGGCTTACCTGGCTGTAATGGATAAGATTTGGGAGGAGTTTGCAAAGAGCATCTTCATTGCAGGAACTCACTGTGATTTATACGCATATGCTCATGCTGAGTAAAACTAGAGCTTGCATATTGTTTTTTTTTTCTTTTGAGACAGAGTTTTTCCATGTAGCCCTGGCTGTCCTGGTACTCACTGTGTAGATCAGGCTGGCCTTGAACTTGTAGTGATCCTTCTTGTCTTTGTTTCTGTTCCTAGTGCTGTGACTACAGATGTTCATAAACCATCACAGCCAGCCACTGAGCTAGTTTGTAACTTTTGTGTGAATCCAAAATTACAGATAGGTTTAAGTAAATACTTAAGCCAGGCATGGTGTCTCATGCCTGCGATCTCGGTACTTGGGAAACTGAGGCAAGGGAATTGCCAAGAGTACAAAGCCAATTTAGGCAACATAATGAGTTCCAGGCAACGCTGGTCTATAGAGTAAGACCCTGACTCAGAATCCCCTTGCCTTTCTCTGATGTGAGAATGTCTTTCTATATGCTGTGTATCAATCTTTAAATAAAAAACTGTTTTGGCTATGACAGGCACCATTAAAAAATAAATAAGTAAATCAAAGATTTAAAGATGTATTTAAAGATTGGTACACTGCATACAGAATGACATTCCCACATCATTTCTCTATGCTTTTCTGTTCAGCCCTTCACATACCAGAGGGATGAGATGGTAAGGACGGAACTGTAGGCAGCCCTGTTAGAAGGTGTCATCAGGAGTCCCGACCTCAGATATTGAGTAGCAAAGCTTGGGTGGGCCCTAAGGAGGTGGGAGGGGTTGGAGAAAAGGCTGGAGTAGCTACTAAGGCTGAGCAGGGTCTTGCTTTTTAATACAGTGGATGGAAAGACTAGTGTCTGGTAATGAGGCAGAGTGGACAGTCGGCCTGAGAGTGGGAGCCTCCAACACAAACTCTGAGCTTCATCAGGGGAAGCAGGCGCCCAGTCTCAGTGACTGTTCCTCACTCTGTATGTGCATGGGATGGATGTTTTCCCTGGTCCAACCCCCTTTAGACATGTGTTTCTGGTGCATGTAATGCCTAGGCTTCATTCTATGATTTAATGAGCCCTTGGCTGCGGTTTCTGCTGATTTTAATGTTCAGCCAGGGTTGGCAACGCTGTACTTAGGCCCTAAACATGTCAGTTGTCCCCTTTATTTGGAGGCTTAGTGTATATATGTGTGTGTGTTGGTATATATGTATGTGTGCTCAGTTTTATGAGTGACAATGACGACGCTACTGACATGCTTGTCTGTATGGCTCTCTTAGATTGATTTGCTTAGAAGTTGCTTTCTCAGGACCAAGAGATTAGCACCAATAAAGCACTGTCTATTGAGTTTTTGGTTTTTAATATGATGGAGCTGGGAGAGGCATTATTATCTTCATGGCCTGGGCTTGGAAGCCGAGGTTTATAGAAATGCCATTTGTGTATCTGACAGGGAAGGAGAATTGCTTTAATTGGGGGGGGGGGCAGCAGGAACATTTAGATTCATGTTTGGTTGTGTCCTTTGCCTCCTGTGCCTCCTGCTCAGGCTTAAATTTCCCTTTCCTTTGAAACATGACTTTTAGTTTACTCACTGTCCCTGACACCACTCTAGGCACGTTCCACTTAGCGGATGTTAGTCAGCTCTTCAGGTCAGAAGTGATAAACACGTCAAAGTGGCTTTTTTTTTTTTTTTTTTTTTTTAAAGGCTCTACTCTCTTTGTAGCCCCAGAACTTGTTATGTAGACTTGGCCTGTAGCAGAGATCCAGAGATCCATCTGCCTCTGCCTGCAGGTGCTGGGAATAAAGGCCAGAATAGCTTTGGGGGTTGGGAGGTGGGGTCAGGGGTATGTGTTCTAGAAAGGGTTTCTCTGTGTAGCTCTGGCTGTCCTGGAACTCCCTCTGTAGACCAGGCTGGACTCAAACTCACAGAGATCTACCCACCTCTATCTCCCCAGTGCTGGGATTAAAGGCCTATGCCACCACCACCAGGCTTTCTAATAATATTCCTCTTACTCTTCTAGTATCTGGACATCAGACTTTCCTCTCCATCACCCAGGGATGGGATTATAGGTTTGTGCCACAAAGTGCGCCTTGTACATCATTTCTTCACCTTTTGTTTCTGTGTTTGGTTTTTTGAGACAGTCTTTCCATGTAACCAATTTACTGAGATCCACCTGCCTCTGCCTCCTGAGTGCTGGGATTAAAGATGTGCACCAACCATACCTGACTGTACATCACCTCCCCCCCAATGATTTATTAATTTTTATTTTATCTACATTGTTATTTTTGGCTGCATGTAGGTTTGTTTGATGATGTCATTTCAGCCACTTGTGAGCTGCCATGTGGGCGCTGGTAATAGAACCTGAGTCCTCTGGAAGATCAGCTAGTAATCTTTGCAACTGAGCCATCTTTCCAGTCCCTGTACATCACTTTTTAAAACATATTTTATATTTATTATGTATACAGTGTTTTGCCTGCATTCCAGAAGAGAGCTCCAGATCTCATTATAGATGGTTTGTGAGCCACCATGTGGTTGCTGGGAATTGAACTCAGAACCTTTCAAAGAACAGCCAGTGCTCTTAACCTCTGAACCATCTCTCCAGCCCCTTGTATATCACTTCTTAAAGAGAACTTGGTTGACTCTGGCTCTTGGGCCCATCGTTGGGGTGGGGCATGGTGGCTGATTGGCAGCATGATGACATGAGATGTAGCTTTGTCCTGGGAGAGGTGCAGGTCAGAAATGTGTTCCATGTTTTAATGTGTTGTGATGTGCAGAGGTGAAGAGTGTGCCTAGTAGTGACTGGTCAGCTCAGAAGACTTATGGGGCCTCACTCATCTCTCTCTCTCTCTTCTCCTTCTTCTTACTACTACTACTGTGAGATGAGGTCTGATTCTGTTGCCTAGGGTAGCTTGAATTTCTTTGTTTAAGTGAGTCTTCCTCCTCAGCTTCTCACATAGCTGCCACTACAGATACCTGCATCGTGTCTGGCAGCATTATAATTTTAGCAGTGCAGCTTGAAATTGATGAAGGCCCCTATTACTATCGAATCATAACAAATACTTGGCCCATCTGCTGTCTGCTGGGAGGACCACTGACTTCAACTTAGACTTCACATGGCTGCTTTGAGTTCAGAGACTCAGCCTATTGAGGTCCTTCCCTCTGTTCCTTATTGTTAATTTTTCCAACTTAGTTTCATTGTGGTGCCCAGGGTGGCCTCCAGCTATAGTTGAGTGTGACCTCAAACTCCCGACTGACTCCTGCCTTCGGTACTTGGGAGGGAGCACAGGCGAGTGGCCATGCCACACCTTGATGCCTTTAGCCCCAGTCTGTACTCAGCTTCCGACTGACCCCACCAAGCCCTGCGTTTCTGTAGTCTGGTGATAGGCTACCAATGACCTTTAGGAGATGGGTATGGGAGATGGGGGAAGAGTCTGATCCTGGTGGTCAGCTGCTTCAAAAGAATCAGAATCTCCTCCCATGACCCCCACCAAACCCCTATCATTTTATTTCCTTGGCCCATGAGTGCAACATGCTGGGTTTCTGGTATATCAGGCCAGGAAGAATATCTCTTCTTAAATTCCTTTTTGCTTTTCTCTTCCTCTCCCCCCCCCCCTTCTTTTCTCAACAGGGTCTTGCCATATAGCTTGCTTAAATTTATTATCCTCCTGCCTCAGCATTTAGAGTTGATCATAGATGTGTGCCACTGTGTTTGGTCACAGTCAACTTTAATACTGAGGCCCCAAATGGACAAGTCGGAGAGATTCACTAGGCACCATAAATCTCCAGGCGTAGGTGCCTGCGGGAGTAGCAAGCCATAGTAATGCACAGCCGGACATGACCAGGCCCTGGCACAGATGCTTCTGAGACACGGTGTGAGTTGTGTGAAGTGTCCAGCAAAGGATTGGGAATCTCTGAGCCTAGAGTTCAGAGGTCAGTCCAGCTGCCTGTGTACACAGGCAGTCATAGTGGAAGGGCATGGGTGTAGCTGGTGGCTTTGTGGCTTTTTTTTTAAAGACTGGGAACAGTGTCATTCAGCTGCTAAAACAGTTTTCTTTCTTGGTAAGCAAGAAACACAAAGCAGCCCTTCAGAGAGGGTGGGCAGGAGCTTCTGGCCCCATGTCAGATTGATCTGATGCAACCCTGGGGCAGCCTCCCAGATTTCCTGGCAGATGCAGAGTTGGACAACAGTACCCAGAGGTCTCCTGGGGGACAGAGAGCAATGGTAGGAGCCCTTCCTGGAAGGCTGTGAGTGCACAGATGGCCAGGAAGGAGGACAGATCAGTCCCTGGCTTGCTGGGGTGAGCTGGAGCAGTCTTTTACCTATAGCCCATGGGTCTGCTGGAAGAGCGTGAATGCTGCAGGCTGTCTAGATCTGCTTCAGGCAGTTCCTCTCTGTGAGAGGCAGATCTCTATCTAGTGAGTTGGGAAAACCCCATGGTATTCTGACCCTGCATCCCTTCAGCACCCAGATGATGGAGCTCTCCTTTCTCTGCCTACACCAGGTCACAGTTGGGGGTTTGGTTTGAACTAAATAGAATTCTGCCATTCTTTCTCTTCCCTCTTCTCCATCCCTCCCTCTCCCCCTTTCCTGTATGCCCCCAAGGCCTAAGAGAAACCGAGTGCTGGTTAGACGGATACTGATTTCCTCATCTCTGAAAGGCACCTTTCTGGGCGGAAGACCCAAAGATACTGAGTTTGACACCAAGGTTGGTTGTGTATGGAGAGTGAGGCAGGATGTGGCACACCTGAGTATCAGATGGCAGGGTCCAATCCATGCTGGTACAAATGTTTGTCTTGGGCTAAGCTGATCTGTGGGCTTATCCATTCAAGAACCTGATTTGGAGAGTGCCTGTGTTTGGGGGAACAGGTATGAGTGGTGGGAAGTGGGCAGAGGCTTAGACTTTAGGGTTCTTTCCCTGGGACTTGGGGTGCTGTGGGAGCAGTACCTCTTTGGGCTTGGGTGCTGTGGGAGAAATACTTTTTGGGGTTTGGGGTGTTCCCTAACCAGATTGATGTATGCCATGCTCCAGTTTTGAGGGTTGGAGAGCCTGTGGCCCTGGTCAGAGCTTCATTATTCTCTCCCTTCCCAGATTGCCAAGATTCAGGATGACTACCAACACCTGCCAGATCTTGGCCACCCAATTTAGGATTTTTGAATCACTCAGTTGTCTTTGCTACAGAAAACAAGAAGCGTGCTTGGGAAAGCCTGATGTCAGTTGGGTTGACCTGGGGGGCTTGCCCCAATAGACTACTGTTTAGAAGTTCACTAATGAGAATGCTCTTTCCTAAACCTTAACTGGCAAAGCCACTAAAGCATTTTCAGTTAATAATGTACTCAGCGAATTGCTGAGCTGAAATTTAACAGCTGGTTTAAAAACACAAGGTAGGGAATTAACAAATAGGGCATGGAGAGCATGTGTGTCCTGGAGTGATTTCCATCTCTGACTTTGTGCTGACCGGGGGTTTTGCTGGCTCTTCTCTGGGAGGTGGTTATCCTGACTCCTGTCTCTGAAAAGTAACAGTGTACAGCCCAGTCGCAGATAAACCAGGAAGGGAGCTCTTTCACAGCTTGGTGAGGCCTTAATTGCTGCAGCTCTTCCCAGAGTGGGGCAGTCCAGAGAAGGAGGCTTCAGTGGAGAAGGGAGTCAAGATTCATGATGTCCCTGCTGTGGCCGGCGGCACAGGCAACAGTACAGTGCTGGGGCCAAAGCATAGGATGTCCCAAGCAGGGTGTGGCTGGCCCCGTGAATAAAGCAGGGAGTGGAGTTACTGCTCCGATATCTGAGATGACAAAGTCCTTCTGAGGAGTTTGCTTTAGAAAAGAGAAAAGATTAAAAAGTGAATGGAAAATTTAAGGAACTGAAACAAAGGCTCCCCTTGGATTCCGAGTCATGTGTCACAGCCGGAGACGCTCCAGGGGGAAAGGTCTGGAGTTCAGTCAGGTCCACCCCAGTTTACACTCTGGGTCTCACTTCACTCTCTGGTTAGTGACTGCAGGTGTCTCTAAGCCTTGTTCTTCCTGAAACCCTGGGGTCCTTGTGGTTTATAGTGTGAGACTTGGTCTGATTCATGTCTAGATCTCTCAAGATACATTAGTAGTCACTTAGTACTATGTAGCATGAACACACACATGTATATACTTATGAGTCTATACATATACATACATATATGCACATGTACACATGTATATACCCTCATGCATCTACACATATGTATACATGCTCAGATATATATGGAACACATGTACATTCAGGCTTCTACATATACATAGTCATAGACACATGCATACACATACTCATACTTCTACACGTGTGTATCATACATGTATACACATGCACACACATGCCTTTGACCTGCCATGAACTGATCTTTACTATCTTTAGATTTTTCCTTCAGCCTTTTTGATGACCTTCGTTCCTATGTGTTTGAAAGATTAGCATGTGACAAGCAGGCAATGCACCCACTGCTTTTGTACAGACTTTCTCACAACTGCTCTGTGAAGTAAATGCTGTTACCATAATGTCATTGTTTTTCAGATAAGAGAGGGAGGGAGAGACTACAGATGCTGTGCTTGTGCGTGTATTCCCAGCACTCTGGGCCTGAAGCAGAAGTATTGCTGTAAATCGAGGCTAGCCTAGGCTACATAGTGGAGTTTTAGGCCACAACAGTTTGTAGATATCCTGGGGTACAGGAGAAAGGCTGTTTCCTGGGACTTGAGTACAACTCAGGGTGTGGAGAAATTGGTTCTCATGTATTGCTGAAGGAGTGTAAAGTAGGGCAGTTGCCATAGAAAACAGTTTGGGGCTCTTCAGACATGTAAATCGAATCATCATGTTCCAGCAAGTGCACCTCTCAGTGTAGACTCGGAGGAACTGAGAGCAAGGATCAGGTAGTTGTACCCTGGTTCTCCTACAGCACTTGCGATAGCCCAGAGATGAACGGGGTCCAAGTGTACATCAGCAGATGAACAGATAGACAAAATGTGACATCTACATACAATTGAATGTTATCTGCTCCTACACACAAGAAACAGCTACTTCAAGTATGCCACAGCATGGGTGAATGCAAAGACACTATGCTAAGTGGAATAAGCCAGTTACAAAACACAAACAACAGGTGCCTCCATGTGGCCTAGTCACGTAGAACAGTAAAATATGTAGAGACAGTAGACTATCTGCTCCCAGGGTTGGGTGAGGCAGAAATAGAGAGTTGATGCTCACTAATGGTAACAGCGCCTGTCTTGTCTAATGGAAGCTTAGAAATAGTGCTGGGCTGGCGCTGGAGCAATGGCTCTGTGTTAAGAGCATTTGCTACTTTGTACAGGGTCCAGGTTCCTTTCCCTGCACACACAGGGTTCCCTAAACCCAAGCAGGTATATCATGCACATACATATGAATAAGTAAATCTTTTAAAAGAAAGAGTGCCTGACTGAGGAGGTGGCTCAGTGGTCAAAGGCTTGCTTGCGTTTACAGTGTCCAGTCCTAGACTATATAAATTGGATGTGCTGTTGCAGGCCTGTACTTGGGAGGCAGGAGGATCAGAAGTTCAGGGTCACCCTTAGCTACATAGCAAGTCCGGGACAGTCTAGTCTACCTAAGAGTATGTCTCAAAAGAGGTGGCACACACCTTTAATCTCAGAACGAGGAGAGGCAGAGGTAGGTAGATCTGTGTGTTCAAGGCCAGCCTGGTCTATAGAACAAGTTCCAGGACAGCCAAGGCTACACAGAGAAACTCTGTCTAGAAAAAATGAGAACAGCATGCAGAGCCTTGTAACTGATAAAGCAGAGCACGGAGTGGGTCTGGGCTGTAGCGGAAGGCCATGTCATTCATTCTTTTGTTCAAGTGTGAAACAACTGCCAATCAGATGTCACAGTGTCCCTATTCCTATGAAAACTTTCTGCCAGACACCGGGGCTGCTAGAATCGGACACCTGTGACCACACCCTGGACCTTCTGGTTGGCTGCGCCAACAGCCCTCTGGTCTCCCCGAGGGAAATGGTGAAGATTTAGGTCACTAAGTACAACCATTTGTCCCCTTTCCGTCCTCTGTCCTCTTTGAGCTGATTGCAGTGTTGTAACTCAGTGTCCTGTGGTCAGAAAAGTATCTTTGGAGGTAAGTATAGTGCTTAGCATACACGATGGGTAAGAAAAATCTAAACTTACCTACACTGTCCAAAAACGTAAGAAAAAGTTCCAAATTAAATGAAGTATGAGGTATCTACAGTCACCTCTCCAAACTGGAACACATACCTCTAACAATAAAAGGTGCTGAACTCTGGGACATACAGAATATGGCTGCTTGGTTGGGTACCTGATCCCCAATTTTCTGTCCGGGCTGCACAAGAGGAAGCTGGTGGCTCAGACCCCTCGGGGGCTGGGAACAAGGCCTTCAGACCTGGGTAGGCATGGGGGGGGAGGCCGGAGATGCTGCCTCAGGTGTCCTCAAGGCCACAGTGGTTTCCTCTGCCTCTCCTCAAGCCCTCACTGGCTGCACATGTACAGTTTGATTGCCCAGGGTGGGAGGAGCAAGCTCAGCCATTTCTCTTTACCTAGTTCCACTCAGTTTCCACAGTGCCCATGGCTGGCCCACAATTTTGGTCTTACAACACCTAGGTCAGATGGGCAGGGAAAGCCAGAAACATCCTCACAAACAGGATTGTTAGGCCACAGCAAGGTGCCTGCATTCATTGGCTGGTCTCGAGTCTGCAGGGAGCAAGCTTTTGTGGGTGTTTTGGGAGATGCTGCTGAAAGATCACAGGTACTTCCTTCTCTTCCTATCCATCTCCAGGTGTTTTTCAGCAAACAGCCTCACAACAGCCCCTCGGCTGGACCCTGTGACAGTGTCCACTTAAGAGTAAAAACACAAAACAAAAAACAGTGGCCCACTCTGCCCAAGGTCACACCTTGCAAAAGGGGTCAAGCTGGGATACAGGCCTGGCATTATTTCCAGGCCTGTGTAGCTTAGGTGGGAAAGTGGAGTCAGGGCGCAGTGCCACTGCTCCTGTTTGGGAAAGAAGGCAGAGTAAAAGTTGACGTACCTTCTTTATCCCCGTGTGGCAGGGGTGGTGGTGGGAAGGCTCTGTGTGGTGCACAATTAGAACACACTCGTGAACACCTGCCCTACAGTAGACCTTCCTGAGGTGGATGCAGCAGGCAACGCTGAGAGCCCAAGTTAAATAGCTAATAATGGTAGAATGTTCTTTGGATGTCAGGGCTGACTGAGAAACCTGTGGTCGTGCCACCCTGGCCCAGGAGGGTGCAGCAGGGAGGCCATGGCCCTTTTACTTCCTGCTCTGCTGACAACTGGTCTTTTGTGATGATGCCAAGGAGGGTCTGAAGACCAAGGCTGAAGCAGCACCTGACCTCTTCTAGGGAAGATGCTGTGCTGGGCAGAATAACAGCTGCAGATGTCCCCTTCGGGTGTGGCCAGGCGGGGGTGTGGGGCCTCTTTTCTGGGCCACTTCTCTGTTCTCTGGTTGCCTGCAGCCGTAACTGTAACCGCCCTGGAGCTCTGGCCACCTGGTCGGAAGCTGAGGCTCAGTGCCTTTTCGGGGGCCAGCACAGGTATGAGACACAGGTGTGCCTCTCCCCTGAGACTGGGCCTCTGATGAGCCCCTCACAGTGCAGGGACCTCCTTAAGAAGCTGGGGTGCCTTCTACAGCCTTTCCGGCCAAGCTACTGGGATTCTGCTCTTTTATCTCGATCCTCCGTCATCCTAGTGAGTTGCTGAGAGATAGATAACTTGGGGATTGGGTGGTTTGGGGACCTCAAAGGTTTTCAGAATGCCTCAATTTTCCTAAGACTTGAGGGTTTTGTGTTTGGGGAGGGGGGAGGGAAGCTGTACTCAGAAAATGAGAAGGGGCAGTTCTTCAGCCCAAGACCCTGAAGGCATAGGGACAGTGACCTGTCTGGGGAAATGGCTGGGTCTGTCCTCTGGAGGTCAGTGCAGGGCCGTGGGGGATGGAGTGGTGAAGGGAAGTGGGAAGTTAGAAAACAGATGTAGGTCAGGGAGCTGGCAGGTCAGGGAGTAACAGAGCATTGCTTCTCCATCCCTGATGGGGCCCTGCATTCCTCAGTGTCCCCATCTGGATGTAGGGGATTAAGTTGCCCCCAGGCTTTGGGAGGCCTCAGTGTTGGGTGTAGCTGTTACACAGCCATTGTTGTTGATATTTATTATTTAAGTGCCTCTCCTGAGGCTGAGCAGTCTCCTGGTGAGGGGTGGAGCCCTTGAGCTGAGGGCTCCCTTTGCACCTTGCTCTCCTGAGTCTGAGAGCTGCACCTGCCTTTGCTGGTGACACTGGGCTCACATGTGGCCGGACAGCTTTCCCAGAATCTGCCAGGAAAGTCTCTCCCTCCTGACTGACTGTAGCACTCATTTCTTTCTTTTGGGGGGTGCGTGTCTACCTTACTTCAACCTCTCCTCTTGAGGGCCTAGCTGGTGCCAGCCACTCAGATCTGAGGAAATAAGGACTGGGGCATTTGGGATCTGGTGTGTTGGTAACTTCTTGGCTCATTCTTAATGTTTGGAGACAGTAGCAGGCTTTTTTAAGGCCGGTGGGACCTGAGACAGGAGGTAGAGACAGGAGCAAGGGCCGTGTGTTCTGGTCAGAAAGTTTCAGACCTTGAGTGAAGGGGTGAAAGGATGTGGCTCAGGCAGAGGGAAGTCAAGAGAACAGGAAGGCATGAGAGCAAACGAAGGGTTTGGTTCTACCCTCGTGAGGCAGTGGAGAGGCCTTGTCTGTACAAGGATTCTTGTCTCAGAAGGTCCTGGAGAGAGCAGAATGGAGCTCCAAGAGCCCACCAGCATCAGCTGGCTCCTTCCCTGGGTTTGGCCAGAGTGTCAGACTCCGCCCCACTGTACCTGGGCATCCCCACTTCCCAGAAAGGAGACCACAGCTGCCTCCATCCAGGAGCCAGGTTTGTGGGAGAGCTTGAGCCAGGAACCACAGGCTGATAAAGATGTTTTTCATTCTGGGGTCGTTAATGAACACAGATTAGATTTCAGTTGAGTGGGCCTTTTGTTGCAGGAGCCTTTCTAATCAAGATGGTTTTAGTTCTTCTGGGGTTTCTCGGAGTCAATTCAGATTCATTACCTTGGTCTGTTACTGCCCTGGGCATTCAGACCCAGTGCTATTACTTATGGCCTTGTTAGGTCCAGTTTTCCAAACTTGGTTTATTCCTAGGCTGACGTCTCCTTCTGATATTTATACCCAGGGAGAAGACTAGGCCCACAATAAGGCAACTCAGGCATGTAGGCACAGCGCTTGGCTGTGGGATTTCATTAAACATTTACAAACATGTTTTCTGAAAATTCCTGACATAATCTGGCACAAACACCATGGGCTTTGGATTCTTTTCCTCCTGACATGTTTATTAATAATTCCACCAGCTCCCGTTGTGTGGAGAGACAGTGGAAAGTCCTCAGAGGAGGTACTGAGGAGGCTGGAAGTGTGCAAGGGGGCAGTAGCTGGAGACCTGTCACCAAGAGGAAAGGAAGAGCTGGCTGGGACCCGAGCACCAAGCTTTTATTTTTCCATTGCTGCTTGGACCTCCACGCTGTGTTCATGGTTTCTCTGTGGTTATACCTGTGAAATTCTAGCAAATTCAGAGATGACGACAAGATATCCATCGTCCAACCACCCAGGATAATAAGAACCAAAATTTTGCATTTTTCTTTCTATTTTTCCTCCCCAGGCATTTAAAGTAGGATTGAAGTCCTCCCATTTTCCATATAAAAATCTTAGAGAATAGTTTGTTCTCTTTCTTATTATAGAAATAATGCGCATTTGAGTTGGGCATGATGGTGTACATTTATAATCCCAGCACTTAGGAGGCTCAGGATAGAAGATGGCAGGTTTGAGGCTAGCCTGAGCTACACAGCAAAACCCTATGTCAACAACATATGTCTCAAAAACAAAGCACTGAAATAAGTAAGTAAATAACTAAAAATAATCTACTGAGGTGCTGGAGAGATAGCTTACTAATTAAGAGTGCAGTGCTCCTGAAGAGGATCTGACTTTGGTCCTTTGAACCCACAAGGATCAGCTCACTACTGCCTGAACTTCAGGTCTAGGAAATCTGATACCTTTTTCTGGCCTCTGGGGGTACTGTACTAACTACACATACCCTCCTCCCTAACATCCACATAATTAGAATATTTTCAAAATCAGACATGGTGGTAGCATGCACCTTTAATCCCAATAGAGGAAGGTGGATCTTCTGAGTTCAAAGCCAGCCTGGTCTACATAGAGAGTTCCAGAAAATAGATCCTGTGGTTCCCCCCAAAGTATAATTTTTTTATCGTCTTTATAGAAATGAAATTCATGTAATATAATAGTCCCTAATTTTTTAATTAAAATTTAAAACCATCTATTTTATGTGTATTTGTGTTTTTCCCAAATGTATGCTTTTACCCATGGAGACAAGAAAAGGGTATTTCTGGAACTGGAGTTGCAGTTGGTTGTGAGCCACCACGTGGGTTCTAGGAATCCAAGCTGGGTCCTTGCAAGAGCAGTCAGTGCTTTTAACTGCTGAACCATTTTTCCAGCCCTGCTTCTGTTTGTTTTACTTTTTTTCAAGACAGTTTTTCTGTGTAATCCTGGCTGCCCTGGAACTCACAGATCTGGCTGTCTCTGCCTCCTGAGTGTTGGGTTTAAAGGCCCCCCCCCCCACCTGGCTTAAGTTTTTTGTCAATGCCTGTAAGTTATAATGTGCTTAATACAGTTGTTCTCAAATACATTCTTATATCTCAGCTTATTATCCCGTATGCAGTTTAGTTTGAAAATGATAGCTGCAGGTTCTTGTGCGAAAGCATGTGTGCTCATTCACTGCCTCTCCCTGTCTCACCCCCCCCATCTCTAAACCCCCTTCCTCCATCTCTAACCTTTCACTCCTTATTGTGATGTGGAAAATCTTATCTCCTTTGTCAAAGCACTTCCTTAGCAAGGGTGACTAATACGGGCTGGAATCAGGATGGTGATAATGCCCACTTTACACAAAGGTAACACTTACATTCCGCTTCCACTTCCAGCCAAGTCTGTTGGCTTTGCTTCTTTAAATACAGCATAGCTTTTGCGTGGATAGGTGACAGTGTGTGTTCTAGACTGAGTGGTCAGCACTGCTCCTTATCCTTTGCCTGGGTCAAGGCTGGAGTTAGGTTGGCTGTGGTGTCCTGTGCAGACAGATTGGGGGTTAGGGTTGCAGCCAGGAGGTGGCGATGGATCTCCCACAAAAGGATTTCCCTTCCCCACATCACAGACTTGGTTTATATGTAATTAAAATAAAGCCATCTCTGAACCTCACCAAAGCACTGTTCTGTGGGTCAGTAGAGGGAATCACTGAGGTGGCTGATAGGAGAGCGATGACCTGGGGGTCTGATGTTTGTTGTGTAACTTGATCAAGACATTCATTTCCTCTGGGAGTCTACACTATCTATCAGTGGGTGCTAACTTGCCTTGGAGGATTGCAGCTCTCTGCCAGACTGCATGTTGGGCCATCACTGACACCTTTTCCCTAGCACAGTACCTAGTGCAGAGTATGTGTAGGGGTGGGGTGGGGGGAGGGAGATGTGGTCAGCATATTCCTATGACAAACAATAACCAAATTTCTGCAAGTGAAATTATTCCCTGACATTCCACTTTGCTTTTTGAGTGGCTTCATAGTTCTCTGGACTCTCCATGCATACAAGTGCTGGAGTCTATTTCTGTTTCAGTAGTAAAACACCATAACCTTATTTGGACTTAAGAATTTTAGATGGATAAGAGTCCATCGTGGCTGGAAACCATGGCAGCAAGCTGCAGGCATGGCAACAGGAGCAGGAAGCTACGAGCTCACAATTTGAAACACAAGTAGGAAACAGGGCAAACTGGAAGTTGGTGAGGCTTTTCCCTCTCAAATCCTACTCCAGTGACTTCCTCTAGCAAGGCCACACCACCTAAACCTCTCCAGACGGCCCACCAACAGGAGACTAGGGGGACAGTCTCATTCAAAGCACCACAGCCACTAACCATGTCTCCTGTAATCTCACTGAGGTGACCTTCATCTTACATAACCAGGAACATCCCTTAGCTGTGGGGATATATATATCAAATATAATAAAAATGGTTGGAGATATCAGGGACAGATCCACCTCCTTCTGTCTTTTTTTTTCCCCCCCCACAGATAGAGTTTTCTGTGTAACAGTCCTGACTGTCCTTGCTTTGAAAACCAGCCTGGCTTTGAACTCATGGAGATCCTCCTGTCTCTGCTTCTCAAGTACTGGAGTTAACAGGGTGAGCCATAGCTTATTCTGCCTCCTCTGTCTTTCTATGACTGCCTCAAACACTCTCTTTGATCAGTTAAGGCGTAGCACCACCACTGCCTGCCTGGGAGCCTGGAACTCCTTCTGTAAACTAAAATGACCTAGAACTCAGATTGGATCAAGGGTGTAGGTCACCACTCCCAGATATTCCCTGTGCTGGGATTAAAGGTGTGAGTTACCACTGTCTGATCCTCCTAGACTGACTGTGGGTAGATTCCTCTGATAACTCCGGCTGTTTTTATTATATTTGTAAATATCTCTATGCTTAGCCCTTCCCCCTTTACCCCATTCTAGAAATTTCTGAAGTTATCTTTACTGTCCTCTCATTACCTGGCTCATGTTTGACATGATCTGAAGCCTGAAACCACAAATTCCTGTCAGGCTAGGGATTTTCTTTAAGCTTCATTGATTCTGAGCTAAAGTAGATAGTTGTTTCTCCCATACGGCTGAAAGCAACGACTTATTCAATTCAATCTCCAGCCAAATTGTTTCTGTATGCCAGGCCCTGTGGTAGATATCTGAAAATAAAAATAAATAGAGTAATGGCTTCTTAAGATGTACCTCCATGAGGAAAAGTGTAAACAAATTGGCCAGTGGTGGTGTACTCCTTTAATCCCAGCACTTGGGAGGCAGAGGCAGGCGGATTTCTGAGTTTGAGGCCAGCCTGGTGTACAAAGCTGTTACACAGAAAAACCCTGTCTCAATATATATACATATATATGTGTATATATATATAAATAACCACAAGGCAGCAAGTATCCCTATGAAGACTTGTATAACTGTGGTAAGAAGGGAAAGGAAAAGGGATGCTTAGCAGGAGACAGCCCCAGGGTGGATAGAGGATGCCACAGGAAGGGTAGCAAAATGGTGCTCCTCCCTCCCTCCCTCCCTCCCTCCCTCCCTCCCTCCCTCCCTCCCTCCCTCCCTCCCTCTCTCCCTCCCTCCCTCCTCACTCTCCTGTAAGTCTGCTGTGGCCTATACCTCATGGGTCTCTACTTGAATTTAGACTTCTCCTTTTCTTAGGATGTCGTCTTAGCTAGGGGTTCCATTGTTGTGAAGAGACACCATGACCATGGCAACTCTTGTTAAGAAAACATTTCACTGGGACTGGTTTACAGATTCAGAAGCTCAGTTCATTATCTTCATGGTGCAGACCCAGTGCTGGAGAAGGAGCTGAGAGTTCCACATATCTTGATTTGCAGGCAGCAGGAGCAACTGTGTGCCACACTGGTTGTGGCTTGAGCATATATAAGACCTCAAAGCCCACCTCCACAGTGACAGTGACGCACTTCCTCCAACAAGGCTATACCTCCTAATAGTGCCACTCCCTATGGGCCAGACACTCAAATACATGGGGGGGGGGAGCGACACCTGTTCAAACCACCGCAGGTGCCTGGCATAGTGTTTTGTATGCAACGGTTTTGAGAAATAATTGAGTAAATTTTCAAACTATCTGTGAAGTCAGGGAGGTAAACATGTAGAGATGGTTTTTATAGAAACAAAATAGAAGCCGGGCAGTGGTGGCACTTGACTTTAGCCTTTAATCCCAGCACTCAGGAGCAGAGGCAGGTGGATCTCTGAGTTCAAGGTCAGCCTGGCCTACAGAGCATGTTCCAGGACAGTCAGGGCTGTTACACAGAGAAACCCTGTCTTAAAATAAGTAAATAAATAGGTAAGTAAATAAATGAAGCAGAAGCCAGGGATAGAGGAGTGGTTAGTATATCATTTGCTTGCTTATTTGTCTTGTTTATATAATTACTTTGTTTTATTCCTTTCCAAGTTCTGAGTCATTTCTGTTTCTGTGACTTTTCAAATCATCTCAGAATTTCATTAATTTTTTTTTCTTTTGAGTTAGGGCTGATGTAGCCCAGGCTGGCCTCAAAACCTCACAATAGCCAAAGATGACCTTGAACTTCTAATCCTCCTGCTCTGCTTCCAGAGGCTGGGAGTTACAGGTGTGCTTCACTGCATCTGCTCATGGTTTATGTGGTGTTGAGGATGGAACACAGGGCTTCGACATGCTAGATAAACGCCCACCAGCTGCTCTGTCCCTAACCGTCATGTAATTCTTTATTCTTCAATAGTAGCAGGTAAGAAGACAGTTAGGATTATGTTTTTATTTAATAACTTCTGTGAACATTTACTAAACTGCATAAGACCAGGCATTCTGTAGGGCCCTCCTAGCCTGCAATGCGCTCTCCATGTTTGTATTGAAGTGGGCTGGCATAGCCCAGAACTTCTGATCTGATTCCCTGGTGGTGTAGATGCCTCTGCATCTGAGAGTTGGATTTCTGAACCTTGTCCAAGAGTCTGATTGAATTGGTTTTGTAATCAAGGACATCTTACTATTTTATAAACTCTATTACAATCCTTAACTCGGCTTCCTGGAGCTGGAAGGGGAAGGACGTAGACTCTAGTTTGTTTTACATTTTCCTACAAAGTAAGCAGGACTTTTGTATAGTTGAACAGGCAAATAAAACAAGAATGATATGTTCCTTTACAGACAACCGGGTGAGTTTAATCACATTAGCAAAGAGTTTGTGTTGAGCCCTAAATGAAGTACTAGTTACCCACATGTTAGCATTTGATCAGGCCAGTGCACTTGGTGCGAGCTTTGTCAGTGTGAGTTCTATTGCTGCAAAAATACATGGAGCCCAAGATGACAGCTTCACACCAGGGGTATGCATATGTGTGTGATCCCACGACTAAGTTTTATTGCTTTTCGTTTTTAAAATTTTTTATTGTGTGTGTGCATAATGTGTATTCATGGGCATAGCACACACGGAGGTCAGAGGACAACTTGGCAGGGCCCTTCTCTCATCCCACTGGATGTGGGTTCTAGAAATCAGCCCCGGGTTTTCAGGCTTTTACTGAGGGCATGTCTGCTTGAGACTGTTGCTCTGTACTCAGCAAAGGTTAACTGGTCACCTCACCTCTCCCATGGGGAGACTGACATGAGCAGTGAGGTTGCCTGGATTCCTGTCCTTGGACCCTAATCTAGCTGAGTGACCTCAGGTGTATGACCTAATACTTTTAGGCTCTGCTTATCAAAACCATCAGAACCCCTGTGGGGTAGAAAGGGTTAAATACATGGTAAAGAATTCCCAGCTTTGCATGTTCCCAGGCAAGTACCCAGGAGATGCCATTTAAAATAGTGAAGGGCTACCGGGGATAGAAACAGAATTCTTTCCAGATCTTCAGAAGCTGACAGTTGTGTGTGGGAGGCAGACATGGAAGGGGTGATTTCTCCATGTGTGCTGAGTGCTAAGAGGGATTCACCAAGTCTAGTGAGAGTGAAGAGGCAGAGGGCAAGTAGCTGGGAAGAAGTGAACATGGAGCTGGTAGGGAAGATATATATATGGGGGAAGACAGAGAGAAAGAGAGAGGGGGAGAGAGAGAAGTAGATATAGATATATTTACATGTGTGAATGTTTTTGCCTGCATGTATGTATGTGCACTGCCTGCTTGCCTGGTGCCCATGGAAGTCAGAAGAGACATTGGATCCCCTGTAGCTGCAACTATCGATGGTTGTGAACCACCTGTGGCTTCTGGGGACCAAACCCAGGTCTTCTGGAAGAACAGAAAATGTTCTTAATCACAGAGACATCTCTCTGTCCCTGGGGCAAGAGGTATTTGATCTGGGGTTTCAGGGCCTGGGAGTTCAGCAAGGATGCAGAGTAGAGGGTGAAGAAGGTTAGAAGGACACTGTGAGGGGCATTGGCCTAGAGGGGGGAGGCCAAGGAACCCAAGGGTAAGGATAGTCATGCAGGTCTAAGGCCTGGTTATGGGGTGAGGACAGGCATGTGGGTCTAAGGTTATGGGGTAAGGAACAGGCTTGCACCCAAGGTACCTGAGCGGCTGTGATGAAAGTCCACTTGAATACCTGATTGTGAAGGGCTCTGTGGAGCATGCTTAGGGATTGGAACTATTCTCCACCAATATATCTTTCCCTTCCTTGCCTCCCATTTCTGTCCTTGCATATGTGTTCCTACGGGGGTCTGTACATGTGTGTATGCAGTTGCACTTGTGACTATGGAAGCCAGAAGTTGACGTTGGGTGTGTTCTTCTCTACATTTCTTCTTTTCACTGTCTTCTTCTTTTTAAGATTTATTTGATTTTATTATTTTATTTGTCGGTGTCTGTGTAACACGTGGGAACCTGATATCTTAAGAGGACAGAGGAGGTCCTGTATTCTCCAGATCTGGAGTTAAAAATGGTTGTTAGCCTCTGTCTGGATGCTGGGAATCAAACTTGGGCCCTTTTCAAGAGCAAAAAGTGCTTTTAATTGCAGAGCCAACTCTTCAGCCCCTTCCATCTTGTCTTTTGAAATAGTTTCTTATTGAATCTGGAGCTAACCATTCCAGGTAGGCTGGCCTTCCAGCAAGCTCCAGGGATCTGCCTATCTCCACCATCTCTGGATTATAGATGCATGCTCCCCACTTTCTATCAAAGTGCCAGGACCTTATTTCTATCAAGCTCAGGACCTTATTCTTGCAAGGCAACTATTTTGCTGTCTTCTCCACCCTCAAGCAGCCTGTCTGCCTATCCATCCATCCATCCATCCATCCATCCATCCATCCATCCATCCATCCACCCATCCACCCATCCACCCATCCACCCATCCACCCATCCACCCATCCACCCATCCACCCATCCATCCATCCATCCATCCATCCATCCATCCATCCATCCATCCATCCACCCATCCATCCATCCATCCGTTTATATAATCAATCAATCTACTCTATCATCTATCATTTGTCTATCTAATCAATCTATCATCTGTTATCTAATCTATCATCTGTCTAATGTGTATGTGTAAGTGCACACACAAGTATCTGGGAAGATGGGGTGCGTGTGGAGAGATTTGTGTGTGCCACGGTACCCGTGTATGTCCTGGGGATTAAACTCAGGTTGTCAGGCTTGGTGGCAAGTGCTTTTACCTGCAGAGCCATCTTGCTGGTCCTTGTCTTTTCGATAATAGTTTTTAATCACCCACCTGTTGAAAATACAGTAGCTGGGCTAGAGAGATGGCTCAGAGGTTAAGAGCACAGGCAGCTCTTCCAGGAATCCTGAGTTCAATTCCCAGATGGCTCATAACCATCTGTAATGAAATCTGGTGCCCTCTTGTGGCGTGCAGGTGTATATGCAGGCAGAACACTATACACAATAAAATAATAATAATAATAATAATAATAATAATAATAATAATAAGAAGAAGAAGAAGAAGAAGAAGAAGAAGAAGAAGAAGAAGAAGACAGTAGCTTTGTTCATGTTCACAAGAGATGCTTAAAATACTTTATTCCCCAGGTCTGGACTCTGTTCTTCCATGCTTCTATGGATCATTGGCATAGCTGTATCTTGAACAGGATTACCTAGTCCTTTTACTTTTCACGTAGAGGTCAGGACACTGCAGTCTCCTCAGTTGTAGGATTTTAACCCTTAGGAAGCACAGTGGCAGCTTAGGAAGTGCATGTGACCCCATCTCTTCAGTGTGTATTCTGCAGCCCAAGTCGGGACCTGTCAGCATTGAGTTCTCAAATTCTGGTTCTACAGAAAGCTCACTTCAAAGCCTGGAGCCTTCACACTCCCTGACTTACCATTTCCAAATAGCAATGAAGAAGGATTTGGACAGGTTCGTGGCATCCCTAAGCATCCAGATTCTGGGAGCCTCTGCAGAGGCTCTTGGAGTATAAGTCCTTCAATACATCAGAACAGATGCCACAAACGATTCACACCCTGTGCTTTCCAAACCCTAAATGCAGCCAAATCCAGAGCCAAAGTTCATTTAGCCTTTTCCTTAAGACCTGATTATTTTACTATCTGATACAAAGTTAGGAAAGAGGGCTTCCTACCATCGGAGAAGCTCAGAATGGGAATATTTGGCAGGAGACACATCCATTCCTCTTTTGAATTGGGTGTGCATGACCGGGTTGTCTGGAAGAAAGAACTGGAAGGAATCCTAGAAGGCTCAACCTTGGGCTGCCTCCACATGCAGCGCAACTGTTAATGCAGCTTCCCAGGCCACTGTGGCCTGTCCTTTAACCTCCAGCAGAACAGGGCCCTCAAAGCCAGCTGCCCCCATGGGGAAGAACTGTGGTCACTACTGTGGGCTCCTGCTGCCCCCGTGAGGACAGTTGAGAAGGAGGGTAACTTTCCCTCTAAAGAGGACAGATTGCAGCAGAGAAGGGAGGTGGCTGTCAGGGTTCTTATATGTCTGCTTCATCTAGCCAGGGTCCCTAGAGGCAAGTTATGCTTCCCCAAAACAAAGTCAGCATCACTAGATCAGGAATAAGTGGGCAAAGCAGTAGCATCCCTACAAGGTCAGAATGATAAGGAACCCGCTTTTACAGGAGTCCTGGTCCTGCTCAGGTCCTTCTGAGAAGGTCCAAACTTCCTCTGAGTCCATTCAAACTGCCCTTCAGCATGGTTGGTGCTGTACTTGGGTGCCGAGTCTCTTCCCAGTCGGCTGTCTCAGCTGCCCTCCTTCACTCCCCTTGCAGTGCCTCATGTCCAGAGAGTCCAAGAACCCGGAGATGAAGGGTTTTAGCCTGCTTCCTGCTCATTGGCAATGCTGATAATGTCTGACTGTCTAGCCTCTTTCTCCCAGAAGGCATCTGTTGTGTTGCCTGTTAGAAATCACCTGGGAAATCTCCCCCAGTCCATCTGTCTGCCAGTCATCTCATCCATCTTTCCTCCCCACTCAGAAACTAAACTCCTGGATGCCCGGTTCATATGATAGAAAGATTTGCCATTTTTAAGGGGCTCATGAGACTGTTGGGAAAGTGGACAGTAGTCTGTTGTGTGTGTTGTGATCGCAGAGAAGGGGTATCTATGTAAAGGCAGGAGAATCTGCTATGGATGCCAGAGAAAAACACTATTGATTCTCAGTATTAGGAGTAATGATGATTTTGTATTATAGAGACCTATTTCGTGTTAAGTTTGATGGACCTATCAAGAAAATTATTAACTGGTTGGGTGTGGTCGTGTACTCCTTTAATCCCAGCATTTGGAGGCAGAGGCAGCTCTAGAGACCTCATTTTTGGGAGGTTAAGAGCACAGCAATGTCTCAATATGTAGCCCAGGCTGGCCAGAAACTCCTATGTAGACTAGGCTGGCCTTCAACTCCCAGAGATTTGTCTGTCTCTGCCTCCTCAATGCTGGGATTAAACTCATTTTATGACCCCCAGCTAGAGTCCTTTGAAAACACCAACCTTCAAGGATAGAAGGTGAAATGTATCTAAAAATATCTGTGCAAGAGAGTGTTCAGCTAATTCTGGCTATTGATTGTGGAAGTTATTATCAAAGAAGAAGATATTTTCTCCAGGACTCCTGGAGGAGATATTGCAGCTGTGTAGTAAAATGCCAATGGTTTGCTCAGTGTGTATTCAAAGCGTTTTACAATCCTATCTATCTTATTACACCTCAGCGTGAGCAAAGGGTTATTTCAATTTAGTGAATGGAGTCCTGGGTGGGAGGATTCCTAGGAGATAAGGCACATTGCATTTTAAGTATTTTAAAATTATCTTTTATTGGCACATATTCATTGTACATAGTGATGGGTTTTATAAAGGCATCTTCATAAAAATACACCAGGTACCCTGTCTCGCTTTCCCATTTCCTCTTGTAGACCAGAGATTCTCAACCTTCCTAATGTTGTGACTCTCGAATACAGTTTCTCGTGTTGTGGAACCATAAAAGTATATTGTTGCTAGTTCATAACTATAATTTTGCTGCTGTTATGAATCATGAAGTGGGTGTCAATTATGGGGCCCCCAAAATGGTCCTGACCCACAGGTTGAGAGCCACTGTTCTAGACAGGTTTTTTTTCTTTTTTTTGGGCTTTTGTTCATGTCATATATGTAAATGTCTATATAAACCCTATAATAATTATATCAGATCATGTCATATGAATGTCTATAAAATTTATAATCCACAAATTAGAGAAAATATGTGTCCTTAATCTGACTTATTTCATCTTTTTTCAGATATACACATGAAATAAAACAAGAAGAGAAGATAATTTAATATTTGAAGGATAGCTTAGTGTAGTCTCTTTCCAGAATTAGCTAGGGGATGTCTTTTAAAAAACAAAACAAAACAAAACAAAAAAAACAGCTTCATTATAGCTTGTTAGGCCAGAGCATTGTTTAGAGACAGGGTCTCCTGTAGCCAGGTTGGCCTGTAACTTGCTGTTCAGGGAACGATGACCTTGACACTCCAGACCCTCCTCAAGTCCTGGGAGACAGGCTCATGCCACTTCTCCATTTTATTGGTGTGCTTTTAGACCAGGTACATTTGCTTTTGTGGTGTTTGGGATCCCTGGACTCTGTGCCGCTGGGCTTCCCTTCTGCTGGTATTCCTAGGTGATCTGGTCCCTGGCCCTTGCTGTTTAAAGGTCACTAGGCATGGGTATTTGATGAGAATTGAGGGGTGCCGGTCTTTCTACGATATAAAATCCGCACTCTCAATCTTGTTTCTGCTCCAGAACTTGATCAGGACCACACCAGAGCTTTTGTTGTGCAGTTGACCTGACAGGGTTTAATGTTCTAAAATAAGGAATTTGGCTCAGCAGCAAATTCTTGATGTTCAAAAATCCTCTGACTCTGGGGTTTGGAAATGTGGCTCATTTGGTAGAGTGCTTGCTTGGTATGCATGAGAACAAGCCCACACCTATAATCCTAGTACTTAGGAAGTGGAAATAGGAGAAGCAGAAGGTCAAGCCAGCCTGGGCTACAAGAGACCTTGAGAGAGAGGGAGAGGTGGAGGGGGCTGGGCTCAGCAATTAAGAGTATTTATTGCTCTTTCGGAGAAGGAGGGATTGATTCCCACCATCCTCATTGGGTGGCTCATAACCACCTGTACCTCCAGCTTCAAGAGATTCCATGCCCTCTTCTGGCTTCTGGGTACTTCTGTGTTCTCACACACCCACATGCACGCGCGTGCACACACACACACACACACACACACAGACGAGAAAGAGATGCACATACCCATAAATAAATAATAAAATAAACTTTAAAGACAAGCAGCTATTACTGTGAGCTACATTTTCCCAGGTCTGGTGAAGGGAGGAGCTATGGGTGTTTAACAGTCAAGCTCAAAGCTTCAGATCTGTGCTGTCCAAAAAGTCACCACTAACCTCAGAGGCCATGATCACGAGTGTTCGCCGATCTGGACTGAGATGTGCTATCAACAATGTGAACTAGCAACCTTAGACTCTAAAGACTCCGTGCTGAAAAATAAAATGAAATAAAGTACTGGGTCTGTATCCTGATCAAATGTTGAAAATGAGAATATTTTTAATACTCTGGATCAAGTAAAATACATTAGTTTCATTTTTATGTTGAAAATGTGACTTCTTGCAGATCTGTGACATTCTGTTTTATTGCACAACAGAGTTGGTTTCTTGAGTCATTCTGGAGAACCAGATTAAAAACTCAACAGTAGAACTGGAGAGGGATGGCTCAGTTGTTAAATGCACTTGCTACTCTTGCAGAGGATCTGAGTTCGGTTCCCAGTACCTACGACTGGTCACGGTCAACTGCCTGAATTCTATTTCCAGGGGGATCCTACATCTTGCTTCTGTGTGTTCCTGCCCTCACATGCCCATACATATACTGACACACATGTATACGGATAAGGCTAAAAAAGAATCTTCTTGTTTTGAGATGGCAGATTCTCTTTGTGTAGTCCTGTCCTGGAACTTGCTATGTAGACCAGGCAAACCTCTAACTTACAAAGATCCTCCTGCCTCTGCTTCCTGAGTCCTGGGATTAAAAGTGTGCACCACAATGACTGGCAGCTGACTGGGTTTGCTGTGCCTCTGGTGCTTCTGAGAGGTGTTTTGGTCCTTAGGCTCTTGGTCTCTAGGACTATTTTGGAAAGGCAGATTTTTAATTTGAGGCAGGCATCCAGAGCTATTCAGAGTTGTTCAACTTGACCTATTATCATTGGCACTTTCTTTGAATTGGGAACTTTATGAAGTGTAATTTAAAGGGTAGTTAGTAGTTTCTACTGTTTTAAAGGTCTCTAAAAATGTCTCTAAAGAGTCTTCCAACGTCTCTGGAAGGAACAGGAAGAAGACTGCCCAAGAGGACAGACTGCTTTGCTCAGATCCAAGTTTTATTGCAGTAGTCTAGGGCCTTTTCAGAATTTGTTTTTAGTTTATGTGCAAGCATTTTGCCTACATGTATAAGTGTGTGTAGCATGTATGTGCCTGATGCCCTTGGAGGTCAGAAAAGGGTGCAAGAAACCTTTGGACAGGAATTGCAGCCAGTTGTTAGCTACTCTGTGGGTGCTGTGAACCTTGGTGCACCCCAGGCTCATTTTACAACTGTGGCTTGGGGTAAAAGGCTGTGACTTTCTGATGCCCCCACCCCCATTGTCCTCTGGGATCACAATGGGAATACCAGCCAACACTCCCCTGTGGGCATGAGAAGAGCCCATTCAGTGCTTCTGTGGCCGCCTTGCAGTAGGTATCACCATCCTGTCTTCCTGTCAGGTGCTCCAGCCCTCGAGCATTCTTCTCCAAAGTAGCCACCTGGTATGTTAGGCAGGATGGGAAGAAGAGAGAAATTGTTGCTAGTAGAAGGTGGGCTGGGGATCAGGGCCCTACTGTCAGCTGTTTATAGATCCTTAAACGAGCCTTGTAGCCTCAGGCCATTTTGAGATCTGGTTGAGGAGTGAATGGCTCAGTTCTGTATGGTCAATGAAGTCCAGCCTAAACCCTGGAGTTTGAATTTTAACTCACGCATGTGACTTTGGGAAAGCCACTTAAGCACTGTGCCTCAATTTTCTTCTCTGTATAATAGGGATAAGGAGGGTTAATTGAGCTCATACGTGACTTTGTTTGGGTTTTGTTTGTTTTGTTGAGACAGGGTTTGTAGATAGCCTGGGCTGTCCTGGAACTCGATCTGTAGGCCAGGCTGGCCTCAAACTCACAGAGATCTGCTTGCTGATGCCTCTCAAGTGCTGGGACTAAAGGCATGCACCAGCACATCTAGTTTGGGTTTTTTGTTGTTGTTGTTTTTGAGACTGGATCTCATGTAGCCCAGGCTGGCCTCTACCTCTCTTTATAGCCAAGGATAGGATAACCCATCTGCTTCTGCCTCCTCAGGGCTGAGCTTATGGGTATGGGCTACCATACCTGGTTTGTGTGGTTGATATTTGGCCTTAAACCTAGGGCCTCCAGCATGGCAGGCAAGCACTCCACCAGCTGAGCCACATCCCTAGCTAATACATGTGAGGTTCCCAGGGGCGCGAGATCCTAGAGGGCAGAAAAACCTCTGTAAACACTGGTTCCTTCAGCAAGTGCAATTTTCCACCCATCCTCATCCTCTTTGGAAGTTGTCCTCAGCACAGCAGTGAGCAACGCTGCAGAGTCCCTTAGCAGAAGTGCTCAACCTGTGGGTCAAGACCCTTCATGGTCGGATTCCTGCATATCAAATGCTTACGAGACACTCTATTACAGTAGCAAAATTACAGCTACGAAGTTACAAGAAATAACTTTCTTGTTGAGGGGGTCACTGCAACATGAGGACACAGCATTAGGAAGGCTGAGAGCCATTGTGTTAGAGCTGGTGGACAAGTGAGCTATGGGGGGGGGGGTTCCTTCCATAGAGGAACATATGCTTTCAGCCTTTTGCCAGAGTGGCTTTGTTTTGTATTTATTAGGCTTTAAAAAAAATTGAATGTAGTTATTTGTTGTTGGTGGGTGTGTGTGTGTGTGTGTGTGTGTGTGTGTGTGTGTGTGTGTATGTGTGTGAATGTCTTCCTCATTGGGTTCTACCTTTTTCTCTCCCCAGCCTCAGGCAGGGGTTCTCTGTCTAGTCCTGTCTTGAAACTTGCTCTGTAGACCATGCCGGCCTAGAACTCAAGATCCGCATCTGCCTCTGCCTCCCCAGTTCGAGGATTAAAGGTAACTGCTCTATTCTTTTGAGTCAGGGTCTCACTGGGCTTGGAGTTTGAGTACCCGCCAGCAGACCTCGCCATCCTCCTGTCTCCCCCATCCTGGCCCCTAGCACTGAGATTACAGGTGTACACTGTGGTCCCCAGCCTTTCACATGGGTGGTGGGGATTCAAGCTCACGTACTCAGGCTTACAGTGCAAGCCTGGGTTTCACATATAGTTTACCCCCACCTTTCCTGTACAGAGCAGGTTCCCCAGAGCTCAGAGGCCTTCTTTCTTCAAGCATAAAAAGGCAGTCAGAAATAGTGTGCAAATGAGATCTGAGTGCTAAATGCTGTGTTAAATGAGCTGATGCCTGTAAGCCCTTGGCGTGTACTGGGTTCATAGCACGTGCTCTTAAATACTAGCTAGCTGCTTACATCACTTCTGGTTCCAGAGATTCTGAGCCAGTGGCTCCAGATTGGAAGCTCCACAGGGTTCTGGAAGGGAAACCATGGTGTCCCCTCTGTGCGGTCTTGTGGTTCCCAAGTGCCTTGGAAACAGTCTCAAGACAGTAGAGATCCACACCAGGCCTGGGACTGTCAGGAGCTGTGGCTGAAGGTCACAGAGAGTGTCCCATCTGGATCTCACTGTGGGTGTTCTGCAGAGGAGGAGCCATGGCTTGTGGTTCTGAAAGCTGCATCCAGCTCTGATCCTATGGATATTAACATTTAGCCCAGCTGTGTGAAGACACACTGTGTGTAGGGGGTGGGGTACCCATTTCTGATGAGACCATATGTATTTACCATGTACCAATATAGATCAGGTGCCCATTTCTGAAGGGCATCTGCAGTTTCAGGGATATGTGAGTCACTTTGGCCTTGCTTTTAAGACATTTTCCCCACAGGTTTTTTGTTTATTTATTATGCAATACAGTGTTCTGTCTGCATGCGTGCCTGCACACCAGAAGGCACCAGATTATGGATGGTTGTGAGCCACCATGTGATTGCTGAGAATTGAACTCAGGACCTTTGGAAGAGCAGCCAGTGCTCTTAACCTCCGGGGCATCTCTCCAGTCCTGGCCCATGCTATCTTAAGAATGATAATTATCTTAATTTTAAACACAATTATGTCAGGCAGCTCATTTGCTTGTGAGAGAGTATTTGCAGAGGACTCTGACAGCCAGCAGGGGGCAGTAGAGAGGAGATCCTTCTGTCCAAAGCACCCCTCCCCTCCTGTGTGCCATGCACTCTGCTGGAGCCAAAAACAGGGTGAAAAAGCCAGCATGGTGAACACTCAGCCCCACAGTGGAAAGCTCTAGGCTCTAGGGCTTTATGAAGGATTCAGACCCACACAGACCATTTTCCCGGTGACCCTGCCCTCAGTTTTTCCTGCTCTGCCTTTGTTTGGCTTTGTCTACTGGGGCCTGTCTGTAGTCTCCTGTTTCCAATTCATGACTCCTGCCTTATCTGGGTTGTAGCAGATCTGGGGGCTAGTGTAGTGTAGCTGATCTTTACTGCTCACCAGTCAGTTACCTCTTCTGGGGCAGTTCCTTCACCCCTATGGCCTCCTAGGGCAGAGTCTGCCCTTTGTTGTCTGTTTTACGTGACCCCATGTGACTATAGTCCTTGGTGACTGATTCTTGTCTTCTCTTCTCAGAAAATCAAGGCCCTTTCAAGAGTACACACTCCCACTAGCTTGGAGAACCTCTGTCTCTCTTCCCACTTTACACACACACACACACACACACACACACACACACACACACACACACACACACACACACACACACACACATCTTTATAGAGTATTAATAGCAATAACAACTTTCTGGGGTGGGCATGCTATGCACATGGCCACTAGTTGCCACAGGTGTTGGGGATACTGAGGCACAGAGGAGGGAACCTGCTCGCTGAAGGTCACATTACTGATTGGAGCTGCTCTGAAGCTTGTCTGGCTGTACCTTGCTTCTCTCCTTGCTGTCTGCTCAGAGCGGCTCCTTCCAAGCCAGAGTTACTGTTTCTCGGGCTGTTTAAGCAGCCCAGCTCGGATTTTCCATGGCTGCTTCTGAAAGCTGCTTCTTCCCAGCCTCTCTTCAGTTTGAGGAGAAAAAAAGCTCACACCTGGGGCTCACAGGGTCCTCAAAACTCATTTTTCCCTGGTCTCTGAACATGGTGAATGTGTTTATTGCTCTTGTCACACCATCTCCTGAAAATTCAGGCACATTAAAGATGGTTATTATCTTTATAAAAGCCACTGGGGAGAGAGGGAGAGGAAAGACAGAGTTTGGGTATCTGAAGGAATAATTGGATTTATCCAGTAATTGTGGGAAGTGACAACATGCCAAGAAGTGCATTGGATAGTACTTGTGGGTTTGGAATTATCAGGCATGTGTTTTTAATTACTTTGTCTCTGTTGTCATTATTTTAATAGAGACCTAATTTTGAGAATGAGGTTCATTATTTAATTAAACATTATTCAGCTGGGTTGGCAAATGAGCCATGCTTGTTGCTCAATGCTGCCCCCTAGTGTATGCTGCACGGATTGTCTGTATTCAAAAATAGCAGGCAATAAAATACAATTCAAATTGCATCAAACATCAATTAATGCTTCTACAGGATGCCAGAACTCAGGACAAACAAAAGCATCTGTCATCACTGTGTTCTCAAGGAGTGCCAGGACACTGGTTCCAGTGACGTCTAGTGATTCACACATCCCAGGCAAAACCCAAGCTTTCCTCTTACTCCCTGGAGAGTGAGTCTCATCACAAACACATGGCCTGCACATGAGATTGGAATAATTGCTGCCTTTGGGTTTGCTAGAGAAGATGAGTCCCTGAGGAAGGGCCCTGGTGGTGTTTATACCTAAGATGAAGTATTTGGTTCTATCTTTGGCCTGTTAGGCTCAGGAAGGGTTTTGGCTTGAGTCAGTAGTAAGAAAATCTCATGATTTTTATGTCTGTAAAGCTTTGCTGCCAAGCTCCTGTTTGCTTCACATTTGCCAGCTTGTGTCTGCTCAGAAAGACTCTTGGACGGGCAGAGCACAGATTCATCCGCAGGTGGATCCAGATGGAGTCTGTGCTTGCTTCCCTGCGTGGCTTTGACGGATCTCCCTGGAAGATGAAGTAGCCAGTGTGGAATTGGGGACCTTGTGTGAACGGCAACAAAGTCACCACACGCATGTAGTACATGAGTGTTTACTCTCTTCCCGCTAGAGGAAAGAAATCAGAACAGAGGTGGTAAATATAAACTGATCTTTTTTTTGATTGGTTTGAGACACGGTCTTCCTGTGTAGAGCAGGCTGGCCTCTCGCTCACACAGATCTGATCAGATCTGACTGCCTTGGTGCTGGGATTAAGGGTATCTGCCTCCACACCCTGTTACAGACCTGTTTTTTCTTCTCAAACATAAAGAGATCAAAGTATTAGAGTATCTTACTTGTTAATTAGGGTATTTCCTCCTCCTAATCTTTAATTACTCACTGCATAACCAGCCTTTATTGATGAGGTGGCTCTGACATCCCGGACTGTGGCAACTGAGCACTCTTTGTTCATTTATTTTTCATCCTGTTCCCCCTTGGATTCTAACATCTTGTGGGATGTGGCAAAATTGACTTTAAAGAATGTACATCCGCTTAGGAGATAAAGCCCTGGGCAGGGGTGGGGCAGGAGGGTGAGGGTAGAACCTTAGGATGAAACAGGCACAATTCTGGAAGTCTGTGTGAAAACATGGCTGCCTGGTGTGCCCACCAGTTGAGCTGGATCTCAGAATTGTGGCCCCTACAACCCTTTCCCAACTGCTAGCACACACTCTCTTCCTGAGAGCTTAGGGGGTGTCACCCTGCTATGACATGGGTGGCATCGGGCATTTGGAATGGGCCAACGTGGGGAGCTTATTTTAAGAAACTTTTTAATGTCATGACACTCAGACTTTGCAAGTGGTTCCAGTGCCTCTCACTTTGGTGGGCTGCAGTGATAAGGGACCAAAAAAGAAGAGCGTTGAAGTGGAAGGGATGTTGGGTGATAGCCTTGTGACCCAGGGCCACGGTGAACTATGCTGCCTTCTGGGGCCATCAGGAGCATGTTGCTGCTCAGGCTCCTGGGAAGCTGGTCCAGAGCTTGGAGCTGAGATGTAGATCTTGCTGGGTCACAAAGGGTAGGCAGGGCAGGTGCTGTGAGCCTCAGAGTGAGTCCTGGATTGTCATAGTCAAGCCAGGTCCATAGCCAGGAGAGCCACTCTCCACACTGTCACCCAGCTCCTGCTGCCACTCACCGCCTCCGTGACTTCCCACCCCACATCCACCAGACGCGTGCAGTTTATATAGGTTTGAACTCCCCTTTGCCCCGTGCTCATTGTCTCAGAACGTAAAGCTGGCCTCCATTTCTCAGCCAGAAACCTGGAAGTAGACTTGATTTTGCTTTACTTTGTCCTTATGGGAAATCCCATTGGTAAGCCTTAGGTCTAGCTTGAAGCTGCTGGGCCAGTTCCCAGCGTCTCCCGTTGTACATTGCAGGGGCCTCTTTGCCTCTCCCTGCTTTTCCCCACTGTGTGTTGTCCCTGGCGCTGCCCTCGGAGACGAACAGGATTGACTTACTTTCCTTATTTCACCGTGCCTTGGCTTTGTTATCTGGAAAATCAGGGCAGCAGTAGGGCTCATACCAAAACGCTTTCAGGAAGATTAAAGTTCACATACACCCAGCTAAGCACTCAAGAAACAGCGGGTTTTTACTGGTTACCTTTGATTTCCAGGTCATTCTCTGTATAGAAGCTACAGAAACCTTTGTAAGAAACAACCGGTCTTGTCTCTTATAGCCCACCCCCTCCTTTGGAAGAGAATTGAATTCCCATGGTCATGGTACCTCCTACTAACGTGTCTCCCCCGTCTTATGTGGCCTTTTCCACAGGCTGCCGGGTTCCCTGCTCATGGTATCTCCTTTCCATGGATAGCCTTGGTTGCTTCCTACCTCTCCTGATAACCTTTAGAGCTTGGCTCAACTGCCACATCTTAGGCCTTTGCAGTCGCTCGCCTGGCTCCACGTGTAGCTGCTTTATGGCCTTTACCTGCCCTTCTCTGTTCTCCTACTGCCGTATTCCTGGGCCTTTCTGGGCCTTCCTCCGAGAAACCCTAATCATTTCTTACCAAGACTGAATAATGATCCACTCCTTCTTCTAGACTGTATTTATTTTGTGCGTCTGAATGTTTTGCCTGTATATATGTACCACACTGTGCCTGCTGCCTGAGGAGATAGTGATCCTCCATGTAGGGAACTGAACTTGGGCCCTTTGCATAAGCAAGTACTCTTAACTGAGCCCATTCTCCAGCCCCGGTGCTGCCCTCACTTCTTATTTCCCGTGTCCCATACACTTACCGAGTTCTGTTATTAAATCCTTTTTGCCCTACAGCGGGAGTAGTTCAAATCATGTTTAGAGTTGAAGGAATAAGAAGCTTAGAAGAAAAAAATAATTGACACCAGCTCACTCAGCTGTGAAGAAAATGGGCCTAGATTTTACTCAGGTCGGAGTCTGTGGACTTTTTAGATAATAACTACAGCGAGATGAGAGAGCTCTTCCTGGCTATGGGCGTCGGCTGAGACCATCCCCATCGGAAAGTGAACAACAGTCTTCCATTCCTGTGGTTTGTGAGCATCTGTCATGCCCTAGTCTTGTGTAGGGTGATTCTGTTTAGTTTTGATTATGAATTGGTTCAAGACTACCTGGGTAATCACTGCTAAGGGTGGTCCCTGTGTTAAACTAATTTTTTTATTTTTTATTTTTTTAAGCTTAGAAAGTCTCATAGCTGGGCTCCAAACTGCAGGCTGCTAAATCACAGGGTGGACGAGGGGGAGCTCGCCTACTGCAGACTCCAGCTGGGAACAGAAATAAGTGCTGGAGAGCGGCATGCACAGGCCCTGGGCGATCTGAGCCCATCACCATCACATAAATACACAAACAAGCAATTGAACAAATAGTAGAGCAAGGGCTTGTTTCTGGGTTCTCTCTAGACTTTTTATTTAAGATTCTCTGGGAGTAAGTCCCTGGTCCTACATTTTTAACAAAGTTATTCCAACCAAAGTGGAAGGGGGCTGCTTGTTGGCGATGTGTGTTCTCTAGCTGACTGGATGTTTTGTGCCTTTTTTAAAAAATTTGAAATATGTATGTGTATATGTCTCCAGTGTGTGTGTATGTCAGGCAAGTGTCTATGCAGACCAGAGGATGTCAGATCCCCTGGAGCTGGAGTTACGACCACTTTCGAATCATCTAACATGGGTACTGGGAACCAACCGTGAGTGTCCTCCAAGAGCGGTGAGTGCTCTTAAGCATTGAAACATCTTTCCAGCACCCTTAATTATTAATTTTATCAGAACTCTTTATTTGGGTGGCTTTTGGATTATGGAGCAGGAGAACGCTTCACCCCAGGTCTCACATCTCATGCATGTTGGCTTTCTTGGTCACTTGTCTAGTGTGTCCTCTTGGCTGTCCTGAAGTCAGCTTTCTGGCCCACCTGAAGCTACTTCCAAAACTCAGGATTGGCTTGTTCTAATGCAGAGTATCTTTGTATTGCAGTCCAGGCTGGTCTGGAGTAGCTCATAATTGCCTCGCCTCTCTTCCTAGCATGCCTGGATCACAGGCTTTGGATCACCAACCTGATGTTGTGTTCTGTTAACTTCCTTCCCAGAAGCAGCTCTGGACTAATCAGAGTTCCCAGCATTAATGGCTCTGCTTCCCCCCCCCCCCCTTCTCTCTCTAAACAAAGGTTTCGTGTTTTAATAGGCACAATAACAGTAAAATTAGCTTGATTAGGCTCCAGGTGAATTTAAAACGTAACCTAATGGCATCTCTGCCTGGCTTGGAAGCCATGCGTTTTATTTTGTGGCTGGGGTATGAAGGGATGATTGAGTTAAAATGGCCATCTTTAGATCCTGCCTGGTGGTTTTAGCCTATTAAAATCTGAGAAACCTGGACCCACAGCTTCAAGCCCAGTGCACCTTCCTTCTGTCCTTGATGTGTGCTGTACCACAAGTGTAGCACAATCACCATTCACCTCTACCCACTCCTCTGGGAGCCTTAGGGGTCCTTACAGAGCTCAGAATGGGAGGAAGGCCCTGTGAGATGGCTTAGCAGGCAAAGATCGCTGCCAAGTCTGACAACCAGAGTTCAATCCCCAGGAATCACGTGGTGGTAGGAGAGAACCCATTCAGACAGTCGTCCTCTGCCTTCCTCATGCATATCATGGCGTACATGCCCGTCTCTCAAATACGTAAGTGTAAATTTATTTATTGACTGACTGGTTGAGGCAGAGTTTCTCTGTGTAACAGCCCTGGTTGTCCTGGAACTCTGTAGTTCATGCTGGGCCTCAGACTCACACAGATCCACCTGCCTCTGTCTCCTGAGTGCTGGGATTGAAAGCGTGTGCCACGACTGCCAGGGATTTTTTTTTTTTTAAGTGTAAATTTTTTAAAAAGAGAAATAATTGTAACTGGACACGTTTTGCCGAAAACCTGCAGCTAGCAGCCCCTTGTTTAACTACATGTTCCCATGTATGCTTTCATTAAGTAGCAAAGCTCCATGCAGCTGTGCTAGTCACTGTTTCCAAGTGCTTTTCCATCTCCCCTCTAAAAGGGAACCCTGACCTCTGCTGGGCTCTCTATAGTAAGAGGAAGCTGAGGCGTAGAGCACCTGCAGACTTGCCAGCTGAATCTAGTTTTTAGCTGTATGCTTGATGGCCCCTAAAGCAATTTTTTTTTGGTTTTTTTCCCCCCTTTGGATAAAGGTGTAGGCTTTATGTTCCCCGAGCTCACTAGGAACCCAGAATATCACATCTAGTATTTGAATAATGTAATAATTAGCACACAAAGGTAACATTTGGGAGCAGGACAGAACCCTTAGCCCCTGGTCATGGCTGCTTCATTTTGGAACAATTACTAATTTCTGGGCATTGTTCTAAACACAGCCCAGGAGGTAAATGTAAAAATAATTTTCTTGCCAGTTTCTCTGTGTGGTATCCTAGCGACAATGGTCTGGCTGTCCTTGGGTGTTGGGGCACTGACTGGGACAGTGTTAGTGTTCATCAAAAGGAGAGATATGAAGGGCACAGTCAGAGTTGGCCTTTTAAAAAATCAGTGCAGGGGCTGGAGTTATCACTCAGTGGCTAAGAGCATGAGCTGGGCCTCACCCTGAACTCAAATCAATCTCCTTGCCTTAGCCTCCCAACCATTGTGATTACAGGTACACACCACCCATACCTGCATTTTTAAAGATTTCCTAAATTCAGTTATTTTTAAACAGCATTTTATGATCTGATCTCTAAAGTAACCTATGTTTATCAGACAAGTTAGCCACACCAGAAAATCCCAAGGAAGAAGATAAAAACCCACCATTGTTCTGACATTATTACGTATTGACTCACAACACCTGATTGTGCATACTAAGGTTTGAATACGTGTGAGCTACTAGGGTAACTGACAAGAAGGCTTGGGGCTCCCCCACCCCTACCCCAAGTCAACACATGCACACACTCACGATCATTTGTCTTAGACTCTTTTATTTATTCTGCACTAAATATTATATGTATTTCATTACGTAGACCAGGCTGGCCTAGGGCTCACAGAGCTCTGCCTGCCTCTGCTTCCTGAGTGCTGGGATTAAAGATGTGTGAGAACACACATGGGCCCAAGTATATCATTTTAAAACTTGGATGTGTTTTACCGTAAGGATGTACTGTATTGTATTAGCTAGTCTCTTATGTGTTTAGGTCATTGTAATTATGTTCTGTTATGCAGATGGTGAAGCCAGTGAGTGCATTTTGTTAATAAATACTTAACTATGGAGCTGAGGGCTCACAGAAGCTGAGTGTTTTTAAGGCTTTATTTCATATTGCCAATTTGTCCTCAGGAACATTGTACAATGTTCAAGCTCAGAGATCAGCCTACAGTGGTTATATTTCCCTGCACTAAACTAGAAATTTATGCAAAAGGGTTTTCTACAGCATTTCTGTTCTTTATTTTTGGGTGGCCCAGGGTTTCTGTTCATTGCTTGGCCAATTTGTCTGGGTGAAGAATTTATTTATTTATTTTTGGGTGTGAGGCTGGAGATAAGTAAATACTGGCTGGCTTCTTGTGGAAGGGTGAGCTCGATATCCATTTTTAAAAACTGGGTTTGATAGACATCTACAGACAGTACAGTAATACTTAAAAGGCACATGTAGTTTTAACAAGTAAATTTGGCATGATTTTTAAGGTTTCTTTTTTTTTTTTTTCTTTTAAAATTTCTTTTTAGGTTTTTTTTTTTTTTTTTTTTTTTTTTTTTTTTTTTTTTTTTTTTTTTTTTTTTTTTTTAATGTGTGTAGGTATTTGCCTGATGCCCAAGAAGGCTGAAAGAGGCATCAGCTCTCCTGGAACTGGAGTTGGAAACAGATGTGGGTTTAGGACTTGAACCCAGACCCTCTGGGAAAGTAGTTGGTTCTCTCTCACACCCCCCAGGACAGGGTTTGTTTTTCCGTGCAGTCCCGACACTCACTTTGACCTCAAGCTCAGAGATCTGCCTGCCTTTGCCTTAGGAGTGTTGGGATTAAAGGTGTGAGCTACCACCTGGCACAGTTGGTGATCTTAACCATCTTTCCAGACCCAGTTTCTTTATTCTGTGTGTGTGGACATATGTGCCTGTGCGTATGGAGGCTGGTCGTTGTTGCTGTCTTTCCTGGTTATTCTCCACCTCATAGATTAAGGTGCCTTGTGGTGATATATATTCAATAAAAATAGTCTGCAATACCAGAGGACAGAGCCATCTCTCCAGCCTTTTGTTTGTGTGTTTGTTTTTCAGTGAACTGGGAGGTTACTGATTCAACTAGTCTAGATAGCCAGCTTGCTCCCAGAACCTCTTCTTCACCTCCCTAGCCCTGGGATTATAGGCAGGCCAAGACACCCACCCAGCATTACATGGGTGCTGGGGATTGGAACTTAGTTCCCACTGAGCCAGCCCTTCAGTATGATTCATGATTTGGAAAATAGTTTACTGTCTCATATCACAGGGGTGACAGAATGGTAATGACATTTGTATATTTATCCAAAAGAGATACAAGTTAAACAACTCTCTGGATGTCCTAACCCATCCCTGCTCTGTAGAGACCGGAGAGCAAAGGTGTTTCTGAAGGACCTGGAGCCATATGTGATGGCTCCCAAATCTGCTCATTGTTTGCTCATTGAGATGAGACAGCCCTTGAATGTCTCAGGACAGATAAGTAGACTGTTTTCCAGGGCCTGTGGGCTGCCCCACACACCCTCAGGCACGGAGGCCCACTTCTGCCCAGTCATCTCCACCTGTTGATGGGAGCGTGCAAGTGAACATAATTAACAGTCCTTCCTTGCCAACCCTCTGCAGTTGGTTCACTTCCTGGGGAAGACTTTCTTGATTGCTGAGTCGGTTTGGGGTCCCTTGCCTGCCCTTGCACTTCTGCGATCATTGTGATGAGTTTGTTCTACGTTTAAGCTCATCCTGACTGGACTATCCCAGCTGTGAGTGCAAGAACTCTATCATCTATGTGTAGCTGCAGGCACATTCTAAGTCTTACTTTTATTTGAATATTTTAGATGCTAATGAATGAATTAGAAGTGTGTGTGGGTTGCTGGGTGGTTCTGTTTCCGACTGCCTGCAGAAGCCAAAGAGAAGTCCCTTATTACCAAGGGCTCTGAGAGAAGAAAACACTGTTAGGGCTGCCAAAGCCAGTGGGCATGGTCTACTTCGCTGGTGCCTGTCAGTGGAACCCCTAGGATGTGGGGGTCAGCAGCCACATCCAACCAGGCATTCTTTCCTGGCTTACCAGAATCAGCTGGGCAATCCCCTAGGGACTGGTTGTTAAAGCGGAGCTTCCAGAAACATTGTGCGGAAGAAGAATTCAAGGTCAGGGTTCTCAGAGGGTTTTTTTGCGGCGCGTGGACATCACACCATGTAACCTACAGCCTGGTTCTCATAGTTGATGTGTGCTTGCTGCAAGGGCTTGGCAGGGCTATTGGTGGCTGGGTGGGTGCCAGAGCGCCGCAGTGGTGAGGCCTTAGGTCCTGCCCTCCCCGCGCGCTTGCCTCCCTCCCCTCCTCCATCTCAGCCTCCTCCAGCTTGCAGCATCCTCTGCAAGGAAAGGAATGTGCCAGTCCGGGACGCGCCGTCCTGGCCGCGCGGCAGCACCTAGGGCGCCCTCTGGACTGTCAGGGGCCGGCGTCTGGCGCTGTGCGGCGCGCTTGGGTCGGCGCTGATGTCAAGTGGGTGTGGGCTCTTCGCAAAGGCCCCGGCGAGGACGAGGAGGGTTCACGATGTGCGGTGGGCGCTTGGAGGCCCAGCCACGTTCAGTGGCCCAAAGCTGTTGACCAGTGGCCCAGCGGAGCCGAAGCGGGCGCATGGAGCCTTGGCGCTGCACGCCCCGGGATGCACACCCCGCCACCCTGGAGTGCTGGGGAGAGCCGCGGGCAGTCTGCAGGTGTGTGCACACACGAACTTTCTCGGGCAGGACGCGGGGATCCGGGATCGTAGGCTGTGATCTGGTGCTTTGTGTCTGGGCGCGGTGGGTTAGAAGATAATTCGGCGGGCCCCTGGATTTTCTCCTCTTGGGAAGGGCGCGCCGTAGCTGCCTAGCCGGGTTAAGAATCAATCTCCAAGTCCTGCCTGTGTTCATGGTAACAGGATTCTCTCTCTGCAGACTGTATGGCTTTCCAATATCGCCAGTGGTGCGTGGGAACTGAGAGGCCCCGGAGATGTGGGAGCTGCAGGTCGGAGGCAGGCTCTGAAGGAGGCGGGAGGTGGTCGGTGGTTCTGCACCAGGTGGGCTTATGATCCCACCTCTCTGCCCTCCCAGCGCCTTTCCTTGTGCACTTTCTAGAGAGCGAAAGCCTGAAGCTGGCTGTGGAAAGGTCAGGGGTCAGCCTCTCTAAGTGACATCTCAGGTGTCAAACACACCTTTCTGGAGAAGGCAGGGCTTTGTTCCAGGCTCCCTTTGCACCCCAAGCCCTGAAGCCTGGGAGTCTAGGGCTCCGGAGTTGACACTTATCTTTCTTGGCAACAGCAGCTCCTGGTAGGCAGGTTAATTATTAATATGTTTCGGCTGGCGACAGAGACTCTGGAAATGAGATTGGTAGCTCGTAGGTCTCCCCTCACCCCCTCTTGCTGTTTCAGCCCATGATACTGCAGTGTATTTCCAAGGAGAATGTGGGCATTCTCCCAGGAAGCCAGCATTCAGGGAGGGGAACCCCTTTTCCTGTCTGGGATAGCCAGACTCGGGGGAGGGGGGGACGGACGGGATAGAATGACAATGTCCCATCACTTTAATTTTTTTTTAAATGCACCTTTTCTCCTGCCTTGGAAATCAACTGCACTCTGACACCAGAGTACGCTCCAACAATGTGCACCTAGAGTTGCCAAATGCTACCCGCAATGCCTCACATTCTACAAGTGCCTGAAATGCCGTAGGAGAACCTCCGGCAGGACCCGGAGGTGTGGTACCCAACCTGAGCCTCCAGTAGAGAGGAAGGCACGAGGTGTAGAACTGTGGGGGTGGGGCGCGCTCTGGCAGTTTCAGTTTCTTTTCTGGTCTTGGCTGGAGAGCATGGATTCTGTCACCTGGCTCTAGGAATGGAAGGAGAGCCCAGGCTGCAGGTGGAGGTCGTGGATTCCAACAGGGTCTGGGGATAAATGGAAGCAAGCGTGAGGAGAGTTGACACCTTCAGCCTTGCTAGCAGTTTTCAGTCTTGAGAGCTGGGAAGCTGTGATGGACCGCTTTTCTAGCTTAGGATAGAGTGCTTGGTCTAGTAAATGAAGGGCGGAGAACTGGTGAATTGTGGTGAGAAGAAAGATTGTTGAAAGTGGAAGCCTGGGGCTTACATCGGGGTGGGGTGGGAGTGGGGGACAAGAGAGCCAACTTGAACTCTGCCTATGGACTGTGCTCTGAAACAGGCCTGGTACCCTCTACCTTAAAGTTCCCTGAAAACTTTCTCAGGAACTGTGTGCTGTCCACTCCAATGGCTGCTTAGACAGAGCCATCCCACTCCAGTCTTTCAGGCTGAAATAGAGGGGACTTGTCTATAAGGAAATTGTTTTCTCCTGATACCCTGGATAATTGGGGAACTACACCATGTGTTTCTGCAGCAAGGCCTGCTGATCGGCACCCAGGAATGCTGACTTCTCCAATGATGACCCAGGCCATTAGTGCTGTGTGGAGGGTTGGGAGCAGGTCTGACTGTGGGCCAGTTTTCCTCTGTTTAGGAAGTTGGCCCAAACCTGCCAATAATGCCTGCTCACCTTTTGGCTTGCTGTCCATGTCTCAGTAATCACTGATAATGGCCCCATCTCTGCCTGGGGGAGCTATCCAAGGGGATTCTGTGAAGACAGTGAGTTGAATAGGGAGGGACCAAGGTTTGGAGGGTTTCAGGGAAAGCAAAGCAGTTTTCAGGGAGGCTTTGGGATTGTGGGATAGGTCGTGGGGTCAGAGGATGTGACTGTTTGGAAGTGTCCCCGTGTCCTGTGCCCCTGCCCCATTTTGCTCCTTGTCTTTATTCTGAGTGCTGCAGGTAGACTTCAGTCTAGCAGCAGCTGAGGACTCCGCTGGAAACTGACTGCAGGAGCTTCTGAGGGCAAGAGAGGAGTGCTCTGAAGTTCTGTTCTGAATCAAGAGCTAGGGAAAAAGACTCCAGTAGCCATGTTTGCAAAAACACAAAGATCTTCCTGAGGATTGCACTGTCTTGTGAGGGGTAAAGGGGGAGAATGAGGGGTTGAGGCAGTGTGTGTGTGTGTGTGTGTGTGTGTGTGTGTGAGAGAGAGAGAGAGAGAGAGAGAGAGAGAGAGAGAGAGAGAGAGAGAGAGAGAGAGAGATTGATTTTCTCTGTAGACTTGGGTTTGAATTGGGTCTGCTCTAACCCCACACTTGGGAGGATTATAGGAGATGTCTGGAAAGGATTTAGCACAGTGCTGACTAATTGAAAGCTAGAGGATCATTGGGTCATCAGTGTGGGAGCTGTTTTCATGAAGGAAATAAGAATGTTAGAAACCATATCTGGGCTCCTAGGGATCAGATGTGACAACTGTCCTGGAAGGTTTTAATCAGACTTGAACATCAAACTTGGCTTCCAGCCTCCAGTACTGAAAGAGGCCTCCGGAGCCTGTTTAGCTTGGCTCAGATGTCAGGGCCACTGAAAGGTGTCCCAAGACTGACCAGCCAATTTGACACCAAATCAGGACAGACACAGCCTTTGTGGTCTAATGGGATCCTGTGTGTGAGTGTGGCGTTCCGTCCCTCATTACGTGGGGCTGTGTGCCTGGTGCTGCTGGGCACACCTTCCTGGGTTGTGTCACTGAATTTTCGGCAGTTTTAGAGGCAGATGTTATTCACATTTTATTGATGAGGAAGTTGAGCGGTTAGAAATTATTTGATTGCCTCTTGGAAACCATCATTGGAGAGTCTCTGAATTCAAATCTCCTCAAATATGTTTGTGTTCCCTTCTTTATTGACTTGTTCTGCTGCTGAAGGCAAAATTAACCATGTGTTTTAGAACAAATAGGATGCTCTTATTGGCCCTTGGTCATTTGGGGTTTCTCCATTCCTGTCACTCCACAGGCTCTGGAGCCAATGGGTGTAGCACACTCTGGTCTGACTTTGAATGTTTCTTGTGTGGGTCTTCCCTCACCTCTACCTTTTCACTGGCTGGGGAGATGGCTTGGAGGGGAAGTGCCGGCTCAAGCATGAGGGCCTGAGTTCAGCGCAGCACTCACTGAAAAGCTGGGTGTGGCAGTGGGTGTCAGTTACTTCAGCTTGGAGAAAAGAGACAGCTGATACTGGGGCTCTCTGGCCAGCTCTGGGTTCAGTGAGAGACCCTCACAAGGCGTGGGGGTGGGGGGTGCCTGATAAAGACACCTGACATTGACCTCTGGCCTATATACCCACGGGTACAGGTGAGTGCATCTGAACAGTCACGTGTGTGTAGGCATACTACAGAGGGGGAGGGGGGATAGAGAGAGAGAGCTTTAAAAAAACAAAACAAATGTTATCTCTGGTTTGGCCTTGGGCAGGACAGGTCTGATCAGAGCCAGCCATTGGGCTCAGTACTTCCAAAGGTCCCAGCTCTCTGACTCTTCACTGAAACTTCTGCCTTATTTTCCCATTGCTTCCCACAGCCTGCCAGTATGCACTGAGGTTTGAAGTTCCCAAAATATTAGGGGGGAAATTTTTTTTCAGAAAGAAGGAACAGAACACCCTGGGAAAACAAGAACTCACAGCTGGTGGCGTTTTCAACTCAGAATTGCTCATTACCAGAGTTATGCTCAGCCTCCAATTTATTTTTCTTAGTTTGGTAGCTTGCTCAGGCTGCAGCCTCATGGGCTATTCGCTCTCTTAACGATAAAAGATAATGAAGGTGTATCATGAAGCAATACAACCTGGTTTGGAAGAGAAAGTGAAAGCAGGTGGTAGGACTCCAGGAGTTAAGAGCTCTCTACAAGGCCCAGAGATTCCAGTGTGTTCTTGGGGGTCTGCCCCACAGTACCCTGATGATCTGTTGTCAGAGAAGGTGACATTCCCTTCACTTTATAACAAAATGCAGTGACCTGCCTGAGGCCAGGTGCTCACCTATGTGCTGGTAAGGCATGGTGCTCTGACCTGGCTCAGCGGCAGGCAGTCCTGCTTAATAGTTTTAATAAATTTTCTTTTCAATTATATATTATAAAACTTAAATATTACCAAAGGCAGTAAAAGGGAAGAACTATGGATAAGTGGGGATATAAGCACTTTGCATTTTGGTATAGCTCAGAATTTTTTTCTCTCTCTTTTAAGAAGTGGGGGCATTTGTTTTTGACGGGGAAGACTATGTTGTAATCCCCGGGCAGATCTGGCTCTGTGTCTTGGACAGGTACTCTTTCTATAAGCCCTGTTTCCTTAGGGAGTCAGGTCACTGTGGAAAGAAAGATGAACAAGACATTCAGAGTTGAGTCTAAAGATTTTCTCTACTTGGATTATTTTGCTTGTTTGGACCACTTGATAATTAATATCAGACTATTGAAACTGGAAGGGATGGGAAAATTTTGACTATTGCCTTTATTACTGAGTTTCAGATCCGACTAGAACATTTCTAATTGACCCAAAAGCTTTAGAACTCAGCCCCCACCCCCATGTCTCAAGGCTCAGTGAAATGGGGCCGTACAGGGGTACAAACTTTTAATTTTAACAGCTGCATGTGTTAGTTTTTTTTCCCCCTGCATGGATTTGAAAAATAATATAGCTAAAACTCTAAACTCCTCACTTGGCAGTTATTATTGCTTTGGATGTGGCTAGAATCTGCGCTGTCTAAAGAAAAAAGTTGAAGTACAGGTTGGACAGAGCCTTGGCTGAGATTTCAGAGGCAGTGTGTGGGTGAGGTGTGGTAAGTACTCTTCCAGTGAGAGAGGGACTTGCCCAGCTGGCTTTCATATTTCAGGAACCGGAAGAAGGAACTGGCCCTTCACGAACACTTTCTACCTGCTGACTGTCTACTGTGAGTCAGTGAGAATGGGCTCACTGGGATTCAGAAAGCTCCAAAGGTCCGTGGAGCCCCAAGTCAGAAAGGAGGAGAAAGTTAGGGTTCAGCTCTCAGCCCACTCCAGTTACTCATTTTAGCATTTAGTTTTCCACAGGTTGTGTCCTGGGGACCCAGCCATCCTCTTGTCTAGGCGCTGACACCTGTTAGGATCTGACTTCTTCAGTACCAGGCTCTGGTGGCAATGAATGAGGCTGTGTTGCTAGGTTGCCGTCATAGCCTGTTAATTTAAGGCTTCATTTTGATATGATTTCAAAGACTGGAATTTATCAAATCTGACTCATGCATTTCAGCGATAGAGCACATATCCTGTGCCATTGGCTTGTGTTCCCACTGTGGTGATGTCACATGGCTCCGGGAAGACGTGGTCTGTGCCTGTCAGTTCCTCTAAAGGGCAGTTGTTACGTGAGTTTTGAGACTCAGTCATATGTCTGTTTTCAGCAGAGAATCATCTAGAGCCCATGTACCTAGAGCAGAGGGAGGAGGAGGTATGAGCTGTTACCTCCTTATCTGAAGAAGCCCAGAGGTGCAGGCTATAGAGGGGAGCAACGTTCATGGTCTGCTTTGGGCACAGAGGCTGGGACTCAGGTCTAAGTTTTGTAACCCCCTCTCCTAGCCCAGTCACTTGTAATGCGTCAGTGAGTAGAGTACCTTGTTACAGAAATTAGTCAGATGAAAGAGTTTTCATTGTGACAGACGTTTCCATAGTGCCCACCACCGTGCTTTCATTGTCTTAAACATGAAGCAGTCACTACCCATGTGCTACACATAGATGCTGGGACAGCTGCACCAAGTGGCCCCAAGATGTCCTGGTTCTAATCCCAGAACTTATGAATGTGCTGCCTCTCTTGGTAGAGAGACTTGCAGGTGTGAGGAAGGGAAGGGCTTGGATTACTGGGTGCCTAGACAGAGCGGAGAGGAGGAGGCGTGGCAGGTGGTGGAGGGAGGTTGGAGGGCTATGGGCTGTGAGTCTGGAGGCCGACAGAGGTCATAGGAGAATTTCGCCCTTGCCTTTCTAATAGCCTGCTGTTACTTTTTCCCAGTGAAGCAGATTTTGTACTGTGATCACTAGCACGTTACATGCACAAGTGCGTGTTGGGTGTGTATGCGAGAAAGTGTTTTAGCTACTCTTCCGTTAGTAGCCCTTTATCTGTACTTTATCCATAGAGGAACTCAGGTTTGTTTTTGAGAAAAGTAGGGTATGTAGTAAATTATCTTTTTAAAAAAAATTTAAATTTAGTAAAATTAAGATTGTTTAACTTAATTTATTATTGTTATTATTATTTTAAGATAGGGTCTTAGTATATGGCCCAAATTGACCTCAAATTTACAATCCTGTAGCCCAGTGGTTCTCAGCCTGTGGGTCACGCCCACTTTGGGAATCAAATGGCTCCTTCTCAAGGGTCACATTTGAGAATCCTCCATATCAGATGCTTACATTATGATTCATAACAGTAGCAAAATTACAATTATGAAGTAACAACAAAAATAACTTTATGATAGTGGAGGGGTCAGCACACCATGAGGAACTGTATTAAAGAGTCACAGCATTAGGAAGGTTGAGAACCACTGGTCTAGCTCTGCTTCCCAAGTACTAGAATTACAAGTGTGTACTTCATGCCCACTTTAATATCCATTAAAATGTTGATATGTTTGCTTATTGTATGTCTGTGCGCACACGTGTGGGCCAGAAGACAACCCAGGAATCGAATTCAGGTTGTCCTGCTTGGTGCCAAGTGTCTTTACTCATAATATTTGAATAATGAAGCATTTTTTCATTTAATATTAATATTGTATTTTCTCTAATACTAAATACTAATACAAATTTTACTGAAACTATTTTCCTGTTCAATTTTCTACAATAAGCCACTGTATCACCTCTCCTGCCAACCCTTGACTTTTTAAGCTGGCCATTTTCTTTAAGACTCTATAATGTCGATGTATAGGTAATTTATTTAGTTTTACTCCTGTAGTCATATTTATCAATTCCTTTATTTACAGATATCCAATTTGTTTTCACTTTTAGAGTGCTAAAAAGAAGCCATGAGTTTCTCTTCTCCCTCTCTAAAAAATATCTCCTACACTGTGGCCTGGGCTGGCTTTGAACTCATGGCACTTCCATGCTCAGCTTCCTAAGGGCTGGAGTTACAGACATGCGTCTGCTGCAATCAAATTCTTGTGATAAACTCTTTAAGTTTTTTTTAAACTACTTAATTTTAATTGGTGTGTGTGTGTGTGTGTGTGTGTGTGTGCGCGCGCGCGCGCGCGCGCCTCGACATGGCATGGCCGTATTTAGAGGTCGGAGGACGTCTTGTGCCATTTGGGCCCATTGTTCCACCATATAGGTTCTGGATGTGGAACTCAAGTTGGGAATGGTTGCATGTGCTTTTGCCTGCTGAACCCTCTCCCAGCCTGGCCCTGTATTTACATATTGCAGACTCTTACCCTCTTCTGACAGCTGATACAATTTATAAGAAACTTATTTATTTGACTTATGTTTGTGGGGTTTTTGTTTGTTAGGTTTTGACAGCATTGATCTATACAGCCCTGGCTGGCCTAGTACTAGGTTATTTTGCCCAGGCTGGTCTTGAAATTCCTGATATCCGTTTGCTTCAGCCGCCTGAGTGTTGGGTTAATGTGTGGACGCCACTGTATGCGGCCTGCTCTGGTTTCCTCCTCACTGGATTGTTCCGTTCGTGTTGCCTTCAGTTTGTAGTAATGTGACACCAAACAGTAGAGATGGATACTGTGGACTCTGCAGTGAAATGGTGCGGTCAGCCCTGCTGTCAAGGGGACACAGAAGAGCGAATGGCCAGTTTTGATCTTTGTGAGGCCCTGCTTGGACTGTATATTGGGGGTCTTAGGAGCCCTGAAGGATGGGTTGGAAAAGGAGGCAGAAAGATCCTTACTATAGCAGCAGGAGTGTGCTCAAGGTCCTCAATTCTGGCCACTTCACACAGACAAGCAGACAAAGCTGCCTCATCCTAGGCTGATGTGCCCACCCCTCACTTCTTGGTTCTGTTTTCAGATAAGTCCTGTGGTCCTACATTAGTAGGAGACAGTAGGGCCGAGATCTGAACACAGGCCCAGAGCCCATGTTCCCAACATGCCCCTGGAAAGATCATGGAGCCCGATGTAATAGATTTCATCTTGTAGAATGTGATCTTTGGAACAGAACTGCACTCATCTTCATCAAGAACATCTGTGACTATGTCTAGAGCTCTCCAAGAAGTCAGACCTGTTGATGTTGACACTGGCTATTAGAAGGAGGGGGTGAGAAGCACCACTGGCCCCTCACCTGGGAGTCCAGACCCTTTCTCTTCTACCTCCTGGCCAGTTGTATGTGATTCTACTCCAATGGTAGCCTGGGTTCTCGGGAGGAAGTTTGAGCAAGACTGTAGATCAGCTGAGGGGGCTCTGTCTTTATAACTATAAGGAGCATCATCATTTCTGGGGTGGCCCTCACATGTGGTACAGATGCTTTGGGGTCACCTGTGCTCCTGTAAGTAAGTAACCCATCACCCATACCCTATAAGTCAGCCAGTGAACTCATTGGCCCTGTAAGGTGGACTTGCGAAACTTGTCCTTTGGTTTGCCGTTAGGGCCCTAGAGAGAGGGTCAGACCCTTGTTTACAACTTTGCACGGCAAGAGTTTCAGTGGCACCTCAATTCTAGTCCTTGGTCTTCTTCTTTATAAATTCTGAGAAGGCCAACCTCTTCGGTCTCAGTTTCCCCATATATAGGAAGGCTGAGGGGGTCTGCCTGCTTCAGATATGCAGTGAGTGGGAAGGGGTTCCTGTTCACTGGATCTGTGAACTCCAGGACATACCTCCAGAGAGGATGCTCACGGGGAGCCCCACCTCTGATGGCTCTGCATCCTTCAGTGTTCTCGAGGGGGGTTGGGGAACTTGGCCAGTGAGGTATCCGTGGAGAGTCACTGATCTACGTTCGTGGAGAGTAGCAAGAAAGTGAGTCAGCCTGTCCTAGAGTATTACAAGTATCAGGTATAAAGGTTTAGAAGAGAGATGTGAGCTCTCTGCATGGATGCCCTTGTTAGAAGTGGCCGAGGAAAATACTTGGGCAGCATGAGCAGGATTTTAACCCAGCCTTGTCTAATTTCCTTTAATGTATCTTAAGGCGAATTACCTTGAATTTTAGAGTTGCCACCTTTTTTTAAAAAAATGGAATGAAGCCAACAGTTTCTACTTAGTAGACTATGTGAATGAGGTTTGCCATGCCCCTGGCTACACTGAGTAAGCAGTTGGCAGGGGCTGACTCTGATCCTGGAATGTTCGCAGGGTTGCTTCAGGAGACCCTGTTCAGTAGACCCCTCCTCCCTCTCCTGCTGTTCACCCTCATACCAGGTGAGATGAGATGAATGGGCTGGACAAGAATTGGGAGCCCCAGACTCTCTTGAGGAGGAGTCCTGGGCCTCCCAGTTGAGCGGAGATGTGTGGTTTCCAGGTTCTTCAGTGGGCATGCCAGGCCATTTTGGAAGGCAGATTGTGTTTGTCTTGCCAAGTAGGGGATCGAGTGTCAGCGTTTTGCTTTCTGGGAATAATGGCTGTGCAGATGAGGTGTACTCACTGGTGGAGTTTTGTTAGAAATCAGGCTTTTGTCTTCCTTTTCCCACTTTGGGAATGCTTTCTGATTATTATTACTTTACAATATTTGAAAAATACCCAAAAAAGAAAATAAGATTTTATACCTCCAAACCCAGAGATAGTTACTGCTGGTTACTGCTATTATTTCTCCCCACCTCCCTCCCTTTCCCGTGATGTGTTCCCTTGGGGTCACTCATACTCCATAAGTAGCCCCTCACTCATGCTCTGCAAGTCAGCCCAGTAAAGTCATTGGCATCTCAAGTTTGGTTTTAATGGAACCGCCCACCCCACCCCTGTCACATGTAGCCTAGGCTGTCTTTGATCTTGCTATGTATAGGACAGCCTTGAACTTCATCCTGGTCTTCATAGGCTGAGTGCTGGGGTTGGTGGCATGCATGACAGGCCCAGCCCTCTCGCACCTCATTCCTGGGTTTTGAATCTTGCATACTAGGTGGAAGCTCTGCCACAGGCCCACACCACAGCACCTCTGTTCTTTTCTAAAACACATAGGTACATATTTTGGCAGAGCACAACTTTTTACTGAGTCTCACACACTTGTTACACTCACAGCCAGGTCACCGCAGCCTTGAGGCATTCCATCTACTTTGTAATGACAGTCGATGTTCCCTGTTTAGCAGAGCTTTTCTTCTGAAATCCATAGAATGCTTGACTTTTTCCTTCTACTTTTTTTGCATTCTTTGAATTTGATTTTCTAGTTCAAAGTTAAGTCTATTCGGGTACGTGTCAGTGGTAAAGTGGCTCTTGGCAGTCAGGGGGAGGTCCCTGCCTCTGACCATTGTGCACTGATTCTACCTCCTTGTTACTTACCCCCAGTCTGGCGGACAGTACAATCAGCCTCTTGTGGCTCACCAGTGAAATTTAAGTAATGGGTCAGCCTTTCCATTGCTTCCCTCTTAGTCAGGAAGTTCTCCCGTGAATCTAACCTAAATCTCATCTACTGCATTTTAAATCCTCACCTGCTGCTGGTTCCTCTCAGTAAAGTGGAACAGAGCAGAACTGCACACCATCTTCAAGCAGTCCAGCTCAACTCCAGCCACCAGCCTTATGTTACCGTGGAGGAAACTTGAGGGGCTTTGGCTAATGCTGTCGCGACTGGGAGGGCGCTCTCCGCATCAAGTTGCCGCTGATAACACCAGGTAGGGTTTCTGCATCCCAGAGAGGCCATCTTGTAGAGGGCATCATCCAGACCTCCCCTGCTCTCTACAGAGCTTGTAGGACAATTATCACACAGAGCGGTGCAAGATGCTGTGGGTCTATCAGATTCATTCTCTGGAAAAAAGATGTGATTGGGGCAGCTGATAGAATTGTCTCCCAAACTATTTGGAGCTGTTGGTATACACTGGAGAAGGATGCTCCCCTCAGGGAAGGCAATCAGGTTCATTTTGGTCTTGGACAGCTCTTGTAAGTGTAAGAGGCTGGGTCCAGCCTGGGCCACCCAATCTTGCCAAATAGCAGCTGGGAATAGGCTGGGCTGTCTTTCTTTGCCAGTGTCCTTCATCTGGAGATACCAGCTTTCTATGCAGATAGGAGCATGCTAATTTGGAGGGGAGATGACATGCAGAAATCTGTAACTTTGAGGGCAGCCGTAGTACCCTTTGTTGCGTACTTGGGCATTTTAGAGTTGGCTGGCAACAGCCCCATCAGGGTGGACAGTCAATCTCTGAGGATAGAGTCCAGGACTGGAGGCCCCCAGGTGGGACCAATGTCCTCAGGGACCTGGTCTAGGCTGGCTGGCCTTCTCCAGCAGCATGCTGCCCTTGCCCTCCTTGGCACCAGCAGATCCCACCTCTTTGTGAACACACTGATGCTGCCCTTGGGTGAATAGTTCTAAAAGGAGATACTTAGTTCTTATAATGTGTTGTTCTCTCCTTTGGTGCCTGGCTCAGTGTAATGCTGGACGCCTCAGAGGCAAAGCAGTGTCTCCTGTGCAGCCACTGTAACCAGCATCACTAGGCTGTCGCTCCTCCCAAGTGCACGCTTTTCCGCCTCCTTTCATGGCTTAGTCCAGATTCATTTTGATGCTGAATGTCCCTGGTGCTTAGTTTCAAGTTGGAGCCCAAGATCCCCAGTGCAAAGTCTGCAGCCATAAGTGCTATTTCTAGCTACCGGGGTAGGTGCCCGGGACCTAATGCAGAGGCTCTACTTTGGATTGGGGTATATTTTTTTTTAAAATGTACAGATGGTCCTAATGTGATTTTCTCTTTGCCCACCACATCCCATCAGCACTGTCCTTTATGTCAAGACAGGCATCTGAAAACAAAGTTGACCCACTCCACAGAAGTTTGTTTCCTATGAACTTGGGAAGCAGTAGGGGGAATGATGGATGAGAGCATATGCCCAGACTTTGCTATCGGGTTAACTTGCTGGGATGCCTTTGTGGAGATCCTGTGAAGGCTGTGCTCCAGCTATGTCACTCGGCCTGATACCGAGCAGGTGATGTGGGCAGGATGAGGATGCTTAGTTCAGGTAAAAGATGAGGGAGGATTTGCCTCTGTGTGGCTCTTCAGCCAGAAATCTTCCTTTTTCCTTCCTTCCTTCCTTCCTTCCTTCCTTCCTTCCTTCCTTCCTTCCTTCCTTCCTTCCTTCCTTCCTTCCTTCCTTCTTCCCTCCCTCCCTCCCTCCCTCCCTCCCTCCCTCCCTTCCTTTCTTCTTTTTTTTTTTTTTTTTTTTTTTTTTTTTTAGCTCTTTAGAGGGTAGGATGAAGCTGTAATACCAGACCGTAAGTTTTTGATTTGTGCCTTAGAGAAAAGACAAGTCAAAGGACTGGGTGCTTCCACCCTGAGGCTCAGGTGAGCCAGTTTCCTGGAGAATGTTGGGGATACTTTTCCCCAAAGTTAATGGGGGCAAGTCACTGCTGGGGTGGGAAAAAAGCCCCTTCACCATGCTTGGGTGTGTCCACAGTGTCTTTCTGTGACTAGCTCATGGCTATTCTCCATGGCTGGTGCATCCTTCATGACCTTCTCGGGGTGCTTGTGTCTGGAGCTTTGCTCTGCGAGGACTGGGGTGGGTCGTGGGGGGACAGCTGGTCCTTTCATCTGCTGGGCTGCCTCCAGACCTCTTAGCCTTGCAAAGCTAGCATTCCCTAGGCTAGCAGTGGGGTGACGGCATTCCCCAGACTTGCAAATCTTACTTAGAAATATAAGGAGTCACCTGCTCACCTGCTCATTCAGACTACTATTTGCTGATTATCTTCACCGATGCCCCAGGTGATGGTGACAACTGTAGAATCTTAGGAATAGATTTTATATTTTAGTGAAACTCCAAGGTCATTATTTGGGCACAAGAATGTTTGAAACTTACTATGTCACGCATGCACACACACCATCTTGTTTTATAGTAGAGATATGCAATGCGGTTAATTTGCCCAAGAATCTGGAAGGCTAACACCATCATATCAAATTTGCATAGTGTTCATACCTTTGAGAAGTCTGGCCCATCTTTCTTCTCTTGTTTGCTGAGATCGTTGTCTGGAAGCAGATTATTCCCTGTTGTGAGAATCTGTTCTTTATACCAAGAAATGGCTTGAGATATATACTAGTAACCCCTCCTACATGTAAGTATGAAAAATGTTTCCATGTTGTCAGACATCTTCTGGGTGCAAAATCATCCCAGGCAAGACCACCAGTTTCATGGCTCAAGTTTTTTCCTGATAGCTTTATGTTTGGAGATTTTACTTTTATAATCTGTGTAATTGGCTCCTTCCCAGCTTGGCTAACATGCAGGGTTGCACTTATAAATAGAAGTCACACTGCATATGAGCTCTGCTCTCATCTGCATTTTGGCCTGCGCAGGAAGGCATAAATCAGGTTGGAAAGAGCTCTGGCTTTGGATTCTAGTCTGTGGCTTCCCTGCCAGCCCTGTGCTTCCCAGCTGTGCGCTCTTGGGCAAGTCGCTTAGCCTTCTCCAGTGCCTTGTCTTAGCTCATTATGATGAAAAGAAATGTTTGTTGTCAATGAGAATGAAGTGACACCTTGCATGTGAAAATGTTTATAAAACATTACTCGTCTATTAAGTGGCAATGATAAAATTCAGGTCTAATTGCCAGCACTTGAGATTTCTTAGGTTGGAAAGTGCAGATCACAGCACACTGATTCTAGTTGTGAATTGGCCAAGTATATTACCCTTCATCTTCTGCCCATGGAGTTTTATCTTCTCCCCTCTCTCCTCCCAGGTGACTATTTCAAGGCAAGACTAGTCAGTTAGTTTTTCCTTACAGAAACCAGTTTTTGTCTTTTATTATTTATTTATTTTTCTTTTTTATGGTGAGTTTCTGAAGGACTGTCAAATGTTTTATCACACACACACACACACACACACACACACACACACGCACACGCACGCACGCACGCACGCATGCGCACCATGTTGCTGGCACTCAGGGAGGGTCAGGTGAGAAGCCAGCATGAGCCTGTATAGAAGCTCCTGGGTGAACTCTGAGAAGACTCAACTATTGCAGTCTTCCTATTTACAGATGAAAACCAGTCCAGAGGTGGCACACATCCAAGTGTCACAAGGCAGGGTGGAGGACAAAGGACCTGGAGCTCCAGGTTCTAAGGCTCTGGTGTGACATTTGTACCTTCCATCTGCTGCACCAGATAGTGGGGTGGGCCAGGAAGGGCATGCAGGCTGCTGTAGCTGCTTTCAACCCTTTCATGAGTCTCTGGAGGTGGTCTTGTGAACCAGTCTTGCTCCCAGGAACTTAGGGATGGAATTTTATCAGAATACACATAACACATGGTTGTCTTTGATTCTCAGAACATCTTAAGGGGGGAAGAACATACAAGGGTTCCAGTTCCTGTGAGGATGCCTGGCAAAAATAATGGCCAGAGGAGCTGAAACCATCTTTTCATTTTCCCCAAATCCTCAGACTTTGTCCCTTGGTGTCTTAGTTGGGGTTACTGTTGCTGTGATGGAACACATAACCAAGAGCGGTGTTGGGAGAAAGAAAAGTTATTTGGTTTATACATCTTGAGTCACAGTCCACTGAGGGAAGCCAAGGCAGGAACCTGGGAGCAGGAGCTGATGCAGGGGCCATGGAGGAGTGCTGTTTACTTGCTTGTTCCTCGGGCTTGCTCAGCCTGCGCTCTAGTCAAACCCAGGACCACAAGCCCAGGGATGGCACCACCCACAATTAAAAAATGCCCCACGGGCTTGCCATATGCCCAGTCTTGTGGAGGCATTTCCTCAGCTGAGGCTCCCTCCTCTCAGATAACTCCAGCTGTGTCAAGTTGACATAAAACTAGCCAGCACATTTGGCCAGTTTCTTCTACTGAGACTTGCTCTGGCAATATGGCTATTCCTATTAATGAGTATTAATTAATATTAATATTAATATATGACTGATATTTATTGTTGAGTGTTTATGCTGGTGCACATGTGCTTAGCCATTATTTCACACCTCATTTCGTCCCCCAAACACCTCACAGAGAAGGCACCATGCTCTCTCCGTTTTGGAAGTGAGGAAACAGGTTGAATGGCATATTCAATATCACACAGTAGGAGAAATGAGAATCGGATCCCTCCATGATGTCCATGAAGCCTAAATGGCCTTATTCCTGCTCTACAATTACAGCCTCACCCATCAATAGATGCTTGTTTGTAGGTTCCTACGTTAGTGTGCCTTGGCTGCTGTTGCAAAAGTCTGGGTTGCTTAAGCAACACAAATGTATGTTTTCAGCTTGGCAGCTAATAGTCAAGGTATCGGTATGTTTATCCTCTGAGACCTGTGTCTTTGGTTTGTAGACTGCGGCCACCTACCATCTTCTCTGCTCTAGTTCATCTCATAAGAGCCCCGTCATATGCATTAGAACTTGTTTGTGTTGCGACATAGTTTCACTGTGCTGTCCAAGCTGCTCTCGACCTTTCCAGCTCAAGCAGTCTCCTTGCTCCAGTGCTGTGCTCAGCTGGGTCTTCAGGTGCCATTGACTCGCCTAGTCCAGGGTTCAAATTCAAGCTCAGTGGCTTTTTGAATGCTCTGTCCTCTGGATATGACTACATTCTAAAGTCCGGGTAAGTGGGGGTGGGAGGAAGTACTTGAAACATGAATTTTTGTTGGGGGACATAGGTCAGCACACAGGGTCCTGTTTGTTGGGTAGCCATTTTGACGGGTGGCACCCAGATTGCTAGAGTGCTGTGTGACCCCTGACAGTGCTGAGGGCCTGGAAGAAGGGCGGCTGCTGACACCAGGAGCCTCAAGGCCTTTATCCACAAGGTCCCACAGATGCACTACCTGGACAAACCTGTAACTGTCTAGAACCTCATCTTCCCTTTTGTGGAGTGGAAGTCAGGCCTGCCTTGGATAGATGAAATGCTGAGGCCAGAGGACACTCCTGTAAATCCTACACTCGGAAGGCAGAGGCTGGCTGATCTCTGTTTAAGACCAACCTGTTTTACGTAGTGAGTTCCAGGACAGTCAGAGCTATGTAGTGAGACCCTGTCTGTATTGGAGGACAGAGGGAGGAAGGTAAAGTGTAAGTTCTGAGCTCAGGGGGGGTCTGTTTCACACCCGGTGCTTGATCTATGGCCCCCAGGATTCTGGGGAGTAACATAGAGCCAGATAAAGTCCACCACTGAGAACTGACCCTCCCAGCCCGCCTCTCCAAGGGTATTTCTGCTTGTCTGTCGCCTTGGGGGACATGCTCAAAAGAGTTGCTGGCGGCTGCTTCTTACGGATGTGGAGGGCTGTGTTCTGATGTCCCTCTGGGCAGCCTACAAGGGCTGGGATTGTGAAGGAGACTGTAATTGCTTAAAGGGAAATTGCCTGATAGATGCTTTGGGTTATGGTGACCTTGAGGAAAGTAGTTTAAGCTCATTTTCACTAGGATAGAAGTATCACTTCAGTGTACAGAAGTTGGAGATAAGGATTGAAAGCTGGCACAATGACTCAATGGTCAAGAATGCTTGCTCTTCTTACAGAGGACCCAGGTTCAGTTCTCAGCACCACCGCCACAGTTCCAGGGGGTCTAACCTGTGCTTCTGGCCTCTGCAGGCACCAGATATGCCAGGTATGAAGGCAAAATATTCATACATATAAGACAATAAATTGAGAAATGTTCTTTGTTACAGAGGACCCATATCAGGTAGCTCATGGCCATCTTTAACTAAAGCTCTAAAGCCTACCATGTCTTCTTCTGGACTCAATGTGTACCAGCACTCACACACACCATTAAAGAATATCTTTGTTTTGTTTGTTTGTTTTTTAAAGAGGAAAGTAGACATGGTGATACACAATGTACTCTTAACACTTAGGTGGCCGAGGCAGGAGAATTGTTATAAATACTAGGTCAGCCGGGGCTACATAGCAAGACCCCCACTTCAAAAGCTCAAAATAATAAAACAACGAAGTAAATAAATAGGTGAAGCACCCATGCCCATTTCACTCAGGAAAAGACCGAGAAGGCATTCCCGTCTACAGTAGGTATACTTGATATGGTGCAGTGTGGCAAGGTGCAGGGCGCCATGCACAAGCTGCCTTCAGCTCCCTGTACACACAGTCCCCATGCTTTCCCACACTTGTCTAAACATCTCATGTACGCCCCCATTGCAAAGGCCAAAGCCCTTTGCAAGCAGTTCGTGCAAAATGTATTTATGAATTTTAATTCCTACATAAATAGCAGGTGGCAGAACGCCAAATTAGTCTCACTAGTGGTTATGGGTAACTTACATCTTTATAACCATGACCCTCCCTCCTTATTCCCTTCTATGTCCTCTCGGGACCCCAAGTGTATGAGGGTAGCCTTGAACCCCTGATTCTTCCAGCTCTGTAGTCTAGATGCTGGGGTTACAGATGTGCACAACACTCCTAGTTTATGAGGTGCTGACGATCAAGCCCAGGGCCTTGTATATGCTAGGCAAGCCCCTCTGCTAACTGAGCCACCCGCCACCCCCGCAGCCTGCTTTATTTTCTGAATTTTCCGCAATGAGCAGGATATTTGCAGAAAGAAGCAGGCAGAGGAGATAATATCTATAATTTCAGAACGGATGTTCTTGACTCCTTTTATCCACTCATTTCTTATGTTTCATAGACGTAGTTGAGGGTGTGTGTGAGAAGAAATAGTATTAGAATTTTAGAATTAACATTCTTGACCTGCTTTTTATCCCTTTTTCTTTATTTTTTCTCTTTTTTCTTTCTTTCTTCCTTTCTTTTTTTCTGTCTGTCTGTCTGTCTTTTGTTTTTGAGACAGGTGTAACAGTCTGGTCTGTCCTGGAACTCAGAGATCCACTTGCCTCTGCCTCCCAAGTGCTGGGATTAAAGGTGTGCACGACCACCCCCCAGCTATTCATTCATTTCTTGTATTTCAAAAAACATACTTGAGGGTCTGTGCATGCATGTATATTTTTACTTACTTGATAACTTCACGTACATAATGCATTTTGATTTTATTTACCACCACACACACACACACACACACACACACACACACACACACACACACACACACACTGTTTCTGGACCCCTTTTTCTTGTCAACCTTTCCCACTACTTTTCTGCCTTTTATTTTATTTCTTATGATTTATGGAGTTTAATTAGTGCCGCTTCTGTGAGCATGGGCAACTCACTCATGGGTATAACACTGAGAGAAGTAATTTCCTTCTCCCAACTGCCCACTGCTCCGTTAGGGGCAGGGCCTCAGAGCCTTCCTCTCTTGCTGGAATGTTGACAGTTTGATCTTGTGCAGGGAGCGACAGCTTCTGAGTTCACAAGTGTATGACCTGTCCAGTCCAGGCAGTGTTTGACAGCACACACCCCCAGCCTCCAGCTCTTAAAATCTTTTCATCCCCTCTTTCAGGATGTCCCTGGGCCTTGGTATGCGTGTGTGAAAAGAGAGAGGGAGAAAGGAAGGTGTCCTGTTTAGGGCTGAGCACTCAGCAGTCTTTTATTCTCAGTACTTTGACTAGTTCTGAGTCTCCCCATGAACCATTGCGCACTCTGGAAAGGAGCTTTTCTGATCGAGGTTGAAAGCTGAGAATAATGTTAGGGAATAAACATAAACATGTAGAAGGCAGTTTAACAACATACCATTCAGAAGATAGTAACGGTAGGTTCCCCTCAGGCAGTTCCGGTGTACAGTATAGTACTGTGCTTAGAGGAGTACAATTCCTCCTAAGAGCAGGCCTCAGATCTAATCAGAAAGTGGTTGGTTACCCTCTTAGCAATCATGCCACTGTTGTGACAGTGAACACATCTTCCCTGCCAGGTTGGTATTGTAGTACGAAGGATCCACTGCTGGGTGATGGATGCATTCATTGATGGCTTCTCTCTGCCTAGCAGCCTTCTAGCACATTCCAGTACTATAGAGGCTTGGCCATGGGAGGGACCTTCCATCTCGGTTCTAGCTATTTCCTATGCCCTGCAGCCAAAGTGTATGGTATCCTCAGTAATAGGGTCTTGCCATCTAGGAGGTTACATTTTAGATGAATCTTGCCAGGTTTTCATTACATAAACATTTAAGCTGGGAATCTGTAGATTATTCGGTCAAACAGAAACACTGTGTTTGGCAGACACATAGGTAATTTCCATTCTTTCACTGTAAAAGCAGCATAAGCCATGCAAACTAACTTATGAAACAGACTGTAGAAACGTTGACCTGGGAAAAAGTTATGGAATTTGAGGTTTTATATTCTGAAGAATGAAGATGTATAGGCACCGAGCCCTTGATTGTGTCTAATGAATGAGGGACATAAGTATAGCAATGTATTCCTATAGAATTGTAGCTAACTTCAATAAATGCTAACAGGAAAAAAATGAGGATTATTATTTTTTTTTTTTTAATATGGAACACTTCCAAATTTGCCTGTGACTCTTCTCTGTATGCTTCCAATCTTAGTATATCTGCTGCGGTGTTTTTAAAACATAGTTATTTTATATGAATGGATTTTTGCGTGCATCTGAGTGCAGTGCCCGTGGAAGCCAGAAGAGGCATCACATCCCAAGAGTTGCAGGTGTTTGTTAGCAGCTGTGTGGGTGCTGGGAACTGAGCCTAGGGCCTCTGCAAAAACAAGTATCCTTAACTGCTGAGATATCTCTCCAGCCCCAGGAACAAGGGAAATTATTTCAAGGCAGTGACAGCTTGTTCAGAGAGACTTCAGAAGAAATTGAAAGATGCAAGTCCATCACACACACTTCAAGGGTCTGGGAAGGATTTGCCATTTCATCTGTTAAAAATACCAGCGTAAATAGTGATTTGTACAGTTGATCAGCTCATTCTGGCTTTTGACCTTGCTGACCAGTCAAGTGGCAGCAATATATTCTGGGTCTCCAAAGCAGGGACCCAGTAGTAGGAAGGACAAATAGCAGAAGGGCTGATTGCTCTCTGCACCGTACAAATAAATGGCTTCTGGAACCATATCAATATGTGAGAGGGCCAGACAGCTTTTTCTTTTTGGCTTGACTCTTCTTTGGGTGTCGAATGGCGAACAGACTTTCTCTGTGAAGTGTCTCTTGTTATTCTTACCTTCATCGATGTACGATTTGGACCTTGTCAAGAACAGCCTGTCTACACTACTCTTTTCCTTTCTGCACTGAGCTGTTTACGTGCAAGAAGCTTGCATAGAGGAAGGCTTTCCCCTCCTCACTCACAAGTCAAAGAGGAGAACGGCATCCTTTCGGACCTGTAACAGAGGAAAAAACTTAACGGAGATGTCTGTGCCATGCACTGGTTTTGGAAGGGTTGTGGAAGCTTAGCTAACCAGTGCTCTGCAGATCTCACCTTTCCCAGGAGCCTCTGGGGAGAGGGTTGGTGGGTGGGGGGGGGGGGGTGCCACAGCATGTCTGTGAAGGTCCGTGAACCGCTGGCAAGATTCAGTGATCTCCTTTTATCTTATGGGTTCCAGGGATTGCTCTCCGGTCATCATGCTTGGTGTCAAGTGTCCTCACCCACTGAGCCCTCTTGCCAGCCTACTCAAGCTATTCCAAACAGAAATTCAGAGCTTAATTCAGCGGGTTTGATGCTTGAATCAGAATTGGGAGGAGGAGCAAATTCAAAACTAGCTTCGACAGGTAGCCAAAGAAGACAGAAGATTCTAGCTGCGGGTCTATTCCTCTGCCCCTCCACTACCTCTTTAAACTCTTCCTGTCCTGTGCTCTCAGCTTCTCTTCTGCCAGTCTTAGCATCTCCCTGTGTGGTGACCTGTTTCAAAGGATTTATAGGTTACAAAGTAACTGTTGTGTGGGGCCTGTGTGCCCAGCTGTGTGTTAGACACACCGTTTCCCAGCGCTCCCTCTCTGGTAGTTAGATTGCTATCTGCATGTAAATCAGAAATATAAAGCTCGTAAAAGGTGACTTGCTTAGGACAAGCCCAACTATTAAAGACATTTGAATTCAGGTATTGGCCCTTTCCAGAGGACTTGCAATGTATTTGTAAGATTTATTTTTATTTTTGTGTTTGAGTATTTTGCCTATGTGTGTCATTTGTACAGCATGTGTGCACAGTGTCCTCAGAGCCCAAAAGAGGGTGTTGGATCCTGTAGGACTACAGTTAACAGCTGGTTGTGAGTCACTACATGGTTGTTGGGAATCCAGGTCCTCTGGAAGAACGGCCAGTGCTTTTTACTGCTGAGCCATCTCTCCAGCTCCTAGGACTTGCCTTTTTTTTTTTTTTTTAAGCTCAGCTGGGCTAAATAAGATACCTAAATGTTGACTGAGCACACAGGAAGATACTCACTGAGTGTCGTTAGCCATGAGGTAAGTGCGATGACACTTCACACACAGATGTCTCTGTGGTAGTCCTGCTATCTGCTGGTATGGGTCTCCAGACTCCAATGCTACCTTAAGTCACTGATGGTACTCACCACCACCATCACCCCACAGGGATGGTGAACCCAGAAATCTGTGCTTCTCACCTTGTGCCCTGCAGTGCCACCACATAGCCCCAGATCACATCTGTCTGCCCTCCCACAGGGTCTCTCTGTGTGGCTCAGGCTGACCTGGAGCTTCTGATTCTTCCATCTCAGCCTCCCAGGTGGCCGGGGGTCTTGATATGTGCCATCGCTTTCCTTGCTGCTGTGGCTGTTACTAAGTAAAACGGGTTACCTGAGCGTAAAGTGTTGCAATGCGGAGACAATCTGAGAACCAAGACGGGCAGGCCCCATACACAACATGGATATGATGGACAGAGGGTGGTTCACATCTGGGGTGGGATGAAGCAGACAGTTCAAGGTTTTATGACATAATTTAGGATAACAAATGACTTCAAACTTAAAATTATTTTTTTAAGATTTTCCATTTAACATTTTGGGGTCATAGTTGAGAGTCTATGGAAGGTGAAAATTCAGATTCTGTAACCATCCTGGCTGTCCTGAAACTCACTTTGTAAATGAGGCTGGCCTGGAACTCACAGAGTTCCGTCTGCCTCTGCCTCTTAAGTGCTGTGATTAAAGGCATGCACCACCCACGTTCTACACTTTTAAAGATGATGGTTCATGTGGGCGGACCACTGAGGAAGCCAGCCTGATGCTTCTCGAAAGTTTAAATGTATAATTTCCATAAAACTAATGAATTCCTCTCGCAGGAGAAATGAGGCTGTAAGTTCCCACAGAAACCATACGTCCCATGAAAACCATAAGTTTTCATACCAGCTGGATGAAAAAATTGTGGTATAGCTCTGTACAATGGATTATTACTTGACAATGAAAGGAGCAAAATATTGAGAATCTATAAGGATGAGTCTTAAAAGGTTTATTCTAAGAGAAGGAAGCCAGTCATGAAAGATGATATAGTATATGATTCTGCTAATAATCAGAAGAAGAAAAGTTTATGAAGATAGAAAGTAAATTAATTGTTGCCCAGGGATGGAGTGAGGAGGTAATTGGGCAGAAGGCCTTTGTAATTTTATTTTTTAAGACAGGGTCTTACTGTTACCCAGGCTGGTCTTGTATTCAAGTGGTCCTTTGTCTTAGCCCTCCTTAGCTGTGTCTGCAGACACAGGGCAAGGAACCAGTGTGGATGGGGCGTGTTCTTAGGGGGACAAATAGATTGGCATGATGACTGTACCACTCTGAACATACTCAAAGCTCTTACACTGAATTTAGAAAATGGCAACTTGGCTGATTTGTGAGCTGTATCTCAATAAAGCTGTCCTCTGTGCTCTTTCCACCTCAGCAAGCATGTTGGAAAGGGCCTCGCTCACCCAAATGCTAAGTTGCTAATGGTAGAATTGAGAAGAGAGTGCTTAGGTTCCACACAATTTTTTTTTATTAGTTCATCTTTAACAGAATCTACTGGCGGGCGGGGTAGGCAGGGGGGGGGGCACTTGCTTTAGTACAAAATTAAATATTTAGCTCTCAGATGATATGTCAGTTTTCAGTGGGCCTAGAAGTAATATTCCCCCACTCAGCTTTTCTCCACTTCTAGGGGTTTTTCCCTAAGGGCTGCACATTACATTTTGTAAATAACAAGCAAAAAAAATAAACTTTCATGCAATATATATTCCATTGGGTTATGCATAGCTTCCACATGGTGAGCAGCTTAAAAATTAAATTTAGAATTTCTATTTTAGAAAAATAGTTTTCTTAGGGCAAAAGAGGAAAAAAAAAAAAAAGTGATGTCATAGGTGGCTGTCCACAAGCTGGGTCCTCCTTTGGAACCTCTCCCCTTTTATCTTCTCTTTTCTCCCTGCCCTGCCAGACCACTAAGGACTTTGACCAGTTCTTCTCACCGCTTCAATTTGCATATATTTGTGTGATGGTGGGGGTGGTGGAGCTGAGTGGTCAGGTTAAGAGGAGATGTAACACGTGCGACCCTAGATTTCGGGAAAGAAATGTCAGTGTCTGTGCTCCTAAGACTTTGCTTCACTGTGTTGTCCAAGCATGCTTGTTTAGACCAGCATTGCATTCACTGCATGTTTGAGAGCAGAATGTTTACTAACAGTCAGAATCCAGCTGAAGGTTTGTAACTGTGAGAGCTGAAATATCCATAGTTTCTTCCTATCACACAGAACATTGGCAGCATGTGATATGATCTGTCTTTCTTGGGCTCAAGGATAGCACCTTTGGGGTTTCAAAGCCTTCCTGCTCAGCTTGTGCAGGGCTGTCTGGTCTCTGTGCCATATAAAGGGCAGCTGCATTGAGTGCCTGCTCCATGCACCTCATCTGCTGAAATACCAACACTTCCCTGCCTGCCCATAGCCCTGTGGCTCCCTGTTCTACTCAAGACCCCGAAGCAAAATTCTGGTCCTGATCTTAGGCTTACAAAGACGCTTTCTCTATGACAAGTCACCCTTCCTGAGATTTCCCCGTCCCATTAAAAACAGTGTGTATCTGTGTCTATTCAAAGATGCATGCATTACTGTGCACATGTGGAGATAAGAACAACTTTTAGGAGTTAGTAATTTTCTTCCATGTGAGTTCTGGGATATCAAGCTAATCAGCTAGCACCTATCAGCTAAGCCATCTCCCTGACCAACATTGGTGTTTTCTAGCCTTCTATTTATTCCAAAGGCCATTAAAATAAAAATGTTTCCCAATAAAAACCCAGTGTCTTGTTCCCACTCATCCATCCACCATCGTATTTGAAGTTTACATAGAGCAAAGTGAGCAATCTACAAGAGTTGGTGGTCTTACGGACCAGGAGCTGTACAAAAGGTTCTAGAAGCTAAGAAGTTTTGCAGGAGCTGTTAGGATAATCTAAGTAAGAGATGAAGAGCCTGGGTCTAGGATGGGGAGGCAGAGAAGCCAGCATATGTGAGACATATTTTATAAGAAGAGAGGACCAGGCCTCCTTTGTTACTTGGGCTTTGTCTCGTTGTTGTTATTGACAACTCGTATGCATATATAATATATTTAGTCACTATTGCTTCCCACTGACTCGCTTTACAGTGACCTTTCTACTTCTGTCTTCCAGGTAGGAAGGATCTAGAAAAGGTAAAAAGCTAGCCCCATCGCACAGGGAGCGCCGCAGGGATCCAGATCTGTTCTGTACAAAGGCCATTGAACATCAAGCCTAATAAAAGTGGACCAGACCTTTGAATTTATGACTGAAATAAAAATAGCTAGGACCCTGCTCTCAGTCATAGCCAGAAAATTAAATTGGAATGTTTATACAGCTTTATGATGTTGGATCAAATATCCAGACAAATCTAAATTTATGAGCTCTTTAAAATCTGAGTTGTTGAGAAGGCCTGAGACTAGGCTTTGGGGATGTAGGGATAGGATCATGTGACTTGGTGAAAATATTTTTGAATTCCTAAACTGTTCCTGGTCATGTATTTCTAGATGACATTATCAGGATGTTTTCTTCCAACTGATCAAAAAAAAAAAAAAATGGCCTTAATTAAAATTTCTATTGTCTTTGCCACAAAGGAAGGAAGACTTTGGGTGGTTGTCATGGTGATGACTGAATACACTAGGAGTGGGTAGTGATTGCTACCCAGAGCCCTAAAATGAGCATTTGCCATTTTCCTCACTCCCTGAGAGGCCTTCAGGACCAAACTGCATATTTCCTTAATCGCCTTTTAGATTCACATTTGAGCCACATGTGTGCCTGCGGGGCAGGCCCTCCCACGACAGCCACAGTTTCAGTCATAAAAGCTGAATCCTGTTCTAATTGCTCTCTGTTCCCAAAGCAAAAACCAGAACATGAAAGGTGCTCATGAGAACTCACAGAAGGTGATCAGCAACCAGCAGCTTTCCTGGGTCACCGAGGACAGCCATGCTCCATCCCCACAGCCCTTCTCTCACAGGAGAGAGTGAGGAGATAATAAATGGTAACTCTGTGGCCACCATGCAGCATGTTGGCCTGTCTGACTGTCTGTGTGTGTCTCTGTGTGTGTTTGTGCCTGTATGTGTGTGTCTGTATGTATATGTCTCTGTGTGTATGTGTGTATGTTCTGGCGCTCACTAGAGGACAACCTCGGGTGTTTTTCCTCAGATCCTGTGATATTTGTATTTTGAGGCAGGCTTTCCCACTGTGACTGAAGCTCACTGATGCTCAGGCTGGCCTGATGGATGGTCAGAGCTCCAGGGATTCCCCCGCTTCCTTTCTCAGGCTCTGATACTACAAGAGCACCACCCTCCCAGCTTTTACATGGGTGCTGGCCATAGAATCCCGGCCCTCTTGCTTGTGTAGCAAATACTTCACTGACACTTAGCAACCCTCAGGCCTATCTATTTATTTTTGAAATGAGATCTCATAATAGTGCTTAGACTGACCTCAAACTCCTGGGCCCAAGCAGCCGGGACTGTAGCTGTGTGCTATTGTGTGGATCCACATTCCTCCTTTAGACATTTCTGGTAAGTTCCCTTCTTGGCTTACTGGGTCCCAGATAAGCCCGGAAAAAGGTAGATTTTTGCTGGTTTGCAGATGGCTCTTGTCTTACCTTGTGACCGGTAGGCTCAGCTTCTTTGATGGACTGTGGTGACCATGGCCATATGCCTCTGTACATCAGCTAGGATGCCGCTCACGATTTGCTTTCTTCTACAGTGGCAGATTTTCCCTTGGAGCCCTCTTGGATCATTGATTAATAGTCAATTGAGGAATTGCAGGGAGGCATTTAACATGCATCAGATACCATCACTCAGCAGAGAAAGCCATTCACTGAGCAAGCTCTGTGCTGTCTGTGTCCTTCCCTGCCTACACAGTTTGACACTGGGGAATGGAATCTGGTTTGGGAAAGGCTTGATTTCAGTGTGTGATTCAGAGGCAGCGATGTGCAGCTATAGAGTGGGAGATGCTAGGAAGGATGCTGTGTACACTCATTTCTCTCTTTTTCTTTTTTTTTGGTTTTTTAAGACAGGGTTTTGTGTGTGTGTGTGTGTGTGTGTGTGTGTGTGTGTGTGTGTGTGTGTGTGTGTGTGTGTGTAACAGTGGCTGTCCTGGAACTTGCTTTGTAGACCAGGCTGACCTTGAAATCACAAAGATCCACCTGCCTCTGCTTCCCAAGTGCTGTGATGAAAGGCATGTGCTATGGCCAGGCTCATTTCTTTACATAATCCTCTTCAAAAGCAGGAATTCTGGGGCTGGAGAGATGGCTCAGACACTGCTCTTCCAGAGGACCTGGGCTCAGTTCCTAGCACCCATGTGGGCAGCTCACAGGCAATTTCACACTCTCACACATACACACGTGCAGACAAAACACCACCAGTGCACAGGAAATAAAAATGACTATGTCATAAAACAAAACAACAACAAACGGGCCGGAATCCTTGCTCGTGGAAACCACCATCAAATTCTGGACTCTTTCTTCATGTATCCCAGAGTGCTGGGAATTCCATGGGGCAGCAGAGGCTGGAGGTTGTTTCCAGAGTAGAGAATGTAGTAAGAACAGCTTGTCCTTCCATCTTGCTTTGACAATATAAAGAGCTGATTTCTTGCCTTTTGTCTTTTTCCTTTTATGGGGACAAGAGCTCATATAGTCCATACTAGTCTCAAACTTGTTGTGTTGCTGTGTATGATTTTTGAATTCCTGATCCTCCTGCTTCCACCTCCCGAGTGCTAGGACTATGGAGCGGGTACTGAAATTATAGATGTGCCAGCGGTGAGCCCAGAGCTTGTGTATGATGGACAGGCACTCTGCAAACGGAGCTGCACCTGCAGTCCTTGCCTTGTCTAATGAAGAGTAGGCCAGCTTTTGACCTTCCCCCAAATCTTTTACATCAGAGGGCCTGGGCTGAACCTTCACTCTAGCCCTCTCCAGCTGTAAGACCTTCTATAGATCTCTTAGTGGGTTACTGTTGGTGGTGGTGGTTTTTTTATTTAGTTTTTTTTGAAACAGGGTTTCTCTGTATAACAGGTCTGGCTGTCCTAGAACTCACGCTGTGGACCAGGCTGGCCTTGAACTCACAGAGATACTCAGTTACCTCCTGAGTTGCTGGGATTAAAGCGTGTGCCACCATCATCTAGCTCTCTCAGTGAACCTTATCCTCAGCTTCCTCCACGCTCCTAGGGGGCTGGGAGAGAATCTGGGCACAGTTTCCAGCACCTACAACTACCTATAATTCCAACTCCAGGGAGACCTAACAATCTCTTGGTTTCATGGACACCTGTATTCAGATGCATTTACCCACATGCAGACGCACAGAAATATACATCAATAAAATAATAAATCTTTAAAATAAGAGTATGCTCATTAGAGTTATTGCTCTGGTGTCTATGTCTACCAGCAGTGTCCGGTTTTGGCCACCTGTGGGAAAAGTCCGATACACTAGCATGGTAGGCCCTCTGCTGAGGATGTGGAGAATCTGCGCATTGTCTTTAGGATGGGGAAGAGACCTCAATAAGAACACATCCGCTTCACCTTCTTGACTGCCAGGCACCACAGCAAAGTTTCCTATGAAGTATACACACTGCTGGGGGAACTGGAGTCGGACCCCAGTTCTGGCCTCAAGCTAACTCTCTTTCCGCTGACTTGAAGCCTCTTCTTTCCTTATTTCTCTCTCCTACCCTGATTAATGTCTTCACAAATCAAAAGGAAAAAGAAAAGAGATACTAAACTCAAGATAGGGAGTTCTGTCAGGATGCTGCTGTCTGTGCGCTTATGGAGTATACAGTGGAAACTCTGGGTACTTGGGGTCCCTTTGGGTCAAGCCCTTCTTCCTGCTGTGTTCTTCAAACAGGCCTCCCTTCCTGAATGGGCACAACTTAGAAATAGTACAGGAAACTGTTTAGGTGGGGGGTTTCCAGAGTCATCCTGTCCCACCCTCTTCGAAAGGTAAGATAGGCAGGGAGCCTCTCCCTGCTTGGATGTCTGAAATCTGTTTCCTCAGCCGTGAGGTAGAATGGGGGTCCTTCTTTCCAGGGTCCTGCAAGGACCAAGAAGAAACCTGTCCCTCGGGTTCCCTCTGTTAATTCTATTGCTAGAAGTCCCTTGGAGTGGGTAATTAATGAACAGGTTTGCCAGGCAGGAGGTCCTGTGCAGGGAGGTTAGGTGCTGAGTAACCTGACCATGGGGACCGGCTAGGGTCTGAACACTCTGAAGCTACTGCAGGAGGTTCCTCCCATTGGAATGTGGCCCGGCCACTTTGTCTCCTACACCCTGAGAAACAAAGACCTTCTGCTTTAATTTCTGGGGTGCTCTGGGCACCATGAACCCTCAGATCACTTGAGGAAGCATCAAACAATCCTTTCACAGGGGTCGCCTAAGACCGGCAGGAAATACATTTACATTACATTTCATAGCGGTATCAACAGTACAGTTATGAAGTAGCAGTGAAGACAATTGTATGGTTGGGGTCAGCACAACCCAAGGAACTGTATTAAAAGGTCACAGCATTAAGAAGGTTGAGAACCATTACCTAAGATCTATGTGCTGATTTTCCTAGGCACAGCCTGGGGTTGACTGAACGAAGGGCTGAAGGTCAAGATTTAATATGTCACTGAGTGAGCGCATGTGCACACTTCTGCCTTGCTTACTGGTTTCCTCATTACTATGCTACTTCTGCTCGCAAGGTTTGGGGCTGTTTCCTAGATTCTAGAGAGGCACCACCTCCCCTGCCAGAAAATTGTCATGCCCAACAATGTGGAGGTAATTCTAGGAAAGGGGGAATAAATAAATCTTCACATTTATTTACCTTTTATTTTCTAAAGAATATTAATGCTTTCTGCATATTTGTGTATGCACCACATGCACCTCTGGTCCTCAGAGGAGGCAGAAGGGAGCACCGTCTCCCCCAGCGCCAGAGTTACAATTTCAAACCACCTTGCAGGCTGGGAACTGAATCTAGGTCCCCAGAAGAACAGCAAGTGCTTTTGATTGTTGAACCCTCTGTACAGCTCTAAAGAGAAGAAGAATCTAGACAGCATCCCTTTATAGGGCAGCAGCAAAGTGTGCCCTCCAAGAGGACCTCCCATTCAGTGGCCATAACTCCAGAGTAGGCTGTAGAGGAGACCACAGGGCCAGAGAAGCAGTTGGCACTGGACTTCGAGTCTTGCAGTGTGTAGCCTGGAGCCACTGATTCCCCCCCCCCCCTTTTGTGGGTTATTTCTAAAACGGTGAGACGACATAGGGACCACTAGGAATGATGACCTGTCATCTCCACTCACAATGGTCAGTATGACAGAGTTGGTGCCTGGAACAGAGAGTTCCTGTGGCCTATTGGTGGACACTGAACCCTGAAATACAAAAGCCGCACATGGAGAAATGGAATGGCAGAACCAGCGCAGATGGGATTGGTGCCCTCGTGAAAGAGGCTCCTTTGGTGGTGGGTAGCTCCCTGTGATTCCACATCGGGAAGGTAGAGAGAGGAATCCCTGGAGCAACTCATGACAAGCTCTGGGTCACATTGAGAGGTCCTGCTTCAAAAAGAATCAGATAGTGACTTGAGGATGGATGGCTCCCTACATTAACTGAGACACACACATACGCACACACAAATGTGCTCACATACATGTGATTACACATACATACTTACACATATGTTGCACATCCATGAAAGAAGAAAAGCTGTTTGCCACATTCCAGGAAACAGGAAGAAGATCCGTTCATGAGGAAGGGCCCTCACCAAGACTGGGGACCTGTGGAACTGCAATATTAGACTTTCCAGGCTCCAGGAGGAATGTGAGGAATGAATATGTGTTGTTTACTTTTAGGGGCTGAGGAAGTGCCTCAGTTGATAGGCTTAACAAGCATGAAGACCCAACTTCAGTCTCCTTGTAACAAGTGAGCTGTGGCAGAACTGTCCTGGAACCCAACTGCCCCTGCCTCCCAAGTGTGTGTCACTACGCGGAGCTGAGATTTGGGGGTACAGTGGGGGGTTGGGGATGATCCAATTCCAGTAATGGCGAGATGGAACATGGGGATGGGTGAATCTCTTGAAGCTCATTAGCCAGCCAGCTAGCCTACTTGGTGAAGTCCTAGGCCAGTGAGAGACTATGTCTTAAAAGGTAGAAGACACCTCGACACCTCATGTCCTTCGACCACACAGCAAACACACGTGTGCATGCATGTACTCACATATGGACTTCATAGGAACACACAGAGATAAATATGAACGTTTACTGTAGAAATGTGGTGTAAGCTTCCTGTGACAAAGGAATTAACAAACCCATCACAGCGTCCCTGGAAGCTGGTCTGAGTTCTCATGGTAACTCTGTCTAGGCCCTTGCTTCTGCTTCCCCACAAGTACCACTGTGTGCTCATATAGAAGTCACATATGGCAGAGATCTCTCTCTACTTAGATGATTACTAAATAGTGAGTGGTCATAGACTCAGAGGTTCCCAGAGCCGGAAAGTAGAAAGTTACCAGCTCAGCCCACAGCAGGCCTGGGATCTCCATTCTTTACTTACTAATGTGCTTGGTAGGTGGGTTTTAGCGTGGGTTTGAAAATGTGTAACACCAGTGATGGTCAGAGGCCCTTCTGACATTATTGATGCTCAACCCATCAACATATCCTAAGGACCTGAATCCAGGGCCTTATGATTGCTAGGCAAGTGCTCAACCACTGAGCTATCCCCCACACCCCTTAAACACTTTAAAACAAAAACAGTTTGTTTCGTTATTCAGATCTGCTTTTTAGTAGTGATTCTGGCATGGAAGATAATAGCTGTCTTAGCTACAGTCACTGTTGTCGTGATCAAACATGACTAAAAGCAACTTGGGAGAGGAGAGGGTTCATTTGGTTTATACTGCTACATCATTGCCGTCATCAAAGGAAATCACACAGGGCTGGAACCTGGAGGCGGGAGCTGACACAATGACCATGGAGGGTGCTCCTCATGGCTTGCTCACCCTGTTTTCTTATAGAACCCAAGACCACCAGCCCAGGGATGACACCACCCTTAATAGACTGGGCCCTCCTCCATCCATCAGTAAGAAAATGCGCTATAAGTTTGCCTGCAGCCTAATCTTATGGAGGCATCTTCTCAATTGAGGTTCATTTGGGCTGTTCTCTGGGCTGTCAGAACCAGAGACACAAATCCAGTGATTACGAATGACAATGTTCTTTTATTGTTTTACGCTTCTAGGGGTCAGAAGTCAGCATGTCAGCAGGCTTGCTTCCATCTCATGTCCCTGCCTCTTCCTGCTTCTGCTGGTAGAAGCTGACATCTCCCAGCATTCCCTGGTGTCACCCTGGTCTCTGCTTCTGTCCAGATCTACCTTTCTCTAATTCTTATGAAGTCTTAAGACTAAACACAGGGATTCCCACTTCTGGAAGGTCTTTTTTTGTGTTTGGGAATGGGAATGAGTCACTGGAAGTTGAATTTTTTTTTTTTTAAAGGCAGGAAATTAATTAAAAACAAGGTAGGATGGGGTTCTCTCCAGTTCTGTTTGCAGGAATTTCTGCTAACTTGTGGTTTGTAATTACTGTGACCTCCAGCCATTCTCCTAACCTTCCCAGGCCTTGTTTCCTAGTCTACAGAGCAGAGATTGGAGAAGGACAATCTGAGTAGATTTCAGCTCTGAGCTCTTTGTCCTTTACAACATTATATTTTCAAAGTTTATTTTGGTGTGTACTGGTTTGCTATATAGTCCTGTATATATGGACACCAGAGAACCGCCAGAAGGAACTGCTTCTTCCACCTACCACGTGGATTCTAGGAGTGTGTTTATTCACTGAGCCATCTCTCTGGCCCTCTAAAGTCTGGATATTGTGAGTTCTGGAGAGCAGGATTACCCTAATAAGAAAATGAGTCACCTCAAGTTGACTTCATAAATGGGGAATTTGCTGCTCCTGACTAAGACAGGTTATCTGTGAAAATCTAAAACTATTTGATTCCATCCTTCTTTGATGGGGTGTGAGTTTGAGCTGGCCCATACCCCCTCCTCTCCATTACTCACTATTTAGGTGGGAGACACTACGGGGTTGGAAAATAGGTGTTTTGGGATATTTATGTATCAAGTAAGTGAGTAAGTAAAATAAGTATACTGAGTTCATAGCCATTGTTGGGGACAGATGAGGCAGCGTCTTTCAGATCATATCACCTAGTAGGAGTCTTCAGAAATTCCTCCTGAATGCATGATTAGACAGTGGCAACTTTTTTCTATGGCTTTCTGGAGCAGTTCCTGAAACTAGGATCAAGGTGGGAGGGGCTATATTCTAGTCTGTGATCTACATGCCACAATCATGGGGAAATGTGTGGTCTTCTCTGAGGTAGCACCTGGTCTCAGAGATGCTTTTCTGTCCTCAGAGCCTCAGCTGCTGTCTAAATCACTGGGTATTCCTTGGTGGGAAAGAGTCTAGTGGTCTGGGTTTAACTGTGCTGTAATCTGGGCAGCTTGTGTAAGAGCAAGTTCCCATCAGCCACTGAGAGATTCTTCCAAGATATGACGGATGTGTATACAGTATTCGATAAGAAGGAAACTTACTTGCCAATGTTTGTCATCTTCCTTTGGTTTTTACTCTCATGTTGGATTCTTCTAAACATATTTTGCTAACAGAAGGTCCTTTCTAGTTGCCAGAGTTGGTCCAAGGCAGAGTCTCCACTCCAGCAGGTGCATTCAACCCGAGGTCCAAGGCATACGACGAAGCGCAGCTATGAAGTTGGCCCAACACAGAACTGTAAACTTATTTAAAGCATGATTAGATTATTTTCAAAGACTCCATTGTGAGCTTTGTAAGTGACAGCCTGTGTTGCAAGCTCAGAGGGTGGGGCTCACCAAGCAGTGGAACTCCTGTGTCTGTTCACTCCAGTTTGTTTCTTAAACACTCATACCTAGTCCTTTGTTTTCCACATTCTGGCTGAGCTTTGGAGATAAAGAAGAGAGTATGAGAAACCCGAGCATGTGTGTGATGACAAATGGGTTCCTAGGTCAGTCCTGGGAACAGAGGGTGTGGTGGCAACCACAGTGACCATGGTGAGCTGTAAGATGGGTCTACTTCCTAGCCTCGTAAACAAACATGTTTGCATTTCCAAGGTGAACTGGATTTTTCTTAAATGGATATACGAAGTTTTTGGCTTTTAAGATTCCACTGGATTTTTAACATCATTGGAATTCAAATAAAACTTGTCTTGGGAAATACTAGTTCACAGTCTATCAGTTTGCAATGCCTGCTATGTGTCTGAGTTGGTTGACATGTGGGATGGGTTACAGGGTTATCTCTGCATAAGGGGTGTTGAGGGCCCTGGGAGTTGTATGTGGAGAGGAATGCTGTGGCCATCCTTGTTGTGGACATGGTAGAGTCTGTGCTATATAAAGTACAAAGCAACTTGGAGAACATATACAGTATTCTCTGTGTGTGTGTGTGTGTGTACCACAACACATGTGGAGGTCAAAGTGTAGATGGAAGTTTTTCTGTGCCTCCCAGGCCTGAAGTCCGGACAAATCTCTCTCACCCATGGTCCCATAGCAGCTTATAATTACTCATAGACTAATATTAGTTACAGACTGTTAGCCTCTGGCTCAGGCTCATTACCAACCAGCTCTTCCAACTTAACTCATTTTTATTCATCTATCTATGTCTTGCCATGTGGCTCATAGCTTACCTGTTCCATCATATCTTGCTCCCCCTCCTTCAGCTTGGATTTCCTGCCTGGCTGTAAACTGTCTTACCATAAGCCAAAACAGCTTCTTTATTAACCAATGGGAGCAGCTTATACTCACAGTGTATATTAAAACATCCCACATCGTCAGAGGACAAAACAAGGGGCCTGGTTCTCTCTTTCCACCATGTGGGTTTAAGATTTTTAGAAATATTTCTAACCACCCATATGTATGTGTGTGTGTGTTCGTGTGTGTTCGTGTTCAGAGGACAATTTTATCAGTTCTCTTCTTCCGCTGTGCAGTCCTAAGGATTGGACTCAGGTAGTCATGCTCAGTAATGAGAGCCATTACCTGTTGAGCTCTCTCACCTAAAACTTTAGACAGCTAACTACATAATTCATAAATGCAAACAACAATAGTGACACAAGGGTCCATCTGGCACAATTATTTCCCACCGGGATCCAGTACAGGGTTGGAGGCAGGAAAAGAGGCTGCATTTTGGGTCATAATCCTTCTGGGATATGCAGACCTTGAGTAGGTTTTGAAAAACAAATGCTTGGAAGTATACCGCTCTAGTCTAAGCCTTCAGGAGCCAGAGGAGCCATAGGTGACCAGGAAGGGACACTTGGAAGAAAAGAGACCTTGAAGATTGCACAGAATTTAGCAGGAAGATGGCAGTGGGAAACACACTTGGGGTTTGAAGGACAAAGTGACTGAGCTTGTGGACAGTTAACCCCGTGCGAGTTGGGTATGGAGTGGTGAGGTACAGAAGTAAGAGGAAGAGGGAGGGAGTTGAAGGAACCTGGGCTCCAGCAAACTGATCTGGCAGTGAGGACAATGGGACACAGGATTTTGGAGGCACGGCCATTGGCAGAGTGGAGAACAATCTTTGTGGCCCTGGCTCTCACATACCTGTCAGTGATCTCTGTTAGGGTGTTGCTGATGATGGAGGGTTAAGTCTGGTACCTGATGACTAAGCCCAAGGAACTTCCTGTCCCTCCACTGGCTCCTTGGTATCTGGCCACTGTGGTCTGAGGTGTCTTTGGCCTGAGAAGTAAGCAGGAAGACTAAGCCCCACTTCGTACTAATTTGAACTTGAATTTTGGCCATGTGGTTGTAGAAAGGCTCTGGGCTGCTTTCTACTCCCGTTTCTTCATCTGTGAAATGGAACTCGTACCACATTCAAAGGTTTTTGTCCTTATAACATCATTTCTAAATTAGTCTTGCTTAATGACCACATGTACCTGTCCTGTTGGATGTGAGTGTCTGTATCATCAGGCAGATTATGTAGTAATCATTATCTAGTCCCCAAAGAACACAGTGTTAAACATACAGTAGGACCAAATACGTGTTTACCGTATGGGGTTTGTGCTTGTACGTCTAAATCTAATTCAGGTTTTTTGTTTTGTTTCCTCCAAAGACAAGGTTTCTCTGTGTAGCCCTGGTTGTCCTGGATCTCACTGTGTAGACCAGGCTAGCCTCTGTCCCCAAGTGCTAGGATTAAAGGCATGTACCATCACCATCTAGCTTATTCAGTTTTTATGACAATTGATTTGTGATTAATTACAGTCTCCTTTGTAATTAAAACTATTTTGTTAGGAATGAAAATTATGAGAGTAACTCCTGGTCACTTGTTTTTAAAACATATTTTTATTTATTTGAGAATTTTATACATGTATACAATGAAATATGACCATATCTACTTCCTATTTCTGTCTTCCAACTAACTCCCCTTTTATTCCTTCCATTATGTACCCTCCCAACTTAATGTCTTTGTTGTTGTTTGGATAACTCACTTAGTACAGCCTGTGTGTGGGTGAGTCTGGGGTTATCCACTGGAGCACCCTCCAAAACAAATGTTCTTTCTTCATCAGAAGCCGATAGTAGCTCCTTGTATAAATTGATCACATGACCACTCTGTGGCGTGGTTAAGGGGAAGGTTTATATTGTAGATGTAAGAGACAGACAGGGGTATCTGGAAGAGTCCGGAACAAAGAGAGGAAAAAGTATACTGGACATGACCAGGGCTATCTGTGAGATAAGGGAAAACAAAAGTGGGGGATGGGGGGTCCACAAACACGCACACACAAGCATGCGGGGCTGAAATAGCGGGTTTATAAGGAGGATGAGTAGCCGGCAGCAGGGAAGCCACTTAATTCTGAGGGAGCCCAAAGCCAGCCAGCTATGCTAATAGGCACCTAGGTCCAGGAAGGGAAATGACTCCCTTTGGTGGAGGGGAACTGGCTTCCCAAGTCCCTGAGGAGTGCTGGCTCTTATCAAACCTCCAGAAATCCTCTTCTAGTCCAGGCTGAACCCATCTCTAGATATCTGGGCTGCTTTTTGGAGTGTGGGAAACTAGCCTTTCTTTCTGTCCGCTGGTACACTCACTCATTTTGCTGTGACAGACTCACATTTGTTTTACGATTTGGAAGATTTTTAAAACAATTTTTTAAAAAGGCATCAACTTAGGTTTCACTACCAAGTGTTGAGAATAGTAAACGATATAGTTAGGAAAATTGCCTGACTGCCGTTCTAAACAGAGGATAAAATCCCCTGTATTTGTTTCTCAGTGTTTATTTCTTGAGCTGTGTACCAGGACTATGGCACACTCTTGAATGAAGCTGCGTAACAGCCTGCAACTTCCTGTCCCCTTCAGCCTGGTGGAGCTATGTCAGCCACCTTGGACCGGTGGGTCTGTGTGGGTTACAATGACAAAGCCACTGTTGGTCTGTGACCTCTGGATTTTAGTTCTCCTATCCTCTCCTTCTTTCTCTTTTGGGAGTGAAAGCTTCCTGGTTACAGTTTGTCCTGAAGAGCAGTAACCATCCCCGGGCTGTTCTGGAAGAATCCTGGAGCTTTATCAGGGAGGTAGGTGGGTATGGTAGTAATGTTTCTCCACTTGTTATGGGTCTGATTTTAACCCAGTGCAAAGTGGGAGAAACTAACTGGATGAGTCTTTATGGCATCAGGGCTAGGAGATAGGCTGTGTCCAAACTACTACAGGGAGGGAGCCAAGCTCACAGGCTCCAAGAACAACACCTTGAATCCTAGAGCCTGTGGTGCTTGCCTGAATGTGTACAGCCTCATTCCCTTGGGCCACAGGGGGTGGTGACTCAGAGCTGGAGCTATGTTCCTGCTTGGTGCCTGATTTCGCTTGGGGTGTGGAGAGGAAAGAGAATGAATGAGCAGGAACAGAGTGGCTGCTGGACTGTGATGCCAGGGAGCAGTTGTGGAGGCCTGAAATGAAGAGGGTACTGAGTGCAGATGCCATTGACCACCACCAGGAAAGACACAGTTCTGAACATGGGGCTGAGCAAGTGTGGGCCTGCCTGCAGGAGGGGAGCAGGTGAGTCCTGTGTGGGTCTGTAAGGATTCGGTGTGGGATATAATTTGGTTCCTGAAGTTTCAAATGGCTAGGTGTGCCATTATTCCGAAGAGTGTCTTTTAATTAGGAAAAAGTAGGACCAAAGTGTCCTGAACTCGTATCTCCCTCATGTTCTTAGGAACAGAACTGTGGCAGAGGTGGCACAGGCCATTAGCACTGGGAGGCTGAGACAGGAGGATCTCTGTGAGTTCGAGGTCAGCCTGGTCTACAAAGTGAGTTTCAGGACTGTCTCAAAAAACAAAACAAAAAGGATGGAGAGGCGGCTCTGTCCTCTGATATTCCAGGCTGATTTTATTAAATATAAAATATATCACCACGTAGACCGGTATCCTGTTGGCAGATGAGGAGGGGACGCTCCTTTGTGTTTTAAGCTACTTGTAGTGCCATTGAACTTCTGACTGGGGGTGTCTGGATGGTAAGAGTCTGAGAAGATCCTCAGTCACCTAAAACATTCTCACTGCCTGGGAGCTTCTTGTGACACCTGGTCCTGTCGTCACAAGTGACACCAGCTTAGGAAAACACTGAACAGAATTGTTAATGGGTGTCTGAGGTTGAAAATGTCTCCCCTGGAGTTTCAGTGTCTCTGGATGAGCCCAGCCTATGGAGGAAGTAGATTTTCTTGGTCTGTACTTTCTGAACTATGGAGGGACAAGGGTGTGGTTGACACACTGTGCCTGCCGATCTGAAACCACTTTGCCTGGCAGGTGGGTTCTTTAAATAGATGTTAACAGGTAACTGGGTTTTTTGTGTACCTTAACTCAAAGGGGGGAGTGTATGTGCTTGAATCTCTGCCTTTGCAGGTTTGCCCTGCTGGAGTTATAATGCAGAGCGAGGCAGAACACCTCAAGATCAGTTCTAGAGCTAGCAGAGGAAAAACCCAACAGGCCTCAAATGCCGAACTGTTTCCCAGGCCCTGGCATTACAGCCTCCTCATAACCTTGAAGAGTTGGATTATCTCCTGTTTACAGATAAGCCCAGCACTCACCCCCTCACTCAAGGCCATGCATTCACGGGGCAGAGCTAAAGGTTTGAGCTCCAGGCTGTGTCCGGTTTGATCTACCTGGGTAACCTCTATGATGGGGAGCCTAGGATGAGGAAAGCAGAGCCCTGAGAGGTTCAGGAGTCACTGCTAACCAGGCTGATATCGGCTGCTAGTACCTTGTTTCTCTGAAAACTTCCTTCATCAAAGGCGGGGGAAGGGCTGACTGCATTTGATTTCCTCATTCTGGTAGGAGTTTACCTGTCTTTCCATTCATGAACACAGGAAGCCAAAATTGAAACTCCTTATTCGGCAGGTGGAATTCTAGGTATGTGAGCCCTTGTGGGATCTGGGATGCAGGCAGGCTTCCTTTGGCTAAGTTGCTTGCTTGAGAAAAGTATTTTACAAATGGAGTGGCCCCCGACCTCTAACCTATATGTGAGAAATCATACTGGAAGTCACCCGTTTGCTCCATCCAGGGGAGGAGGACAGAGATAGCTTTCCAAGGTGGGCAGTCATGTTGTGACTCTCTTAGACTCCTTTTGGCACAGAAAAGGCAGTACCTGAGCACCCCTCAGATGGTGGCCCCAGGGTTTGGCTGGATTCAAATTGCTGCCTAGTTGGGGTGAGTGTAAGCAGATGTGGGTAGCGTGGGTGCCCGTAGCCCGCCACTGGTTCTCTGGGGATAGGGGGTGCTTCCAGCACTGGCTTGGGAGCCCTGGCCCACTCACTTGTCTCTGGGGCTTTGTGGTGGGTTGATAGGCTCTGCACAACCTCCTGCTGAAGGTGGTTGGTGCTCATTCCCAAGGTAAGAGTTTGGGTGCCTCCCACATGAGCATCCCTGTTCCCATGCTCTAGGTAAAACACAAGAAATCCCAGGGAGCTGGGGATTGGCAGTCGGTGAAAATGGGGCGCTAAGTACTGATTGTTGAGACAGAGACCGATTCAAGAGCCCTCCTATCTATCCCTGACTGTGAACTTAATCCCACGTTCTGTCTAGTTCATAAAAGGGAGACAGAGGTGATGTGCGTTTATACTCCCACCCCAGACCTGTGTGTTCTTAATCACTCAGCAGTTCCCTCTCAGGCATTTGATTCATTACTTTCTGCATTGAGGATATTAACCCTCTTTTGTGGGCCTGAAGAGGCTTCTGGTGTGTTCAAGGCTCTTGCTCTGTCGGTGGAAGGAAGCTTTGTTTTGGTGGCCAATGACTGTTGGGTTCTTCTCTCCATTGCCTGAGTTCTAGTTTCTGCAGGCTTAGGCAACTCATCAGAAGGCCAGAATCACCTTAGTTTTTTCCTTATTCATTGAGTCAAGAGGTACTTCTGGGTACCTCCCAGGTGCCAGACACCTCTATAAACTGATACAGTAATAAAGAGACAGGCCAGAGCTGCGTGCTAGTCAAAGAAACACCCAGGAATCACACGTGCACCCAAGTGAGAAACATTACAGCTGCTAATAACTAAAATAAGCTGATGTGGTATGAAGTGGCAGTGGGAAAGGCTGAGGTAGTGACAGCCCTGCCTGGGTCTAAAGGACAAGGTGCCAGCTCCATGGACACAGGAAGGAGCACGCAGACTAAGGGCAGAGGGTGCCAAGTAGGAGAGGCCTGGGTGTTCAGGAAATGAGGTAGGCGGGGCCAGGATAGAATATGAAGCGGCTGCTGCTAGGTAGGAGTCATGCCATCTGAGGCTTTGTTGTTACAGTACAGATGCTCGTGTAGCCCAGGGTAGCCTGGAGCTCACTTTGCAGTGGAGGATGACCTAAGCTTCTGTGGCTCCTGCTTCTCCTAGTGTGTGCTACAATGACAGTTTATTGACCAGGGCTTTATGTGTGCCGGGCAGGCACTGCGCCAACTGAGCTAAAGCCTTAGCCCTCTTCTAGGGTTTTCTAAACCAAAGCAAGGGGTTTATTTTCACTCTGGGTGGTATCATGCTTTCAGTGTTTAATGGGGTAGGTGGTCAGGAGCTTACTTATCTCAAAAGACTCATGAGAGCTTCCAGTGAAGTCACAGGAGCTGCCATGGAAGCAAAGGATATGCTTAGGAGGTGGAGAGGCTAACCAGGAGACAAAAGCTAAGCCTCGAGTTTGCAAGGCTGTAATCCCAGCTACTTGGGAAGCTGAGGCAGAAGGTCTGCCCAGGTCACAGAGTGAGTTCAAAGCCAATTTAGTGAGACCCTATCTCAAAGCAGAGAGTCAAAAGAAGGCAGGAGATAGAGTTTTGTGATAGAGCACTTTCCTCACATTCCCTAGGCCCCCAGGTTCAATCCCTAGTATGGAGTGAGGTGGGGCGGGGCAGGGTGGTATGTGGGCCAGAGGCAAGCGGGTGGAGGTGGTGGAAAGTTGAGGATGAATGCAGAGCATCTTTGAGAAGAAGCCAGTAGAGCTCAAATTTCACAAGTAGAAGTTAAGGTATAGAAGGGACAGGGAATGACTTTAATATTTGAGGACATTGTTGCTGGAAGAGTTTGGTTTGGGGCAAAGTGCTTATTCTCTTTGTTAAAACTTATCTATCTGCTGCCATCATCAAGGCTCAGTTGGGTTAAACAACCATTGAATGCTTTCTGCATACTTAAGTGTGTACGCCCCTTTATTTTAACCCCTTTTTACATTTCTTAGGAACATTTAAAAATCACACTTGGAATGATGATGGAGTGAGAAGGGTTGCTTTAGTTTGAACCCAGCCCCTGCTCCAAAGCCCTGGGCTGACTGGTTGCTCAGGCGCATGTTGAAAGGGTTAGTACTGGGTGGATAGCTTCCCCCTGGGGACAGGATGGGACCTGAGGCTAACTGATTCCCAGGCTGCAGGAAGAAGGGCCGGCCTGGAAGTGGCTATGTGGAGAGAGCTGTTGTCACTATTGACATCTTACAAACTCTGCCACTCTCAAACCATTTATTGTCAGCCAGTGCCTCATTACAGTGACACTTCTGTTAAGTGAACCAATTAGTAAAAGTGCTAAGTAAAATAAACCAACAGGAGTTTAAGGAATGTTGGCAGTTCGAAGGTACAGTTTATTTTTTTGATACAGTCTCGTCTAGCCCAGGCTGGCCTGGAATTTAGCATGTCATGTGACTGAAGATCACTTTGAACTGCTGACCTTGTCTCCACCTCCTCGGTGCTGAGGTGTTGGGTGTGAGCCACTGTAGCCTGTTTATGGTACTGGGCATTAAACCCACAATCTTATGGGTGCTTGACAAGCACTCTGCCAACAGAGAGAGAGTCGCATCCCCAGTCCCTAAAGGGTAGTTTCTCCTCTTGCTTCCAACCTCTCTTGAGGAGCCCAGATGAGAGCTGATGTAGTCAAGACAATTTCTTCTCGTTTGTGCAGTTTTGATTTTTATTTTTGAGCCTTTTCTGGGGCACTGTTAGGTGACCTACAACCTACAGCGTCTGTTGAGACCAAGGACAAAGATAAAATGTGCCTTAAGAAGCCTGGAGGCGATGCTGAAGGTGGCCTTAGCCTGAGGGTGACTGTTCTCCAGTGTTCTGGGGGGCACACGGAAGGGTTGGGAGCTTAGGGACAAGGGACTGACCGGCTCTACTCAGAGTGCTTTATGAGGCCCTTACTGACTTTGCCCCGATACTTTTCTTACATTTTAAGCTGTTTCTTCTTTTTATAGCTAGGACCAGATAAGAGCCCCCGGTTGACAGCATATCTGTCACACTCCACATACCAATGCCTCACCTTCAGAGAGCCACACTCAACAGTGTGCTCTGACCTCCTGTCAAGCATCTTTCACAGCTTCCCAGAACTCCCTGCATTAAAAAAAAAAAAAAAAAAAAATCAAAAATAAATTTGCTAGAGAGATAAGTAGTCGGAACTTTTATGTTTAACTAATCAAACTCACTGCCTCCCCACCCCACTATTTTTGTTTCATTTTTTAAGTTAGGGTTGTCTGTGTAGTCCTGGCTGCTCTAGAACTTGCTCTGCAGACCAGGCTGGTCTCGGGAACTTAGGGATCCTCCTATCTCTGTCTCCTGAGTGCTGGGATTAAAGGTGTGTACCACCACACCAGTCTATGCTCATTCTTTGCGCCTTCCCAAAACTTTACAAGAAGCTGTTAGCTGTTTCATTCTGACCAGCCCCTGTGTGCTGTGGTGCAGGTGAGCTCTGTTGAGCTCTGTTCTCTGGTATTCTGTTATCATGGCTGCTATGTTGGCTGCCAGCCCCCTGTGGGGCAGCTGTGGTCCTTCCCAGCCCAGGGCTTTTGTGAAGGTGTGATTAGTAACCTGGGTGCTTACTCTTCCCTGCCACCTTCCATTCCTGGTACTCTCCAGGTTGCACTGAAGGACTGCTTCTCTGTGGCGAGGGGGGGGGGGGGGTGAGGGTATGCGCGCGGGGTGGGGGGTGAGTGGGAATTTGAAAAAAGCAGACTAGACTGATTTTAAATCACATGGCAGATTGTTTTCTCAGTAGCCTGAGGAAAAACAGAAACGCTGGTGTGAGGAGCCTCCTGGCTCCCAGCCTGCCTGTGTCAGCCACACTAAGGAGCGAGGTGGGAAGTCAGGTTTCAGGACAGGTCTTTCCAGGATGTGTCGATACAGGCCTGCAAAATGCTTCTGAGTCGGGGTGATGGGACATGCGGGACATGCGACTGTGTGGCTTTTGGGATCAGGAAACAGACTGGAGTTTGCCAATGAGGGACAACGAAAGAAGCAGGACTGGACTTGCAGGCTCCAAGCTTATGTAACAGGTGGCCTTTCACTGGGCAGTGTGGGGAGCATAGGAATTGGCTGTTGTCTGTAGGTGACTTGTCTACCTCTTATGAGGCTCGGTTTTCTCCCTAATGGCCTGGTGACAGCAAGTAACTTGCTCTACTGGTATTAGGTTGAATGGCGCAGTCTAGGGACCGTCCTCACGTCCTTTTGTTTACAGAGTGCTGAGCCCTGCCAGGAGCAAGCTGGGTACAGTCAATCAGAAGTGATGAAGTTTCAGGACGCCAGTGTTCAGGATCCCTTCACCCCTGTGTGTCCATCTCCTCTCCTAATTGCTATGCCCTCTCTGCTCTCTCTCTTTTTTTTTTAAATCTGACAATATCTCATAATCTGGAGCTTTATTTCACCTGTGCCTCTGACCTTCTTGGTTACCGGAGAGTGTTGGATGCTGAATGTGGGCAGTTGGTAACCAGTAAGGCAGATGCTGAGGCTGGCAGTGTTGGCATCAAGGGCAGCATGAATATTAGGGAAGAGAGTTTGAGGAGCTGGCTCTAAGTATGACCAACAATAAGCAACAGCTATTTTTCATCAACTTAACTCATCTTTCTTATTGCTTAGAGTGCTTACACTTTTGAATTAAGCACTAGAATCCTGTAGCCTAGGATTAGTGAGCCTGGGACTCTGGGTTTATTGATGATGACCTGAATTAGGGGTAAGGAACAGAGTGATTGCCCTTAGGATTGATGTGTGTAGAAAAGGTGCCCGCCCACTGGCTGCTGGATCTGTTTCAGGCACATAAAAGATTTGCCCTGTGCCTCTCTCTACCAGAGGGTCCGTCACATGACCTTATGATAGGACCAGAGGCTGCTTGGAGTAAACTGATTGCCATACAAGTATCGTTCTGAACTTTGACCCTAGGCACAGGGGAGATGAAGGTGGATGAAAATGGCCTTGTGTGTCTGATCCCTGCCCTCAGACCATCATCAGGAAGCTGTTAGTCTCTGATAGGCATGGGATTCCAAACAGAACCTAGATTCAGGCCCGGCCTTCAACGTTCTTCCCTGACATACCCCTCACCTTCTCAGCCCAGTTTTCTCTCATAAAATGTAGAGCTGGTGTGTTGATAGCTGAGTGTGTGAGCAAATGTTCTGTAGACTAAAGTGCTTCTGAGGTTCTGGAGGTGGGTGGTGTTGCTGCTTGATTGCTCTCTCTCTCTCTGTCTCAGGGCATTTTCCCACCAGATTGCAAATGGGACCAACCCAGAGTTTACATTCTCAAGCTTCCCAAGCTTCCTGGAGATCATTCTAAAACAGCTATTCAAGGCTTCGAAACAGGTGTTGCAGAGGGCCGCTCCTGTCCCAACTGGAAAGCTGCTTTTTTGGGAAGCTCAGGCTGCTGCCTGCCAGATGAGGTCATAGGATTCTGTGGGCTGGCCCGAGAATAGGAATGGGAATTGAGAAGCCAGCTGTGCTGGGCTGAGTGATGGTCGGGTGGTTCTCTGTGGCTAGCCCAATTAGCAAACAGCCTGGTCTGATGGTTTGTTAGGACCAGGGCTGCTCTAGCTACTGGTGCTAAGGTTACAGCAGGCACCAGCACAGAGTAAGGAAAATGTCCAGCTTTTAGAGATTGTCTTCCTAACCTGTGTACTGTGCAATTTAGATACACTAATCACTAGAGAGGCTCAGCGCTCAATTAGGGGGTGAAGCTAACACCTGTACTTAATATCACTAAACTGAGATGATCTATTGGCTGTGACAGTAAAAAAAAAAAAAAAAAATCTCTTCACTGCCTGTGTTAAGAGCTTTAAAAAGGGCTCATACCCATTGATTTAAGTAATTTTACTTCAGAGGCTTTAACTCAAGGAAATAATTTGAATCAGGGCTGGGGAGGGGGTCTATACTCAAAGATGGTGGTTATAATGGGAGGGAATCCCTAAAATATCAAGCATTGAAGAGCATATGAGTCTAAACCGAAGCACCTATACCCCAGAATCCACAGCAATGCCTCACACACAGGTGATGTATTTTGAATTTGTATGAAAAAGACTTGGTCCACATGTCAGACTTACTCAGTAATTCAAATGAATGAAGGCATCTGAATGAAAGTGTTTCTTCTCCTGCGTGAGTTAGATGCAGTAAAAACCCACAGGGGAAACCTTTACTTTGTATGTTGACTTGAAGATAATTTTAAAAAGAAAGTTAATATCAAATATAAAACTGGAAAGTCACCATTCTTTGTTTTGTTAAAATTTTATTTATGTGAGTACTCTATCTTCATGTGCACCTTTATGCCAAAAGAGGGCGTTAGATCCCACTATAGACAGTTGTGAGTGCCATGTGATTGTGAGAACTGAACTCAGGACCTTTGGAAGAGCAGCCAGTGCTTTTAACTGCTGAGCCATCTCTCCAGCCTGCAACATATTTTTATGTGCAGAAAAATCTCTGCCAACTTGGGCTGTGTAAGTAAGGGCGCTTGCCACCACCGCTGATGACCTGAGTTCAATCTCTGGGACCCATCCACATGGTAGGAGAGAACCGATTCCCAAAAGTTGTGCTCTGACCTCTACCTGTGTGCCCTGGCACATGTGCTCCCACCCATCCACCCACAAACAAACAAATGGATAACAAAAAAAAATTTTTTTATTATCTTCTTTTTTTTCTTTCAAATAGCGGGCAAAAATAAAACCCAAACTACCTTGGGAAGAGATTTCTATATGTTATGATGCCATGGGTGCTTTTTGTTAGTTTGTTTCTAGATTTTATAAAAACCTAAAAGCAACTATGATTTTGTGCTTGGGAAATTCTTTATCACTCCATCACATTCTCTTTTGAGAAAGGAGATTTATTTATTTGCTTGTTTTGTGAAACAAACCAGCAGCCTCCAGACTGCATGTTTTGGAGCTCCGGGCAGTCTTTGTCAATTCACAAAATACCTATACACACACATTCCGAGTCTGTCAGCTTGTGTGGAAGCAGCCCCTCCTGACTTCAAAAGGGTGGTAGAAGGCTTGGGTGCTGGAACAGAGCAGGTCGTGCTGCCGAGACATGCCCATGTTTATTGTCCCTTCAGTGGGGTAACAGATCGGAGAATTTTAAGAAGATAGGATTTGCTGGCTGGGTGGTTAATTCTTAGGATTCTTTTCCTGGCATACAGTTGGGGGAAGCTGCTGAGAGTATCCCCTTCATTCTTGTATTAGCTTGTACTATCTTAAAAATATTTTTTCTTCTTAGTGTTTCATGGTATTAGAACTTTGTGACATACGTCTTTCAAATATTGTATTTTCTTGGGCGTGGTGACACATAACTGTAATCTCACTATGTGCAAGGCAGAGATAGGATTGATTGCTCAAGGTCTGAGACCAACCTAGTCTGCACAAAAATTCCAGGGCAGCCAAAGATATGTTTCAAAAAAACAAAAACCAGTTGAACACGTAAGAGTCAGAGTCAGAGGATCTGTTTGGGGCCATCCTGGGCTAAGTGTAGTGAGTTCCAGGCCAGTAACATTTCTTCTTCCTTGAGGAATGTTTGATGAGCTGGGTCCCTAGGCATCTTGGTCTCCTTATTCACGTGACTTCTCATCTCTCTGTCTCTCTAGCCACAACCAGCAGACCACAACCTTCAGGCATCCTGTGACTGGACACTTTTCTTCAGAAAACAGTGAATTCATTCTTCAGGAAGAGTAAGTATTTCTTTATGTTCTTACTCAGGCAGTGTTTGAGAGCTTGGAGACAAATTTAAAACACAACTTCCTAGGCTGTTTCTGCTGCTTTGGTTTGCTTGTTTTGTGGTCAGATAGAGGGTCTTGGAGTGGATTGGCTGATTCAAAGTGAGGGGAGTTTTATTTTTCCATTTGCACATGTGTGGTGAGAGGATGTGGGTGTGGAAAGCGCTGTAGGATGTGCTGTGGTGTACAATCATAGCCTCTTAAAACTCCCTTTTTTTCTGAGACATTACCTTGCACGCTAGCTGTGCTCTGACGGGAAGGTGTTAGAGGTGAGACTGGGTGCCAAGGCTACCTGCAGGAATTCCCAGGTTCTTGACCCTGAACAAGGATTTGGACAGAGACAGTGAATGGTAACAGAAAAATTTACAAAAGAGAAGCTTTTCCAAGTGTGGAAACAGGCCAGAGCTGGACAAAGATCAAAGGTTTAATGGCAAATGCTGTACAGAGGAATGGACTAGTATATTTCAGTCTGGTGGGCTTTGGGTCGATGGATAGCCCACATTTTTCTTTACATGCTATTTTATATGTCAACCCTGGTGGAGAGGCTTTACAGTCTTTCTTCCATATGCTAATTTTGACTGAATTTCCAGCTTACTCTTTTGCTACAATTGTACGAAAACATAACCTCTAAAGGCATCAAAGAGGACTCCAAAGCTGGGGTCTAGAGGAGAGAAAGCAGATCTTTGCTCATTTTAGTGATCTTGAGGGAGAAAACCCTAGTCATTGGCTGTACTCAGTGACTGTAGTTGACCTATAGTAATGCTAGGCTTGCTTCAAAGACAGCACATTTCTTCTGTCTTCTGTGAGAGCCCTTCTCCAGTACTGTGTTGTAGGGACCTTATTGCTCATGACTGGATCATCTGTGCTGCCTCTGAAGCCTCCTCCTGGTGCTCACTGAATCTCTTCAATCATCAGCAGGTGTCTGGCCCTTTGTGTCTGCCCTAGTTTTATTTCTGTTGCTGTGATAAAATATCCTGACAAAAAAGCAACTTAGTGGGGAAAGGGGCTTATTTCATCTCACAATTCCAGGTTACAGTCTGTCATGGGGAAACCAAGTCAAAGAGCTAATCATAGTACATATAGTCAAGAGCAGAGATAAATTAATGTGTGCGTGATCGCTTGCTTACTTATGCTTAGCTTGATTTCTCCACACTTAATACGGTTCAGGACCTCCTGCCTAGAGGATGGTGCTGCCCACAGTGGGCTGAGTCTTCCTATATCATTTAACTTAATTGAGATAGTTCCCAAATGATGTGCCCGCCTGATAACCCAATGTAAACAACACCTCATCTAGACTCTCCTTGAAGGTGAGTTACATTAAGTGGACAGTTAAACTAACCATCACAGTAGCTAACAGGTCTACCTACACATGCACAAGGTATTGGAAGGTTCAGGAATGTGATTTCCACATCTGATCCTCAAGCACCGACACATGCTTTCTTCTCTTCAGTGCCGGGTGCCTCTATAGCTTTGGGGGAAGAGAGAAGCATTCCTGAGCAATGACGACAGCTGACTGACAGTGAGCTGTGTACACCAATCCCCAGACTCTGCTAAGCATTTCATGTGGAGGTGGGGCCTGGGTTAAAAGAGAGTGCACTTGCTTTGGAAGTTCAGAAACCCACTGTTGTGCTGAGCAATCAACCACAAGGCATGTGAGCTCCCGTGGGGGTCCTCACCAAGGGGACCCTTCCTCGGCCTGTCCTTCCATTCCCATTTGTGTATTTGGGAAGAAAGCACTGGCTGGAATTGCCGGTACTGTTGGGAGTGGTGTTTGAAGACAGCTAAGGGAGATCTGAGCTTGCTGAAGGTAGGTGGTCTCTTACTGATCTTCGGCCCCTTTGCAGAAGAGGCTTATTTTATAGGTTTCAGGCAAAACTCTCCAGAAGCTGGTGTAGATTGGAGGCTTAGGTGGGAATCTCTTGCTGTTAGGCAATTCTGTCTCCTGCTCTTCCTGCAGCTACTTGTTGGTAAAGGCTGTCACCCAGAGATGTGAGTGAGTGAGCATGGGAAGAAGGCACTCCAGCTTCAGGAAGCCAGCCTGCCCTCATTCTCAGGGTTCTGGGCTGTGGGAGTCTCATATGTTGCCATCAGTTGCTGGTAGAACTAGCACCTTGTCTCCAGACGCTGATAGTCTTGGGTTAGCTAGCTTTGCCTGTTGCATTTGGTTGCCATGGCAGCAGAAAAGATGAAGAGAAATGGAAACACCTGGCAAGCAGATGCTGAAACTTGACTGGTTTTCCTCTCCAGATTTTCAGGAAGCATTTGTGACAGTCACAGATAAGGTGAGACATGGGGATGGGGCCCTTAGTTCGCTTGGGGCCTAGCCACAGTTTTTGGTGTGGATGTTTCAAAGGGCATTGTCAATTGGGAATGCAGTCATTGCCACATGACACCCATATCTTCGGCTCAGGTCTGCTGGCCAGGTATGCAGTCATGGTGCTTTGCTGTATGGTAGGGAGGCTCTTGTTCAAAAACACAAGTCTTGTTTCTTCCTATGACTTCTTTTTATTTTTCGTTCGCTACAACCTGGGAATTGCTCTGATTGCCATTTAACAAAGGCTATAGTCTGATGAGAAGGGCAGCTGCTTGGTAGATCAGGCAGGAGGAAGGGGCAGATTATAATGGAGCGTCTCCGAGGTCCACCTCTTCCTCTCATCCTGCACAGACAGTCATGGAGTCTGGAGGGGGGAAGAGACTAGCCCAAGGCAGTCCAGCTTGGGAACTCCGATGCCAAGTTCAGGACAATGTTCTGATTGAGAGGTGGGGCACAACTGTCTGGGTTGTCTTCATGCCAGGTGAGGGGGTGCTGCTGGGCTCTTTTCCAGCCTGTGTTTAAGGAATTGAGGGGGACGGGGAAGGCGCCTCCTGAGCTGTGGTGGAATAAGACTACAATTGCTGCATGAAATCCCATGTCAGGAAACCTCCCCCGGGTGTTGGGGGTTGACAGTAAGTGTTGGCAGCCTGTCTGCGCCTCCTCATCTGGGAAGAGGGTTATGAAGGTGTGTCTGCCTGCTTGGGACAACAACTCACTTCCCCCTTTCCCTCCCTCCCTCCCTCCCTCCCTCTCTCCCTCCCTCCCTCCCTCCCTCCCTCTCTCCCCTACCATCTCCACTGTGGATGTGTGCTTGTGTTTACAAGTGTGTCCACTCTTGCACAAAGTACTCTGTTCACAACCATTACTCAATTGAGTTCTCTTGTTTTGGAATCCTTGAGGACAGAGCCTGAAGCTGGGGTTCACTTTACCTAGACATTCATGGGCTAGCATTATAAAGGAGGTTTTTTTGGTTTTTGTTTTGTTTTCTTTCAGTGCTGGGGGTCCACACTAGACAAGTACACTACCACCCAGCCGTATCCCCAGCCTAATAGAGTTCTGTTTCCCCTGCAACCGCCTGACTTCCAGCCATTGCTTGATCACTAGAAGGGAAGCCTGCCATAGTTTCTATACTTTGACTAAAAAAGTCACAGGTAAGGCGTTGCTAAGAAACCACTGTGGTCTGAGCTTTCTGGAGAGAAGTGGCTTGGAGGTAAAAATAAACTATAAATGGAATTTAGGTCCTGGGGTCTCCAGTGGAGACACAGGAATAATGCTGATCTTACAGTGTCTCCTGGTTCCCAGAAAGTCATCTTCATGCACAAGCTGCCTTATGAAGAGAGGTGGTTTTCACCTCCTTTAAAATGGAAACGGGGACACAGGGAGATGATTTGTGGAAAAGTCCAAACACATCAGAGCTCAGCTGAAATCTAGTCATCTCTGCTCTTGTTTTTCCGTGACCCCCCCTACCCCCCAGGCCTCCTGATTTGGACCTTGGCACTTGGCATCTCCTTATGGCGGACCCCATCCAGTTCATTGTTTTAAACTTAATTTTAATTTTTTTTGTTTTGTTTTTCAGAACAAGGTTTCTCTGTGTAGCCTTGGCTGTTCTGGAACTAGTTGTGTGCTGTGTATCTGTAGTCAGAAGTTTCTGGTCTCGCCTAACCCTGTGGTCCGAACCCGCAGACCCACAGTCATTCAGTAGCCCTTCGGTTCCAAATAAATACACAGAGGCTTATTTTAATTACAAGTTGTTTGGTCTCTGGCTCAGGTTTGTTACTTGCTAACTCTTATACTTTAACTTAACCCATACTTCTATTTTTGATTAGCTACGTGGCTTGGTACTTTTTTGCCTAGTGTAGCATTCTCATCCTGCTTCCTCTGCATCTTTGATGTCTTCGGCCCTCATTTCTGCTCTGCTCTTCTGTTTCCCAGAATTCTCCTAGTCTGGTTGCCCCGCCTCTACTACCTGTCTAGCTACTTGACCAATCAATGTTTTATTACACCAGTATTTGCAGTGACAAATATTTACAATGTACAAAAACATAGTCCCACAGCAGTAGACCAGGCCGGTCCTGAACTCACAGAGATCTGCTTGCCTCTGCCTCCTGAATGCTGGGATTAAAGGTGAGCACTACCAGATTTAATTTTAATTTTTGTAGTACTAGGGATTGAACCTAGGTTTTCATGAGTGTTAGGCAAGGACTCTACTACTGAGTCACATTCAAGCTCTCCTTTTACTATTTTTTTTATTTGTGCAATGTCAGGGAACAACTGTCTCTAACTCCAAGATCTGATACCCTCACACAGACATACACACAGGCAAAACATCATTGTACATAAAATAAAAATAAATACATTTAAAAAATGTTAAAGGAAAGCTGAATTTGCTCAGTAGTAGAGTGCTTGTCTGACACTCATGAAAACATAGGTTCAATGCCTAGTACAATAAAAATTAAAATTAACTGCTGAGCTGTCTTTCCAGCCCCATCTCCTTTTATTTCTTAAAATGGGCTTTTACTAAGTTGCCCAGGCTTGCCATGAGTTCACCCTATAGCTTTGGACTTTCAGTTCCCTGCCTCAGACTCCTGTCCTGATTTTAGAGCACAGCCACTGTTTTAGGCAAGTCATTATTCTGTCTGGGGCTCTGTGTTCACATCTACTAAGTGTGGGTGATAAACCTGACTGCATAGCTGAGAGATTTCAGGGAAAGCACCTGGCTCTTAGCTGTTCATGAAGCACTTCCGAGTCCCGATTTGCTGTACATTGTGCATGTCCTCAGAGCTTGGTCGACCTGTCTGTGGTGACTGGCAAAAGGCAAGAGTCTTGCTGTGATGACATGCCAGCGCTCAGAGCAAATGACTCCCATATTTGTAAGAGTTCTTGATCTGCCCATCAGGTTATGTGCACTTTGTCTTGAGGCAGGGAAGGTCATTTCTTCAGGGTAGAATCTAGCCCATTTCCAGTGGGGCTTTTCTTGACTGAGTTTGTCTATTCTTTATTTCTTTTGTTTGGATCTGACAGAAGGCAGCTGAGCTCAAAGTTTAGCTCACTGTTTTGAACTTTAGCCTACACCCCTGCAGCAAAAGAATCTGCATTCATGTAGCTTAAGTGAAGACCTTTGTTTAGCCATCCCACTGTGCTGGGAATCCAGACAGCCCAGAAACCCAGCGAACAGAGTCAATGGATCTTATTTAAGGACACTAAGCGTCTGACCATGTAGGTTCTGTGGTCTTCTCTGTTGGATGCAGTGTGCCTGAAGGCGTACTGATGGGGAATTGTATGTCTTCTGGGGACTTTGCTTGGGTGAAACTTATTAGTGGATTACATCCAGGCTGAGAACTTGAGGACAGATCAGTATATCTGCCGAGCTGTACTCTTAGTGGGGAACTTGCCCGTCCAGTGAGCCTAGCTGAAGCAAATGGACCAGACCTCCTCCTGTTGAATGATGCCTTGTTCAGTCATACTGGGTTCTGTGGCTTATCTATTCAGGAGGCTTCCTAAATACGTCATGGGTCTCTCATACTTAAATCAATGAATGGGGTTATTCCACTTTGGAAGCTTTCACGGGTGCCAATTTTTCATCCAATTGAGGAAATGATTTTGATACTTTGTCATATCTATCTTTGATATGAAATGTGTTACTAGTTGTGATTCTAATAAATAACTTGTAGTCATTTCCAAAGTCATTTACTGTGACCCATGAGGGGATCTAGCAAACAGCCTCTGAAGGCCGATCTTGTCTTGAATGGGTAGGCTGCATGTGTGTATCTCAATCTTTCAGAGAACTGGGTCAGGCTGCCTATAAACTGAAGGCAGTTGATTGAATGGGGAATCTTTCCCACAGTGTTAGTAAACAACACAGTCACCTTCCTAGGGCAGATCTGGGGTTCTCCTTTCCTCCCCTGCCTCTCACTGCCTTTTACATGTCAATGTTGTGGTCATAACCAGTATTTTTCAATCAAAACCTTTCTGTAGCTGGCTCCTTTGGCAGGAGCTCTGTCTTCTCACCCAACCCCATGGCCAAGCTTTGTCTCTCTCCTCATGCTAGCTAGCACCAAGGCTAAGATGGCCAGACTAAGGCAAAGAAATGGCAAAGCCCTCACTCACTCTCAGTTTCCTGGGCCAGTCACAAATTCACAAGGGTCTTGTTCTTTATCCGGTAGAGAAGGCATGAGGGAGCTGTCAATAAAGAGTGTTGTGTTTACTTAAGATAATTTGGATAATTTCAAAGTGATGGGACACTCAGGAGTCAGAGACAGGTGGGTCTCTGTGAGTTCAGGGACAGACAGAGCAGTTACACAGAGAAACTCTGTCTCAACTCCTACCCTCAAAAATAAATAAATAAATAAATAAATAAATAAATGAATGAATGAATGAAGGAAGGAAGGAAGGAAGGAAGGAAGGAAGGAAGGAAGGAAGGAAGGAAGGAAGGAACGGGGAAAATGTTTGTATTAAAGTAAGAGTGTGTGTGTGTGTACTTTTTTTTTTTTTTTTGAGACAGGGATTTACTATGTGACTCTGGTTGTCTTGGAACTCACTATGTAGACTCTGCTGGCCTTGAACTTAAAGTCATGAGTCACTGTACCTTGCGTGTTAAAATATCAGGTATAAATAAGATCATGAACATATGACAGTTACAAACAAACAAACAAGAAGCCCAAATCAAAGCAGGCATATTAGAAAGGACGGGCATAAATAAATGGTAGTAGGACTATGGATGATCCCCTTCTCCCTCCCTTCACCGTTCAGCTTCTTCTCGTATCTTTTAAAATATCCTATAATATTTCTATTAGTATCTCAAAGGAAATCCAATTGATCTTAATAAAGTCACAGATAAACCTCTTATGAGATTGGCTTTTGTGTCTTGAGTGTGTGTGTGTGTGTCTGTGTGTCTGTCTGTGTCCATGTGTCTGTGTAGGTCAGAGGACAGTTAGTAGGAATGGGTTTTCTCTTTCACCATGTAGGTCCCAGGTATTGAACTCAGGTCCTCAGAGTTGGAGGCAAGCACCTTTATCCTGTCTCACCCACTCGCTGTGTCTTAGATGGAGAGGTATTACCACCCTAGTAGGCAACCCAAGAGTTCTCTCCTTCCTTGTCACTCCCTCTGGAATGCTAGGCAGGACCAGGTCCTGGGAAGATGGTTGGTTGTCCTGCTTAGAGGCTGAGATAGGATAAGGCAGCCTCACAGGGCCTCTTCCCACTCCCAAACTGTGATTTTGCTGCCACAGCCTCTGCCAAGGGAGAGGCAGAGCCTGATGACATTTCCCATCTGAGCAAGGAGCGGTAACATTTTGGCTGGGATGGAAGCTGTGGGCAGAGATTCTGGATGAGCCTTGCTGATACGGAGTTAGCCAGCTTGCCTGGCGGGTAGTGCATCTGCCACTGCTGAGTATCTCATGGGGCTGAGCCATTGGGAAGCTGATGCCTGCTTCATAGAGGAAGCAGAGTGGCCACATAATTGCTGCAGAGAAGTCCCCTTCTGGGGCATCGCTGGTGTCATGACTCAGCACTGCAAGAATCCCTGTCTTTTGAGAAACGGTGGTACCTGAAGGGAGTGTGATCATCTCTAGGTGAAGACTAGAATTTTTCCATCACACCCTGTAAAAGTAAGTGATGCGGGACATTCTGAGCATTTTTCTTTCAGCTCTGCCTGGTCTTGATCTTCTAGTTCTGTGTTTTCAGGGTCCAAATTAAGTCCTTCCGAAACAGTTTTTCTCAACTTCTGAAACAGGAAGCCTCAATGAATTAATTGTATGTAGTCTGCCTGCTAATCACCTGCCTAGATCCTGCTGCCTATTGGAGCAGCAGATAAAATGCAGCCAAGGTTTCTGTTTTCTGCTCAGGGACAGCCTACAGATTGTGGAGCACGCGGGCTCTTGCTGTCACATACCATTACATTACTGTTCAAGGATAGGTTCTGAGCTTGGGTGAAGGCATTGACACTTCTGTGTGGGAAAGACTGGTACAGATATAGGCTCCTTGGAAAGATAAGAAGGATGTTCTTCCACATGCCTTTAGAGTAGTACTCTGAGCCCTGGCTCTCCCACAGCCTCTTGGCAGGAAATCCATGTAGCTGGGATGTGGATGGGGGAAACCCTAGGGTTCCTTACTGTGATCTCACATTATACTTCTTGACTTCCTGCTATCCAGGCATGGCACAGGGGGTTAATATCTCCAGCGGCTCTATTTTGGGGCAAATGAAGTGTTCCCAGAATAGGGCTCTTTGTTGAGTGATCTATTTTGGGAGGCAAGCCCCACTGGCATTTATGTAAGCATTCTCTGTGTATATCTGGGGGTGTGGATGTGTGCGCAAGTGATTTCTTGTTACTAATTATAAACAGCTTCTTTTGGGAGTCAGGGAAGTGGAGGTGTATGTATTTGAGGGTATGATGAATCTCCTTCTGTGAAGAGTATTATGTGCCTTGAGCAATTGCCCAGGACACCCTAGTAGGAGAATGAGTGTGGATACCTTAGGACCACAGGCAGTTAGTGCAGTGTACACCCTTTGCTGGAATGTCTGGCTGTGGTAGTATGTCCATCTGCCATCTTTTTGACCCTTGAAGTACAGGTGTAGGTGGGTTTTGTGGCCTCTGTTTACAATCTGGGATCAGACGGCCTCCAAAAAATGAGACCTGAGTTATTCTGAGGCCAGGCAATCAGCTCCACCCTGGGACAGGTTGTAGAATGGGCTTTCCACTCCACAGCGGGGCACATACTCACTGGATTCCCCTACACCTCCCCACAGGCCACACCCACATATGTTGAAGCAAGAGAGAAGCCAAAGACCGTCCAGCATGGTCAGCGAGACATCCACAGCTGGGACCACGTCCACCCTGGAGGCCAAGCCTGGACCCAAGGTGAGCCCCTGGTCACTGGTTTTCCCTGTCCTGTCTATATTTTTTCAAACCCTTTTGTAACCAGAAATCCATTTGAATATCACAGTTTTGTAGAGCACACCCATAAGAAATGCTTCCTAGAAATGTACAGATCAGGAAATGGAGGCCAGGAGAGGTTGTGGCCTTTGTCTAAGGAAACAGGTGATTGTTGATAGACCAACACTGGTGTCTGGTTCCTTGAGTGTGTTCTTCACTGTCCTGGTATGTCCTCAGAAAACAACACCTCTGTTCACATGTGCATGGTGTTAGGTACTCGCAAGTTTCAGTGACAGACAGGCTTGAGGAAGGGAAATGCCCAGAGATTTTTGTTCAAGATGTAGGATCATTGACTTAGACAGGTAAACCAAATATTGGATACTGACAGAGTCAAGGACTTCATTCCAGAATGCCATGGCAGCAGCTCTTCATGTTAATGGAACAATTCCTTAACTTCTTTCTGGGTAAACCAGTTGAGAAGTTTGCTGTATCTGGGACTTGCCTGGGAGGGATGCGGTGACCAAGGACACACAGTGATAGAAGGGTGCTGTCACTTAGAGGCTGGCAGAGACCTTCAACAGCCTTCCTAACACACAGGCATGTGTGTGCCTCACTAAGTCCCTGCTGCTAGAACTGAGGTCTGCTTTTCCTAGATCATCAAATCCAGCGGTAAAGTGCACAGCTTTGGGAAGAGAGACCAGGCCATTCGGAGGAACCTCAATGTCCCGGTGGTGGTGAGAGGCTGGTTGCACAAGCAGGTGAGAAGGCTGAGTGGGAAGAATGGATCTTGCTTGCTCCTGTCACCTTTGTCTCTGGGAAACTGTGAATAGCTAGAGACGCTTCTCATCCCAGACTTTGTTTGGGGCAGGTGGATTCTGCCCACTGTGCCTAATGACATGTTCCTTGTTTATGAGTGAGCTGTTTGCTCAAGGGTAGCAGCTTCTCTCCCCAAAACCACTTCACCACTTTTGCCCCTGGTACTCTAATGCCTCTGGTGACCAGAGGCTGGTCAGTGTGGTGTGGGGGTAGGAATGAACGAGAGAGGGCTGCACATTGACGGAGCCCCAGGCCACGGTGGGGGTGGACGAGTCAGCCAGGGTTACACAGAGAAACCCTGCCTCAGTGAATGAATGAATGAACGAACGAACGAACGAACGAACGAATAAACAAGTGCTGAGAAGTTGGCTCACTGGGTAAGAGCACATACCGCTCTTGCATGCAGAGGTCCTGAGGTCAGTTCTTAGCACCATGACTCACAGTGGCCTATAACTCTAGCTCTAGCTTCTGGCCCCTGTGGATGGACACACACACACAGATGGGGAGATGGGGGTGTTAAAATACATTTAAATGTTTAAATCTATTTTGAGTATCTGGGCATCTTTTCTGTATGTATATTTGTACACCATGTGTATGCCTGGTACCTGTGGAGGCCAGAAAACGATGTTAGATCCTCTAGGACTCCAATTACAGGTGGTTGTGAGTTGCCATTTGGATTCTAGAAATTGAGCCTAGGTCCTCTGAAAGAGCAATTAGTGCTCTTAACTGCTGAGCCATCTCTCTAGGCCCCCAAATAAATCTTAACACATAACAATATAAAACAGTGCCTATGGGCAGATCTTGGCTTCAGGATCAGCTTTACATGAGTGGAGGGTGACGTGTAACAGGCTTCCCTGACTCATTTTCTGTGCTTTGCAGGACAGCTCCGGGATGAGGCTGTGGAAAAGACGGTGGTTCGTGCTCGCTGATTACTGTTTGTTTTATTATAAAGGTGAGCTGGAGTCTCAGAACATCAATAGTTCTTTGTACTAGAGAGGCTGGTGAGGGAGTCCAAATGGGAACTTTCTAGTTGTTAGAGCAGTCCTCCAAGAGTATTCACTGATGTGTATGGCTGGTGACTTCAGCTTTACCCATCCAAGACCCCAGAAGTTCAAGTTGTTGAATTCAAGTAAGTAAGATTCAGTTATGGTCTCAAGACCTAAAGTCACATGGGTTTTTGCCCCACTTGGAGGTAGGTTACCTTAGAGGCCCCTGGGGATCTAGGAAGCAGTGTGATCACCTGTCTGAGTATCTCCTGTGGCACTGGACAGGACATTTGAATTGAATTGCCCATTTGAGCATTTATGGAGCTGTGTATAAAGTCAGGGACTGGGCAGTGTGGAATCTTAAAATAGCAAGAAAAAGACCAAGTGTAGACTCTGCTGGGTGCTCTTTTTCCCAAGGTCCATAGGTTCTGCGGGGGGAATAACAGGTGATTGTCTTTGGGAATTCTGGGAAGATGTTTTAGAAGGCTTAGGATTTGCATTTGGCTTTTAAGGATGGGTAGTGCTTTGTCTTCATGGGAGGAGATAGACATCACAAGGAGAAGACACACTTGAGGAAAGTTCTAGATACAGAGGGAGGTAGAAGAACAGACACATCTGTGCGGGCTGGAAAAAGCCTCCGTGGGGATTATCCTGGGAGCTGAGGCTCAAGAGGTGGGTGAGGACCAAATGCAAGGGCTGACACGGAAGGGCAGGGGCATTGGGCTTAGTGCTGTCTGGTGGAGAGGCGTGTCTTTGGGCTGAAGAGCAACTAGGCTGGCTGTCACCGCAGTGATGGACGGATGAAGGTGGTTGGAGGAAGGGTAGACCATGAATACCGCTCTTGTCGCACTGCCAGGGTGGGCTGAGAGTGTCCCTCTCTCTGCCCTGGGGCCCCACTTCTGTGCTCCTCTTGGCTCAGAGGTGCCAATAAGCATTCGGTACAAGCAGAGGAGACAGTTCGGGCTGGAGAAATGCGGTCTGGACGGGATTCCCAGAATGTTGTTTTGATGTGTTTTTCCATCCAAAGACAGCCGAGAAGAAGCAGTTCTGGGGAGCATCCCTCTGCCCAGCTATGTCATCTCCCCTGTGGCCCCCGAGGATCGCATAAGCCGCAAGTATTCCTTTAAGGTATTGTCTTTCTCCAGTCCTCCAGTACATGTTAATAAAGTGTTCTCGGGAACACCTTCATGGATGCAGCTGCTTCCGTGGAGCGGGAAAGGAACATAGGAGGCTAGAGTACCTCAGACTCAGGCTAACAGGTATAAATGACTTAATGAAATTATGGCCAGGCACGGTGGGTCCACACCCATCATCCTAGTAGCTGAACGACAGAGGCAGGCAGATCTCTGTAAGTCAAGGCCAGTCTGGTCTGGCTTACATAGCCTATTGATCTCCTCTAGCCTAGGCAGGACTACATAGTGAGACCCTGTCTTTATTTTTATTTTTATTTTTCTTAAGAAAAGGTCATCCCTCCAGCCATGAAGTGCAGCCTCTTCTATTCTGTGGCCTAGGAGCTGCTGTGAAGTCATTTGTGCCGGTGGCTCCTAAGATCCCTTTCTGGGTGCAGTAGTCACTTTTCTGTTGCTTGTAGAGGGCAAAGTTTCTTTTGGATTATGGTTCCAGAGGGATGAGTTCATCATGGCAGGGAGGTGTGGCAGGCAGGCAGCGGAAGTGGAAGCTGAGCTCACATTTTAAACTGTAAGCACAGACCAGAGACAGAAGGAAAACTGGCATTAGCTTGAGATTTTTAATCTCAGACCCCACCCCCAGGAGCTTTCTTTCTCCCGTAAGGCTGCACTCCCTGAACCTCATCAGACAGCACCACTGTGGAGCTAAGTGTTCAAATACCTGAGCCTATGGGGGATGCTCTTCAATCAAGCTACCACCCCGGGGTTTGAATATCAGTGGGGTAAATAGTTGGGGACCCGGAGGGACACCTGTGGAGTGGCATCATGTTGGTTTGTCATGGCTGTGTGCAGTTTATCTTCGCTGTGGAGTCTAAGAGGCATCTTTTTGTGTTCCATTCTTCCCCTCTGTACTTCAGCCAGAGGTCTTTCCAAGGTCTGGTCACATCCGTTTGCAGCCCCAGCTTGGCTCCCTCCATAGCTTCTCATTGATCTTTAACTGAGCACAAACCCCTTCTGTGACCTGCAAGGCCCCGAGATCCCACCCTGGCAGCGTCATAGCCTCACTATGTGCTGCTCTTCCCCGAGCCAGCTATGCTGGCTTATCTGTGAAGATGTACGCCATGTGCGATGGCGTCTCCCGGTCTCGGAATCTTTTCCTCTTACCCAGGAGTTGTCTGTCAGAAGGAAGGCAATTTGAATGCCCATTCTCAGATGAGCCCAGGTTAGATGGGGTTCCCCTTTCCTCTCTTTCTGGGCTTCCTTCTTAGTGTTACATTAGCACAGCCACGTTCTGGAGCAGGTTGTGTCTAAGGTAGACGCTCCCTTACCCTCATCCCTTCAGTGTAGCCTGGCTTCTCTTCAGACACACAATGTTGCCTAATTGGTTTGTGCTGGCTGAGGAGCCCAGAGCCGAGAGCAAGGGGCCATCTCCACGGTCTCTTGCTGGACCGTGGATACCTCCTCAGGCAGAGAGCACTTTGTATTAGGTCACCGGGCCATATTCAGAGGAACTTGTCTCTTTCTTACCTTTACAGTCAGAGCATCTGATTGCTTCAGCACAGGCAGAGTACAGCTGGGAACTGGTCTTCAGGTGAGCAGCTAGGCCCAAGCCTGCTGGCAGTAACTAGAGAGCAAGGCTCTGTGCTTCCGCATGACTCCTGTGGTGGCTGCATGCTTCAAGTGTGCCTAGGCTAATTGCCGTACAAGGCTGGCTCTCAGGATGCTTGTAGCACAGGGACTTGCTCTTTGGAAAGGCTGCACTGGAGACCTCCCTGCATTTGCATCTGATGGGCTAGTGACTGCCCAGAACCCCCTGTGATAGGCAGAGAATCTTGGGCCCTGTGGTCCAGGAGAGCCTGTCTAAGGATTTCTGCTGGTGCGTGGTAAGATGTGTACATGTCTCTTCTGGTTCTTACTGCCTTATCTCCTGCTTGCTAAATCAGAGGGGACTGAAAGGGTTCTGAAGACGTTCAAAGTGGGGATCTGAGGTGTCTCCTGCCACTCTGGAGCCCTCGGCTGCAATAAATAAATAAATAAATAAATGAAAAAGTCTGCCTAGTCCCTAGGCATTGGGTTAGGTAGACTTAGACATATTAATGGTGGAAATAGGCCCATCGTTAATATGCGCTTTTGGACTTGGATGTTGAGTATGAGAAGAAGTAAATGCTTAAGGCTTCTCAGAGGATTTGTCCATCCATGCTGAAAGCATCCATTTCTTATGGTCACGGATAGGGCCTATCTTTTATTCTAGACCCACATTACAGGATTACCCACATTTTTGTATAGGACCTGTGAGTATTACACAGGGAAGCCTGGGTTGGGACCAAGGTTCTAACTCTTCACTCACATTCATTCATTCAACAAATTGTGAGTGCGTACCATGTGCCAGGCACTATGCCTCGGTATATAACGGCAAACAAAATAGGAAGGTTTCGTTCTCATATGAAGTTTATAAAATGGACGGTGTCTGGTGATGCTAAGTGCTCTCAGAACCTGTTCTAGATATGTCCTGTGGGAGAGTTTCTGAGCCTTTCAGATTCACTTGCCTCTGCTGCAAAACAGTTCTGTACCAACCTCTCCAAGCTGCTGGGATTAAAAAGAGACTGGAATTGTGGGTGCACCCAGAACCCACAGGATGGGCACTTTGATAATTTCCCACTTTTACACCATCTTCCAGTGTAGATGGGACGAGGTTTTAACTGCAAGGTTAAGAAGCAGACCCTGCCTTCTCTGGCACAGGATTATGGTGTTGTTTCCAACTGGAAATCATTGGAGTCACTCATCTTTCTAGGCTTCCCATGAGGAGACATGTGTAGCCTTGGGGTGAGGGTGGGGCAAACGTAACAGGCACTATGTAATTCCCAGTCACATGTTGCTCAGCTCTGCCCAGACCCACAGTGTCTTTTGGAAAGACAATAACTGCTTCTTTAGGCACACAGCATGTTTCATGCCAGATGAAGCCCAGAAAACTGAGCCACATCAGTCTCTGAGTCTGGCAATACTAAGAAAGTGGCATCCAGGTTGTGACATTTCTCAGCTGTGAAGACAAACTGGCCAACGCTGGGGCTTCATTGAGTAGGAACATGGCCGGAGTTCCCCTTTATCTTGCTCCTAGAGAGAATGTTTGCTAACCTGTCTGTCCTCATGCTGCAGGCTGTGCACACAGGAATGAGGGCGCTCATCTACAGCACCACCACAGCAGGCTCCCAGGCTGAGCACTCGGGCATGAGAACCTACTTCTTCAGTGCTGACACCCTGGAGGACATGAACGCCTGGGTCAGGGCCATGAACCAGGCTGCACAGGTGCTGTCTCGATCATCGCTGAAGAGGTTAGTACTGATGGAGGGTTCCCAGGGTGGGAGCTAGAAAAATCCTGTAGAGCTTCCGTTCCACTGTTCCTGCTGTGTTCAAGATGGCCATCTCTCTCAAGTACATTCTAGAACAAGTGCTTCTAGGAGAATGTACAAATACTAGTTCACCAGGCTGGAAGCTCCTCTAGATGCACCTAATGCCTTGGTGCCTGTGCCATGGCTGCTTAGGATGCACAGCCATGGAACCTGACATATGTATGTTCTCAGATAGAGATATCCCAAATCACATTTCCAGGTAACCTCTGTTAGGTCAACTAATATCCTTTAAAATAACTTTCTATTTATGGAATAGATGTGTAGAGATATATGCAGGTTTCTTTCTTACCCTTAAAATTTAGTGTGTGTGTGTGGCATGTGTATGTATACATGTGTGCATGCTTGCATGTGCGTGTGCATGCACACGTATGTGTATGTGTGTGTTTTATGTGTGTGCATGCATGCGTGTGCATGTGTGTACATGTGTGTGTACATGTGTGCATGCATGCTTGTGCGTGCGTGTGTGTTTTACGTGTGTGCGTGCATGCGTGTGTGTGTGTGTGTGTACATGTGTGCATGCGTGTGTGTGTGTGTGTGTGTGTGTGTGTGTGTGTGTGTGTGTGTGTGTGTGTGTGTGTATACTGATGCCATGGCACCACTTTGAAGGTCAGAGAACAACTTTTGGGAGTTTGTTCTCTCCTTCCATGACACGTATCCCAGGAACTGAGCTCAGGTTGTCAGGATTGGTAGCAAGCACCATACCCACTTCTTTCTGGACATTTCAAAGCATTAACAAGAGCACCCATATTATTTAATAGTAGACATAGATCACTATATCAGTCTGTATTCTGCTGCTATAACAAGATACCAGAGTCTGGGTAATAAATAGTTTTACTCACCTCACAGTTTTGGAGGCTGAAGTCTAAATAGCATGGTTTAGAATCTGCCACGGGCACCCATATACATTCCAGTTATACTTGTCAAAGATAAGTGCCGGCCACCGTGATGGGCACTCCTGCAAGAGGGAGACTAAGATCAGTCACTTTTCCTGCAGCATCAGCAATGACCTAATTGCCTTGACCTCGAACTAAGCCCCATCTCTTAAGCATTTTCTCTGAAAATTATACCGTGTTGCTCCTAAGAAACTCATACAATTCCATCATATTTGCTCAAGGTTCCTTCTTCAAACGTTGGAAAAACTCTTTCCTTCTATGTCAGAATAAAGACATGGTACCATTGGCTCTCAACAGCCTGGGAGATGAAATGGTCAGCTCAATAACTATTCTGGGTTTCTAGAAGATGTTCAGACATCTGGTTAGTTGCAGTGTTCTGTTGGACAGAAGAGAATCTTGCCTCTCCTCTAGTCTAGTGACCCACTGACACTGTCCCTCTCTCCTAGTGGTTTTGCCCCCACCTGCAGTAGACTCCTGTCTCAGAGTTCTCACCCAGATCTTCTCTCCTATACTTTGTTTAGGATTGGGGCATCTATCAGTGCTGTTGATTGCACATGATTTTTGGGGATGGGGATTTATTGCTTCAAGTCCCAGAAGAGTTCAAGATACATCTGGCTCTAGAGCAGCTGGTTTGGAGCTCATAGACTGTCCTCCTTCCAGACTCTGGGATGGATTCGGTCTTGGGTTCCGTGGGAAGGTCCTGGGAACATCTGGATCTGAGGATGAGGGGTCTGTAGCACCCCAGGCTCTGGCCATCTTGTTTGAAACCCAGCAACAGAGCCAGGAGGGTCTTGCCCTAGAAGTGCTGAGATAAACCCTCAGGCTAACCTTAGCCACACTGCGGCTCTTCACTTTCCATGGTGGCCAGAGAAAGTACTCACTAATGCCACTGACCCTTCAAAACACATGCCTCACCCTCAGGACCCCTGTGGGCCACAGGGAATGAAAGCAGAAGTAAGGGCTTGTTCCATAGGAAGGCTGAAGGCTGAAGGTTGAGGACCTGGGAATGGTTTGCTGGGCCGAGTAGAGAATACCAGTAGCCATCACCCAGGCTGACCAAAGCACCCCTCACTCCTGCGGTAACATTATCTTTTTTTATTTTTATTTTATTTTGTGTGTATGGATGTTTTTGCCTGTGTGTGTCTGGAGTTAGAGGGTGTTGAATTCCCTGGACCTGGATCTATAGGTGTTTGTGAGCTGCTGTGTGCATGCTGGACATCAAACCCAGGTCCTCTGGGAGAGCAGCCAGTGCCCTCACTTCTGAGCCATCTCTCTAGACTACCCCATATGACATGGGTTCTATTTAGTATTATAATAAAACCCGGAACGAGTTACTGGGGAAAGTTAAAATATCAGAGAGACAGGGAACAAACTACGGCCAGTTCTCACCCAGCCAACTCCTCAGGCCAAACAGGGTAGGTAGGTCCTGTCTCCACGAGTCCTCAGACTGACTGGGTCACAGACAAAAGAGGGCGAACTTCTGCCTTCTACTTTTTATTTCTTTCCCACCCAGCTATTTTACTTCCTGGTTCAACTTTCCTAGAGCTGGGATTAGAGATGTGAGCTACCACTGCTTGGCTCTGTTCAACCTTGAATTCACAGAGAGATCCAGAGATCTGGAATTAAAGGCATGGGTCACTACTCTCTGACCTTTGTGGTTTGGCTCTGACCTCGTTCAGACTGTTTTTATTAAATATACCACCACAACCCCACCCGCCCCATTCCTGTTGTCTTGAACACCTCCTCCCAGAGCTTAGCCTCTGCAATCTTTCAGATGTGGGTTCAGATTCTAGCCCGCCTGCTGCTGCTGTGTGAGAATTACTTGTATTTTCCACATGTCAGTTTCTCACAGCTCTTAAGATTCTCTTGAGGATTAAACAGTGTTACTTAGCAGGAGGCTGAGATGCAGTCAGTACTCTCCGTCACACATGCTGGCTTCAGTAGCTCCTGGCTTAGTAACACCATCCACATTTTTTCCCCTGTGCACCCTTCCAGTTTCATCTGTGAGAGAGTTACACCCTCTTCTTTGCCAGCGTATCTCCAGTGTATCTCCTAACAGTGTGCACAGCTCATTCCCAGCTCCCCGAAGCCCTCCCTTTTCCTACCTTCTCCCAGGGAGTTCCTTTTTGCAGCTCCTTGGCTGCGCCTGATTTTCAGCATCTTGTCTACTACACAAGTTTCAGATCCCCATGCTACACACCCCACGCCGCTTCCTGGAATGGAAGGGGGATGAGGTCCCGCCCTCCCTTCCATCTTCCCTCCCCTCCATCATTCTCACCATCACATCTGGACCTTGTTTGATTCCCTGGGGCCATCTTGATATCCATCTTCCCGGCTTTTCTAAGGACACATTGTCTTTCCCAGAAAGCCAACACTGAGCAAGGAGGCCTGTTTACATTTGCAGCTCACAAAATCAGACAGGTGAGGGCCTCTCAGAAGGCTTCCAATCCTGCCTTGGGACTGAAGGAACTTCCATTCTTATATTACGTTTGGAATAAAATCCAATTTCCTTGACAGGGCTTTTGAAGCTGGCATGTCTGTCTGGTTCCTACAAACTTATCTCTTACCTTCCCTGTTCTCTGTGCCCAAGCACTACATCTCCCTGAACTTAGATAGACCTGTGCGTTTGTTCATCCATTCATCTTTTATTCTGCAGATGATACTGTAATCATAGCAGCGGGAAAGGTAGTATTTAATGCAGCCTGCAATTGGGAATGGAGGAGAAGGCACACTGTAAGATGATGACTTTGACCAGGATCTAAGCATGGAGGCAATCAGATGGGGTGATAGAAAAGGGTGGGACCAGTGGGTGAGGAGCAGCCACTTTTGTTGGAGGCCTCTTTAGGTGTGAACTGTGGAGAGGAGACCTCATAGTACAAGGAAGTCAGATGTATACAGCTGAGGAAAAGCCTATGGCTGATGGATGACTTGGTGAATAAAAGAACTTGCTGGGCCAGCTTGACTGGAGTTTGATCCCTAAAACCCACATTAAAGGTGGGGGGATTGGGTAGCCAAATGCTGTGGTGTGCATCCACACCTCATCATCACCGTCTTGAAAGCAGCACATTTAGTACCTGGCACAGAGTAAGTGTTCACTTAAATGCATGGCTGTTTGGCTGGCTGGTTGGGCAAGTGGATGACTTGATGAACCAGACAGCTATAAAAGCTTTCTACCTGTAAATTTCTCAGGTAGACTTGGCACGGGGCTGGCAGGATGGTTCAGCAGGTTGGAACACTTACCTCCAAGCCTGACAATCAGAGTTCGATTCCCCAGGATCCATAATGTTGGAGAGAACCAACTCTAACAAGCTGTCTGTTTTGTCCTCCACACCTGTATAATGATGCATTGCTCCCCTAACACCCTCCCACACACACCAAGCTAAGCTCTTTTAAAAGTTGGGATGACAAGATACAGCATGAATACCATTCTGGGATTCTGTGTAAGAAATTAGCCTTCTCAGAAACGGTCCCGCATTCAAGGTCTTTACTTTCTTTGGCCTTCCAAACTCTCTTCACCCTGGGTTATATATAGCTAGAAGTACTTGGTAAACACATTTTCAGTCCTGTGTCTGCAGATTTTGGAGTCATATCTGACCAGGTTGGAGTCTGCGTGTGTCACTGGTGTACGATCTGTCACAGGGTAGTTCACCAATCTGAGCTTCCCTTTCATTAGCAGTAACGAAGGTGACACCCAGTCAGTGAGTTTGTGTAGTTAACAGGAAAAGGCGGTGAAGTGCTTTGCTGGAGGCAGGGGTTGGGGGAGGGGGTGGTGTTCTTGCCCTGTGAGCAGTGAGTACTCAATTGTCACTGTCCCTTCCCTCCATTAGAGACGCTGTGTTTTAAGTAACCCCACATGGGGGTGTCCTCAACCTCCCTAGGCATGGCAGAGTTGACTTGACAGTGTTGTAGGGATGAGAGATGGGCTTTGTCAAGTTTCTGGCACACATTAGGACCTTGCATATATGGCAGTGATAACATCAGCTTTAAAATGTTTATGATCCTGGCTGAGACTACTGTGGAGTTTTAAACTTCACCAGGGATTTTGTCACATGCTACTCTGATGCAAGAGCTGGGCTGTTGCGTGTGTTTTGTGACTCATTGGAGACAGCTGAAAGCTGCAGAGTGTCCTTAACACAATCAGATCCACTGTTGCTACCTCACATAAAGCAGAGCCAGTTGAAGAGAGGTGAGAGATTTTTCCCTGGGGTGAGGGCTGGGGGCTGCCCTATTTTAACTCCTGTTTCTATGGCTATCCTCGGTGCTAAGCACTAACCAGAGTGATGGAACCTGCCTGCGGCCACGGGTACTATGAGACCCCCTTCAGTCTTTTGTACTGATGTGGATGGTGCTCAGGGTGGGTCTTCGCTTTGAACTCACCTTCTTCTGAGATTGGGGATTTAGTGCTCAGGACTCTTGCAGCAACCCATAGAGGGAGGGTTTATGCTGTCTCAGCTCTAGACACCTGTGTTCTGGTGGCCGGTACTCTGAGTAACAGTCATCAGCAGTGAGGGAATGTTTCATCCACTCCTGCCCTTGTGCTAAATTAAGCGGTGCATATTTCTTTTGTGACTGGTCTTCCGATTTGAGAAGTCATATGGTAAATTGCTAAGAATATAGAGATCAGCAGAAAACAAATTGAGGGGGCAGTGGGGTTTAAAGCCCCTGACTTAGTTGTTAAACGTTGAAGTCAGGTAAGGCTAAGGAACAGGAAATGCTGCTTAGCTACCTGAGCCACAGACTGAACATTTTGGGCGTGTTCTTTAAGTCCTGGAAGCCATTAAGACAGGGAACTTCCAAACCCCAAAGTCTTAAGGGTGAAGAGTGCCAGATGCAAACAGACACTGCTCTTTCAACTACTCCCTAGAGGTTTATTCTTTGAGAAATTCTGGTGTTAATCGAAATAATAGATATAATTGTCTCCCGGCAAATTGATTTCCAAGAAGTATTAGCACGTGTGGAAAGGTGTATCCTCCTTTGTACATGTACAATAAAAAATCAAGATTTATTGTTAGAAATTTAGCTCTGCAATGAGAGACGACCAGCAAGCCCCATGACTTTGAGGTCAGCAGTGTTTCCTTCCATTCTGAGACACACACGACAGTGGAGAGTTTGTCTGACTACATATCTTTAATCCACATAGTGAGATGATAGAGATACTTGGCGAAGGAGATAAAGCTCCGCTGGTAGAATCCTCGTCTAACAGGCATAAAGCATGGCTTCTAGCCCTACCGTAGCATACACCAGGCCTGTCATCCAGAACCTGGGACGTAGAGGCAGGCCTTTGTCGGCTACATAAGAGCTTGAGGATAGCCTGGAATTCACGAGGCACCCTCCCCCAGCCCATTTCCAAACTGGAAGGACCACTTGACAGTGTGGGAGCACACGAAAGCATAGAACCACTGTGACTCTACCAGGGATGACCTAGAAGGCAGCTGGGCTTTCATTAGCTCAGAGGCAACCATAGAGCACAGCCTGTAAGGATGAGAGACAGTGTTGAGGAGAGAGGCCAAGGTCAGCAACTCAAGGCTGCCAGTGGGGTCCCCTGACAGAGAGGAGAGAACTAGAAGGCTAGTCAAATCACTCAAGTATCCTGTGAACAGAATTTCTCTGTGAGCCTACAATGAGACTGTATTTTTAAATGCTATTTTTTGTGTGTCTGTGTATATACCAAAGCAGATGTACATGTGCGTTCATGAGACAGCTTCCATTGAGCTGATTCTTACCCTTTGCTGTGTGGGTTCTGGGGATGGAACTTGGATTGTTGGTGTTACTGGCAAGTACTCGTATCTATTGAGCCCTTTTACCAGCCCAAGAACTGCTTTTTTGAAGCATGAGTCCCTGAGTATTTTTCTGTTACCAGGGCTTATAGACCCACTGAGTTGGAGTGGAAGGTCCCTCCGATCACTCTTAATCCATCATTGTAATGAGATGTAACAGCCTCTGAAGTGTAACTAAGCCAACACAGTCAGGAAGATGAGTGATATATCTGGTTTGGGTGTGACTGCATGTAACACCTCAAGACTTGCTCATACACCTCATACAGAGGCAGCATGAACTCAAACTAACTCGAGCCAGGGTCTGAGGACTGACTGACTAGCCCGGATTGGCCCGTTGGCCTCCCCCTAGACCAGTCACTGAGACTTTGGAACTTTGACAGGAAAGGAAATACTAAAGTCAGCAGCACCCAAAACATATGGACACAAAGTGGAGAAAGGCTAACCCAAGTGAAGATAGAAATGTTGTCAGACAGGCAGTGGACAGAAATATATGCTGGGGAGGTGAGATGTCTCTCAGATATGAATAAAATAAGATGCAAACCAGGGGTGCTGGAATAATCCTAAAGGCAAGAAGATCAAGTTCAAGGCAGTTCTCGGTTATGTAGCAAGTTCAAGGCCAGGCTGAACTCCTTGAGACCCTGTTTTAAAACAGCAAGAAAAGGTGGCATAGAGCTGGCAAGGTGGCTCAGCAGCTGAGTGCTTGCCACCAAGGCTGACAGCCTGAATTCTGTCCCCAGGAGCCACATGGTGAAAGGAGAGAGCTGACTGTTACTAAGTTGTGCTTCCACCTACACACATACACACATAGATATGCACACACACATAGACATTTGCACACACATAGACACGTGTGCACACACACATGTGCACACACATAGATACATGTGCGCACATACATAGACATGTGCACACACATACGTACACACATACACACAGACATGTGCACACACACACACCATACACACACGTGTGCACACACACACATACATATAAAATAATAGGTAATCGAATAAAGAATTGTAGAAAAGTCAGGCGATGGTGGCGCACACTTTTAATCCCAGTACTCGGGAGGCAGAGGCTGGTGCAGAATTTGAAGTGCGCAGCTCTGGAGAGGAAGCTTCATTGTGGTGATAGTGTCAGGGTGCAGTCCTTTACACTGAGGGATTGTGTCAAAGGTGGCTTTCTGGAGGAGGTGGTATTTAAACCAGGTTCCTGCAACAGTAGGAAGGACTGCATATGGGAGAGGTGGGAGGGCGGGTTCAGAGATGAGTACAGAATGCTACTAGGGAGTCATGGCTGTGACATGGGCTGAATGTGCTGCTGCTCTTACAGGGACACGGACAAGGTGGAGCGGCAGGCCATGCCACAGGCCAACCACACCGAGGCCTGTCAAGAATGTGGCCATGTGGGACCTGGGCACTCAAGAGATTGTCGTTATCGAGGCTATGAAGACTCCTTTGGCTTTGACAGGAGGGAGTCAGAGGAGGACCGCTTCCGTTCTCAGAGGGACCCACTGGAGGGCAGGTGGGACAGGAACAAGGCCAGGTCCCCGTACTTGCCAGCAGAGGAAGATGCCTTGTTTGTGGATCTGCCTGGTGGGCCCCGAGGCCAGCAAGCACAGCCACAGAGGACCGAGAAGAATGGCTTGCCGCCTGTCTCTTATGGCCCAGGAGAACAAAATGGGACCAGCGGATATCAGCGAGGTGCTCCTCCCAGGACCAACCCGGAGAAACACAGTCAGAGGAAGAGCAGCCTGGCCCAGGCAGAACACCGGGCTAAGGCTCAGAAGGGGGATGGCAGGAGGTCAGTCATGGTGTTGGGGTGCTACTGATGATCATGGGGTTGGGGGGCGTGTGTGTGTGTGTGTGTGTGTGTGTGTGTGTGTGTGTGTGTGTGTGTGTGTGTACAGCTTTCATTTCCCCAGTACCTGCTCAGCTAATTAACCTATCTCTATGAGAATACCCTTAACAGCCCTCTAAGCAGGGATGATAGCTCTAATGTAAAATGGGCTTGGAGAAGGGAAGCAGCCTGCCCAGGACACACAGATAGTGGCAAGTCCAGAGTTTAGAGTGTGGTCTGGGCCTCTGCCCACCAAGAGGACACGGAGATGGCTGAAGCGTCGGTAACTGGTTGACTCTTAAACAGCTGCCCCTCTGTTTCTCAGGAGTCCCTACAGACTCTTGAGGGCACCAAGACTCCACTGTCATCCCCAGATACCAGGAGGAGTCTAGGAAAGAGCCTAGATGCTGTAGACACTCATCCTGTCAGGGCGTCCACCTGTGGCTGCAGACGCTGGCACTGCTCTTGGGTGAACAGCTGCAGCCTGTTGTCAGAGCGGAGCATGGTGTCCCTGCACCTCTGGTCCATGAGGTGAGGAAGATCAGCTGATGAAGGAAGAGCTGCACTTAGCAGCCCTGGCAATGATGTCGCCTTTTGGGTTGTAACTAAGATATTTGCTGCTTCTCCCTAGGAAAGAACGGGTGTGAGCTCTTTTTATTTAAGTGTTGTATTTTACTGAAGGCTGTGGCCCCAGAACAGAGGGGAGTAGCACTGCTGTCCTCAATGCTCAGCCAGTGGGTGAGTGGTGGTGACCCGTGACTGAGGGAGTTTGCAGAGCTGATAGGGTCATATCGTAGAGCCTCATGGTCCAAGGTCGGGCGTTTAAATTAACAGCAACGGTGAAAAAGCAATAGGAGGAATGACTAGGTTTTATACAGTGAGTATTAGGCTCTGATGGCTTCACTGCTACAGAGCTTGGAGGAGGTAGCTGCAAGAGCAGCCCAGGACGGTAATGTCACACATGGAAATAAACAGATGAGGTTAGAAAGGGGGTTTGTCTGTGCTTTAGATATGCGGGGGGGGGGGGGTGATAAGCCCTAGAATTTGGACTTGAGCAAGGAGTGGCAGCTGAGCTGAAGAAGGTTTTTCTTTTTTTTTTTTTTCCCCCAGAAAAAGTGTCTTGGACTCAGGTGGGGACATCTTGTGCCACCCTTCTTGACAGAACTAATTTCTTTTTTTTCACTTGGAAAAAATGTAAATTTATGTGTATGGGTGTTTTGCCTGCATATATGTCTGTGTACCAGATACATGGCCGGTGCCTACAGAGGCCAGAAGAGAACATTGGGTCCCCTAGAACTGGAGTTAGAAATGGTACCATGTGCGTACTAGGAACCAAACCTGAGTCCTCTACAGGCAGCAAGTGCTCTTAACAGCCAAACTGTCTCTCTACACCCTTTCTTTCTTATCTTTTTTTAAAAAGGCAGGATCTTACTACATAGCCCAGGCTGGTCTCAAATTCACAGAATTCCACCTGCCTCTACCTTCGAAGTGCTATGATGAAAGCTGTGTACACCACACCCAGCCAGAACTAGTATCAAAGTCTAAGTCTGAAGGTAATTGATTGGTAGGAATGAGGGAGTCATTGGGATGCCTGGCCAGAGAGAACCTTTCATGGGAAAAAGTATTTGCAACTGAGGTTCTAACTTGTCGCTGATGAAAAGTATCTCCATAAGCTTTTCTGACAACCCACAGACCTCCCTTATTCCACTACACACAATAGCCTGTCCTGTAGGAGGCACCGGGTGGGCAGCATGTGTCAGGGATCCAAAGGGTGAGTGGTCACATGGGAATGAGAGGCGGTGGCGCTGAGGGCTAATGGTCCTGGCATCCCCAAGATGTAAGGTAGGAGTTGGAACCATTTTTACCTAAAGGGTGGGACAGGGGCAATCATCTGTCTGTAGAGAATAGTTCACTGGCCTTAGAGTCCCTGCAGAGCCCAGTGGTAGAAGCTGATCTTAGTGGGATTGAAAGTGGGTCGTGGCGAATCAGTCCCGAAAACACAGTATAGAGGAGAATGCCCGTCAGCCCGAGTTTGCACCATGTCTTAAAAGGACTGCATCCTTCATTCCCAGATAGTTGTCCTTAGAGATGTATGTAACTGGGCCTCATGACACATGTCTGCAATCGCCAGACGGTGGCTGTAAGTTCGAGGCTAGTCTGTTCTATACATATACTCACACTCACACATTCATATAAATATAATTGTGATTACCGATAAGTGATAAATGGATCTGGCTACTTCATGAAGGAACTCCATTTGATAATACAGTGAAGGAAGTCAGCTATCTCTACTTGTTTATAGTTACGGCTGTACTGACCTCATTGTCACTGGGCAGAGCACATAGTGCTGTTGGAAAGATGACTATTAGACTGGTTTGGTCCACATGGGAAACTATTTCTAACTTGTCCCGTATTTTGAGATTCATCTGTGTTGCCTTTCCTGTTGTTTAACTCTGTTGGGATGGAGTGAGCAATAGTCTCACATACCTTGAGTTCTAGCATGTTCCCTGAGCTTGTTTCTGAAATTCTAGCCTTCTGTCTCCACCCACACCTAGTGTTTAAAGTAAAGGAGACTTGAAAAATAAAAAGGCGGGGTGGGACCACGCATTAGAAGTGGATTTGAGGGAACACAATAGAAAATGAAAGGCTGCGTGACTGATGTGGAAGCTAGGGTGAGGAGTTTCTGCAGCGAACGTTAGTGGTCACCAAATCGATGTTACGCTTTGATGTGACTGTATCTGGAGGTAACTTTCTGTTGAACTTTTCTGTTCTTGGAGCCCCAGAGCTAGTTGGAGACCGGGAGCTCCTGATCCCCATCTGCCAAAGACCAGGCTAGACACATGTCTTTTGTCAGGTCCAGAGCTCCCCCAGGAGTTATCCACCTGTCCCTGGGACCTGTTGTGTTCCTCTCTCCGTCAACCAGTTAAGTGTTATAGTCTGGCCTGCAGGAGCCAGTGGCCACCATCATACTAGTATCTGAGGTCACCCCAAATGGCGGACAGGGCTTACATAGAAGGTATGGACTAGAGGATGGTCTCAGGACTTGGGGCACTGCCTGGTGGTGGTGGTGTGTGTGTAGTAGGGGGGACCATCTTAACATGGTAGGCAGGGCCATACATGGGCTGGAGAGACAGGAGATTGGCCGGGGCATATCTTGCATATTTTATAAGTTTTACTGCAGGCAGAATGAACAATGGTTATGAAGTCCTGGCCTCCAGGGGAAGCCCCATACCTGGTTTCTGCTCAGCCACCACCTTGAGCATTTGGGTGCCGCTACCACATCAGACATGAGCTTTGGAGAAATTACTGAAAAATCTCTGCCATCTAGTGGCAAGCAGGCACACTTGCATGCTGGACAGTTTTGGATTGAAGAGATCTTAAAATGACCACAGCTGAATGAAAAGAAACTTGTTAAAGAGAAGCTACCATATTTTATGGCACCTATTTCTACTCGCAATGATCTAGTCAGAGGTTCTTATTTCACATTTTATAGAAAGTAAAGTGAGACTCAGACACAGACCTAAGGTCAGACAGATACAGTGATTTCATAGGCTATTAGAATAACACTTTTCAACCTTAGAGGCCTGTTTAAGCAGGATGAAGCCCCTCTGCCTGGAAGTTAGCATCATAGGTCTACTGGGGCTGAAAAAAACCTACATTTTAAAACTATATAGGGTCTTGAACCCAGGGATTTGTGCATTCTTGGCAAGGACTCTTAGCAACTGAGCTATATCCTAGCCCAGTATTTAAAAGACTATTTAGATTTATTTTATATGTATGAATGTTTTTATCAGCATGTATGTATGCCCTCTCTGCAGAGATCGGAAAAGAGAGAGTCCCAGGCACTGGAGTTACAGTTATGAGCCAACTTGTAGGTGCTGGGAATTGAACCCAGGTACTCTGCAAGAGCACCCACTGCTAAGGCGTCTCTCCAGCTTTTACTTTTAACCACAAAGGAATAATTATGGCATCAGAGAGATGGCAATTGGCAAGAGCCAGGTCTTCAGCATCCATATAAATACCAGGTGTTTTGCCCAAGTCTGGTGTTTCACCTACGCAGGCAACTTCAGTGTTAGGGGACAGACAGATGGATCTGGGAGCTCACTGGCCAGCCAGATTAGTCTGAACAAGAAGTTCCAGGTCAGTGAGAGACGCTGTCTGAAGGGAACAGGCAGAGAGTGTTAGATCGGGATACTTGATGTCCTCTGGTCTGCACGCGTGCACATGGGCATGCATACCCCATATGTATATACACACACATAATCATGCATCTAAAAAAGTAATTATTATTGATGGGGTAGATGAGACTTTCTAGTACATGCAGACATTGTGAAGAGGTTGAAACAAGCTAATTAATACTCATCACCTCACCCACATGTCCTTTGTGAGTGTGTGTGGTGAGGACAGTCAGTCTTGAAGTATGTGTTATTATTGGCTGTGGTCACCAAGTTGTGTGGTGGGACTCTAATACATGCCCACATGATCCAGTTGAAACTTTGAACACACTAACTAGCATCTCCCTCTTTATTTCTGCTGTCCCCAGGTCTGGTAAACATTGCGTTGCTCATTGCTTTTCCACATCCTACAAAAAAAGTGTGAATGCACAGTATCAGGCTTAATTCGGGAACCTGCCCTGGAGTTAGCATCGGCCTAGAGCAATGTCTGACATAAAGCATGCCCTGTGCTGTGTGACATTGATAAGACAGAATCAGGATTTGAACTCAGGCTTCTGTAACCACAGAGCCTATTCTCTTTAAAACACTAAACTACCTTGCAGATTAAATTTAAAAAGCAAATTAAAAAGAAGTGAATGTGTGTGTTTGTGTGCAGAAAGAGAACATGCATGAGCAGGCACATGAAAGTGCCACAATGCACACGTAGCAGTTAAGACAACTTTTGAGATTCAGTTCTCTCTTTCCACTGTGGGTTCTGTGGATTGAGTTCAGAATGTCAGATCTGCACAGTGAGCCCTTTATGGGTGCTGAGAATCGAACCTAGGTCCTCTGGGAAAGCAGCAAATACTCTCACTGCTGAGTCATCTCTCCAACCCCTAGACTTTCTAAAGATAAGGTCTCCTGTGTCCTAGGATGGCCTGGAACTTACTATGTAGCTGAGGGTGATCTCAAACTTCTGATCTGCCCCTCTATCTCTGGGGTTATAAGTATATGCCACCACCCCCGGCTTGGATTTTAATCTTTTTTTTTTAAAATTCCGTATTTTGCCCCTTGCTGGTGTTTTTCTTCTGTCTCGGGAAATGAGATAGCCAGTGGCAGTCGCTTTCAGTTCTGGGCTGATGTGATTTTAATATTTCTAAGACATTTCTTCCCAAGCCAAGCTGAACAGTCATAAAGGACAGAAATGTGTCTCGCACTCGATGGTCTGAGAAACCAGGTAAGAACCAGGTATGACCGAAAGCTACGACCACTGGCTATCTCATCACTGCAGGCTGTGGCCTCATGAGAAATGTGAGCCATTTTCCTGGAGACTGAGTACGATTTGAGTAAACAGGGCTTGGAGAGCCTCACTACAGATGGAAGAGTAGTGTAGTGAGGGCCAGTGGGAAGCAGACACTGGTGAAGGATTTTCCGACTCTTGGCCACAGAGGATGCATTTTCCCTTACTGATCTCTGTTGCAGCCACAGCTGCACCGCCTTATATTCCTTTCTCTGCCCAGTCATATCACTTCCTTTCTCAAACTTCCTAGTGCCGGAATTAAAGGTATGTGTGCCTCCCAAGTGCTGGGAGCAGAGGCATAGGATCCCAAGTGCTGGGATTAAAGGTGTGTGTCACCACTGCCTAGCTGTTTCTCTTTTGGACTAGATTAATCTCATGTAGCCCAATATGGCCATGAACTCAACAGAGATCCAGACTGATCTCTGCCTCTGCCTCCTGAGTGCTAAGATTAAAGGTGGGCGTCACCACTGCCTCTGTGTCTAACTCTATGGCTGGCTCTGTCCTCTGATTTCCAGAAACCCCTTATTTGATACACGGTATATCACCACAGACCTCATTAGTTCTCAGAACTCCTAGATGAAGCAGTAATGCTGCCTCATGTACAGGTAGGGGAACAGAGGCTCAGAGCAGTTAGTAAGCCTCATGAGGTCACATGATCTGTGGTGGTAGAATTCAGATTAGAAGCTAGGGCAGGCTATACCCTACTTTTGCTTTTTGTGGTGAGAAGTTGCTGAGGTGGGTGAGCTCCTTGACAGATAGCAGGTATGGGATGCTCATGGAGTCGGGGGGGGGGGGGGGGGGGGGGCTTCATCAGTTGCACTCCAGGCCACTGGTCTGCCCCAGCCTGGTCTGGGTCCTGGAAGGAGCAGCGAGAAAACAGCAAGATATCAGAGTAGGTGTCCTCAGATGTTAGAAAGCCATGAGCACCAGGTCAAGGATAGACAGCAGGGAGTTGAAGGGGTTTGGAGCACACAGTGATCAGATCAGGTGACTATGTACAGGAAACATAGTAGGAGGCTCTCAGAGTTGTCTGGAGAAGGAAAGGAACCAGTCTCTGGGTTAGAAGGGTAGCAAAGGTAAGACTTCTGCTCCAGCCATTTTCTTTGTGAGCTTCAAGAGTTGGTACGAGGTTCCCTGACAGAAGGAGAAAACTGTGATACCTTTCCAGATTCACACACTTTGCTTGTCATTGACAGCTGACAGAGGAGAGGAGGCAATTTAATCACACTGTACTTCACAGTCTCCCCAGCAAGCTGACCTTGTGGATTTCCTTAGCTGTGTTGTCGTGTGTGATGGCCTGACATTCTCTCCCCCTTCTCAGCTTGCCTTTAGACCAGACACTTCCTCGCCACGCTCCCAGTCAGCCCCTGTCCTTCCCAGAAAACTACCAGACTCTTCCCAAGAACAGTAGACACCCTTCTGGGAGCTCATCACCCCCTCCCCGGAATCTGCCCAGTGACTACAAGTATGCACAAGACCGAGCCAGCCACCTGAAGATGTCCAGTGAGGAGCGTCGGGCACACAGGGACGGCACTGTGTGGCAGCTATATGAGTGGCAGCAGAGACAACAGTTCCGTCATGGCAGCCCCACAGCGCCCATAGGAGCTGGCTCCCCAGAGTTCACGGAGCAGGGCCGCAGCCGGAGCCTGCTGGAGGTGCCCCGTTCCATCTCTGTACCTCCATCTCCTTCTGACATCCCTCCTCTAGGGCCTCCCAGGCCCTTCCCACCCCGGCGGCCACATACACCAGCAGAAAGGGTCACAGTGAAGCCCCCCGACCAGAGGAGGAGTGTGGATATCTCTCTGGGAGGCTCTCCCAGGAAGGCGCGGGGTCATGCTATCAAGGTGAGGCCTGGGAACTTCTGCCAGGTGACTGGGGTCTGGCATCGAGAGACACGAGCCACTCAGTGGCTTCCTGGCCGCCTACAAGGCAGGAACAGTTGGTGTTCAGTCAGTTCATTTATCCATAGCAACCCAGTTGGGGTTTGACCGTCTAGGGAGCTATCAGTGTTGTGCCCAGTGAGGAAGGTGGTGTGTTCATTTTGGAGACCAGGCACCCAGGGCTCAGATAGGTGGAAGGGCACCCAGTAGGTGGGCCTGGTGGTGAGTGACTAAGGTCTCCTCGCCTGGCCTCAGTCTGGCTTTGCCTCTCCCATTACAGAACTCCTCTCATGTGGACAGGCGTTCCATGCCATCCATGGGTTACATGACCCACACAGTCAGCGCTCCCAGCTTACACGGAAAATCGGTAAGTGGTCCCTCACTTCCCTCTTCAGGTGATTGACATGCCATAGCATATGAACCCCTAGCCCATGGTATTTCCTCCCTCAGAGCCAATCAGTTGCATCCCATAGGGTAGCTTTTAAGCCCTTCTTAGTGGCGAGGAGATGGGGAGGCCCAGTGGCTCACTGAGGCTTTGTAGCAGGCTCTTCAAGACTGCTGGAAAGCAGGAGAGAATGGAGGGCTGGTCCCCTCTTTGCATTTTGCCAGAGGTATATTCTGCTTTTTCCTTCGGCATCCTCTCCTTTCTTTCCTGGCCTTCACTGTGATTGGCTAACTCTCCCTCCAAAGCACTCATCCTTCTGGTGAAGCTGAACTAACTGGTGGCTTTTGGGAAAACAGCTTCCTGTGCCCTATGCTAGCGGTGCCTTATTTGCCCTAATGGCAAAGCCAGTGTGATCATTGCATAATGGTGCCACATCAGTGTTGTCCTGTCACGGGGTAAAGAATATAATTGCAGAGGTGTGCCCTGCCGTGGCTGACTCCTGATGTGTCTACATGCCTGCAGCTGGAAGAGATCTCGCTGCTGCTCAGCCGGTTGCAGCGGCACCAGGCCAAGTTGGCCAGCGTGCGCAATTTCGCCGTGGGCCAGTTACTGCACCACTACTTGACCTTTCCTGCCTGCCAGGTCAGCGCCGGTGGGCTCTCCTGGGCCCAGGCAGGGATGGACTGCCACCCATGTTTCCCCGTGCTGTGTACTCTGGTCTGTCCTGCTAGCTGGCTCTCTCCTTCTGCCCATGCCTGCTCGCTTCTCGGTGCTATAGCCAGTCACTGTGGGCGGTAGTGGAGGGCCCACGCCCCCAGCCCCTGCTCTGGCTCTGGGGAGGGGCTGCATGGGGTGGGACAGACCTGAACCTTGCTTCTTGAGCTGTGCAGAGTGATTGCCAGGCTGGCACATGGTCATCTTGTCTAAGAGCTGTGCCCTGTCATGCACTGTCACTCAGCTTTGTCGCTCATTAAAGACATGTGGGTCAGCCTGGAGGGAAATGTAGGGCACCTCCACTTGCAGAATGGCTCTCTCATCCTTTGTCCTGTTAGGCCTGTAGGAACCTGCATAGGAAAGATGGGACTGAGTTGTCATTATGGGACCAGAGAATCCTGAAGGAGCAGTGACTTAATGCTGTCACCAAGAGCTTGCAGGCTGGAGTCAGAATCCCTATTTTAGATTGTTAAATAGCACCAAGGCCTTGGGCTTGGAATTCAGGCTTCCTGAGACTGCCCAGGGAGTTGGTGTTTGGGGCTTCTGCAGCAGCTAAAGGAAATGGACGTCTCCTCATGTGCGGAGTTGTCCTTGGGCAGCAGTGGTTCAGCCACATAAACCTGTCACTTTCCTTCTCTGACCCCTTTTAGCAAGACCTGAAGGACCCAAGAAATGTAATTAGAAACATGGGTGTAAGGGGGGACATGTTTAAAAAAAAACAGTTGAGAGACAGAGTAGAAGACTCAGTGGTTAAAGAGCTCACCCTGAAAGTGTGTGAAACCTGTAAATGCTGGGTCGGGGGTGGAGTCCTGTGATGCCAGCCCCAGAGCAAGCTGGCTAGTAAGACAAGCTGCATCAGCGAACTCTGGATGATTGACAGACTCTGCCTTATAAATGAGGAGGAAGCGCAATGGAATGCTCACGCCTACATGCAAAAACATACGCACATACGTGCGTGACACACACATGCGTGACACACACACTCCAGCTGTCTTTTCTCCCTCCTTTCAAAGTGTGTTGGGAGAGTGACTTGGGGAAGCAGGGTGGTGAAGGAGGCAGTGTAGGGAAAGCCTATGCAAGCCATATGTGTCCCTTACAGACAGGGCTTTCATGCCTAGCACTATGCGAACTTCTCATGCGTATGTATGTGATGGTCTTGCACCAACACTGTATGCCTTCCCCATCCTTGGCTTGCTCAGATGGGGCTCTTCAATCCACTAAGAACATGGTTACTGGGCCATTCTTTTGGAATTCTTCTGCCTCAAGTAGCTTCTGCGATCTGTTAACAGGAGTGTGACTTGGGGGAGCCTTATTCTCAATAATTACACTTTTCAGCTTGATAGACCAGAGAGACACCACCGACAGTCTTACCCAGGAACCCCTTCACTGTTCTGGTCTGGCTGCTTTGGCTTCTGGCTGAATAAAAAGAGCAAAGTTTTCAGAAAACTTGTACCAACTGCTACTTATCCTCTTGAAGTCTGCGGTCATACTGAGACCTGCTGGGTCACCCAATTGTTTCTGTCTGGTTTTCCCAGATCTATCCACATCACGTGGGGGCATATTACTTCATGCATATGAGACAACCCAGCCCAAAGGTTTTATGCCAAGAATTAGGGCAGTAGTGTCATTGGGATCCTAGCTTTGTGTGTGGCAAATGCTCTCTCGGGCAGATCTCCTGGTTCTTCCTCAGGAACCCAGCTTCTGCCTCATCTGCTCTACTGCCCTAACCTTCTTGTTGGGTCCCTCCCATCAAAGTACAATGGGTGCAGGGATAAGCTGGCTTTCCCCATAGTGACCCACAAGCTCTGCCATGCCGAAAGAGGGCTCTGAGTTGCAGCAAGACATCTGTGCTTCCTCCATGGCTCGGTGTGTTGGTCTGCTGTGGTCCCGTGTCTCCAGAGTTGTATAATGTGAAGGGTCTACTTATGAAGACCCGATTATTTTAACCCCTAGTGTTAGTAACTGTTTTGTTTTCCTCTGCTTCCTTGGAAGGCTGATGACACCTACCTCCAGCTGAAGAAGGACCTAGAATACCTGGATCTAAAGGTAGGTGGCAGGGCTGGAGAAATGCCTCAATGGTTAGGAGTCCTTGCTTCCCTTGCAGAGGGTCCAGGTTTAGTTCCCAGCACACACCTCAGGCAGTTCACTACCGCCTATCACTCTGTTCTAGAGTATTCTATTCCCTCTGGCCTCCCCCAGCACCCGAATGCACATAGAGCGATACGCTCACACAGGCACATACACTACTCCTAAATAAAGGTAATACATCTTTGATGGTGAGTGGCATCAGGATCCCACCTCCCACTGACACACTCATCTTTCTGAGAGTATTACCTTCTGGAGCCCAACATTTATGCCCCATACCCTAAGTAAAAACTCTTGTCTGAATCAGAAGAAATAATTTACTTACAATCGGACTCTCGTGAAGTTGCTGTAAGCTCTGGTGGGAGGTCTCTGACTTACAGAATGAGGGTCATGATTTTGATTTTTTTCCTTTCCGTAGTTAGACCCAGAGGTTCCTGGGAAATAGCCATTGGCTTTGCCAGAGCCTCTGCTGCTTGTGTGAGTGTGTTTGGTTCACAGGGAGTGGCTGATATATGTTTTCAGCCACAAATGTCTTGGTGGGTCCTTTGGCTTTGTTGATAAGGGAGTGAGTTCCACATGGAGTCATGGGGCTTTGAGGCCCACCCATAGCCTCTCCCTTTAGAGCTGAGCACTAGGTGGCTGAACATCCTTAAAATTCAGGCTCTGAAGCAGGCTTCACAACATACCTGAAATGCTCCTTGAGAAATGAGGTACATTCTTCCCTGGAGAGAGCTGCTACCAATTTGCCACAACCCCGCACATTCCCTGAAGACAGCCCTCCTCATGCTGGAGCTGTGGAGCAGACTGGAAGAGAGTAACCTTAGTCATCTCAGGGAGGGAAGAAACCAGTGGACATGCATATCTCTACTGCACTGTGGACCTGGCTCAAGATATTTCTAATGCGGGGATCTTGCAGCCTCATGGGACTCAGCACCTAAGGCAGCAGGTGGGGGTTTTCCCATGCAGACAGCCCATCAAGGTCTTGGTTAGATAACTTACAGTTCACTTATGCATCTGGTAAGCACTTGCTATATGCCTAGCTCTACAGAAGACAAGGTCAGATGCAAAAAAAAAAAAAAAAAAAAAAAATACAACTCAGCCCCTTAGTCCTAAGAAATTTCCAAATAGTATGGTCTGGGGAAAGAAAATATGCCCAAATGATAATATATACAGTGATCAAAGAAAGATCTTTTTGGCTCAATTCTGACCTGGAGTCATAAGTATTTCTATGGCCTCTGAGAAGGGCTTCAGAGGAAGCAGGAAGCATGTGAACAGTGCTTTGTGGAATCATGGCTTAGAGTAGTTGTTAGGTAGTAGGTGGAGATAGGACCAGAGTTAGCCAAAGAGAGCTAGGGTATGTTGGAGTGGCCATAGCCATGGGATGAGGTGGAAACAAATCATGCTGGTTCGTGATACTATCACAGACCTTAGGAAGGAAGGCTCAGTGAGCACAGAGATTAAGGGAGGAGAAACTGAGGCACAGGCTTCAGAGCAAGGGTTCTTGTTTGTCCTGACTTCAACAGATGGCCCATGTAATATGTTTTACTTTATTGCATTAGCTTGCACAGCAACTCTATAAGGGAAGTAAATTACTTTGTCAAGGCCATACTGGAGATGGAGATAAATCTGGGTCCAGTGGTCACTCTAAAGCTCACATTCACCTTGCTACCAGCCTTTCATAACATGTCATTTATGCTGCTCTGGTCTTGAAGGCATTAAACTTTCAGGGGAGCCAAGCTTGGATTCTAATGGCAGGGAATGGATTTGATAGCTGGAGAGGTAAGTTGCATGCAGGGTACGCTGTCACTTGAGGAGGTAGTCATAAGAACAGCAGAGCTGGTTTTCCTGATTGTGTATCTGCTTCTCTAATTACTAAGCTCTTCTCAGGGAGCTAGTCCCTAGATGAGACTCTTTCCCACTGTCCGTGTGGGAGGAGATGCTAGACTATGTGTGCAGGGTTGATCAGAAAGGCTAGCGTGCTTCCATGGCTTCCACCAGAGGGCAAGGACCTGCTCTGCCCTGCACAGACCTTGCTGGGATATTGGATTCTCCGAGCAGTGGCCCAGGGATGAGGGCCTCTAGGTGATTATGTTTACAGTTGTTCAAAGCCTAAATCTGCCTCTTCAGTCCAAAAGGGTCTTTTTCAATTTCCACTGTCTGGGGAAGTGTCCTGGGTATTAACCACATGTCTGCTCTGCTTACCTTGACATACTAATGTCACCTTCACCTTCGAACTCAGGTTTTCCCAGCATCTCTGTGGAAGCAGAGGTGGGAAGTGTGCCTGGGAAAAGACTCATTGGCAGGGAGTTAGGGACAACTTGGGAGAAGTGGAGACAGGCAGGAAAACGGATGCACCTGAGTAAGCCCTGAAGACATTCTGGGCACAGGAGACAAGCTCAGCCTCTCCAGGACCAACTTCCTCTTTCTGCGGTGGGGTAGAGTGAACCTCCAGCCTCATGCATGTGGGGCAAGCACCCTACCCCTGTGCCATTCTCAAGTACATCACCAACTCTCTTTTTACTCTATAAGACCTGGTCTTACTATTAATAAATTCCCAGACTAGCAATTAACTCATTTGGTAGCCGAGGCTGGCTCTGAATTTGCATCAGGCATTCAAGTACCTGGGATAACTGGCCTGTGTCTCTGAAGTCAGTTGTGTGTGTGTGTGTGTGTGTGTGTGTGTGTGTGTGTGTGTGTGTGTGTGTGTGTGTGTGTGTGTGTGTGTGTGTGTGTGTGTGTGTGTGTGTGTGTGTGTGTGTGTAACCCAGGGCCTTATGACAGGTACGTTACCACTGCTATATCCCCAGCCCTAGCACGAACTTCTCAGGAGACTCCTCCTTCCCACATCTGATCTGCTGATCCCCTCTCTGCTGTGTTGACTCCTTATGCTCTTGTCCTAAGAGCCAAGGATCCAGGGCGCATCCACCCCTCTGATGAGCTGACACCCAGTTTTCTTGAGTTTGTTGGTGTTTTCTCCTCAAGTGAATGTTGCTGCTGTGGGGCCAGATGATCACATGAAGACACGCTTAGCCAGTGTGTTCTGGGGAGTGCTTGCTTCTTTGGCCTTTCTCTTGGTGATGCCAGAGTAGAAAGGACTGAACAGTGATGAAGTCTCTGTTCTGCCTGGCAGTGTGGACACGTGGTGGACACGTGGTGGACACGTGGCTCATTTGTTCTTTAGTTCTCTCAATAGGAATTACTGCCCTACCCTGCTAACCAAGAAGCTGTGTCTAAATTCCATGCCTGCACCTGACTTCAGCCAGGTTTGTCCTCTTTGGGCTGTGTTTCCATTATGGAAATTCTGCATCCTAGAACCTGCTTTCCATTGATAGGCTTCAAAGAGGGGGCTATGGTGGGGTTGCTGTTGTTTATAGCTTTAAAAAAATAACTGATTTTTTTTTTTTAAGACAGAGTCTAATAGTGTTGCCTAGTTTGTTCTCAGATACCTGGGCTCAAGAGGTGCTCCTGAACTATGGATGTGTATGCCTGTGCTCCTGGCTTTGAGTTATTTTTAGAAAGCTGTGAAACACAGTTGCACAGGGTTGCACAGGGTATCTTGGACTGCACAGGTGATGTCTTTGTAGATACAGAGAGTACAGTGAGTCCCTTCTCTCTGAGGAGTGTGCTTTCTCTGACAGTTTGAGTCTGAGATCAGGGCTTGTCTGTTTCCAAAGTCAGCTTCTGGGACAGAGTTTTTTAGGTTGTTATCTGGGACATCAGCTATTTCTAGAACACCTAGGAACTTGGTTTTTAAAAATATAGGGCTGAACCAGGTATGATAATACATACCTGTGGTCCTTGCTTCTTAGTGGGCTGAGACAGGAAGATCATGTGAGCCTATAAATTAGAGGCCAGTCCACAAAACATAATGACTTAATACCTTTTTTATTTAAAAAAAAAAATGTGGCACACACCTTTAATCCCAGCACTTGGGAAGAAGAGGCAGGTGGATCTCCGAGTTTGAAGCCAGCTTGGTCTATAGAGTGAGTTCCAGGAGAGCCAGGACTGCACAGAGAAACTCTGCATTGAAAAACAAAACAAAAAAAACTTTTTTAAAAAGGTGGGCATGGTGGCTCATGCTTTAGATCCCAGCCCTGAGAGGCAGAGGTGGGTGGATCTCTGTGAGCTTGAGGTCAGCTTGCTTTACAGAGTGAGTTCCAGGACAGCCTCCAAAGCTTCCCATAGAGTCTTTGTCTCAAAGAACAAATAAACTTCAGATCCTGGCATGACCCATGCCTATAGTTCCAGCATTCAGTACAACAAAGACAGAAGATTGCTTAAAGTTCAAAGCCAGCCTGGGCTACATAATTCCAGGCTGGCCAAAGATATATAGACCCTGACTCAAAACTAAATAAATAAAAAAAATGTAAAGCAGGGGCTGGAGGTCAAGCAGCCAGGCTTCAGGACCTGAATTTCCATGTAGTAGAAGGGGAGGACCCATCGCAAACTGAGCTCTGACCTCCACACATACACTACAGGATGCACACAAATAAATATGGTTTTTGTTTGTTTGTTTTAAGGGCAAATCTGGAGGTATCTACTGAGTTAGCACTTTTGAGCGCAGAATCCTGGGCTCAAGCTCTGGTGTGACTCTTGTGCACACGGACATTTCAGGTCTACCATTCAGGAATAGAGAATACTAACTCCAGCTGTGAGCTAAACCACTGGGGAACTTTGAAAATGTACATCAGTGCTTGAGTCCCATGCTTAGAGACTCTGACTTAGTGGATAATATTTATGCATTACTCTCTTAGAACCAAACAAGCAATTCCTTAGGTGTTTTTAAAGTAAGGCCAGGGTTGAGAAAGATTGCCTCACATTTGTTTTGAGACAGAGTTTCATCTATCCTGGGTTGTTCTTGGATACCCAATGACTTTGGGTTTGTATCTTCCTGCCCCTGTCCCCTAGTCTGGCATTATAGGGGCATCTATATCTGGTTTCTGTGGTACTGGATGGAGCCAGCTTCATGAATCAAAACAAGCACTGTACCACCTGAACCTCCCTCAGAAGTGGTGGTTCTCTAAGTGTGGTCCCCAACCAACTACAGCAGCATCTGGGAATCTCTTAGGAATACCAAATCTTGAGTCCTGCTCCAGGCCTGCCTCTGGTATGAGTCTTCCAGGTGATTCTGACGCTGAAGTTGGAGAGCCATTGTAGGAATTCTGATGCCAGACTTGGGTGCAACTTGAGGTAAAGCAGTTGTCTAGTATACACGAGATTCTGGGTTCAGTTCCCAACCCTCTAAGGCCTGGGTGTTTTCTTTTCTTCCTATGCATTTCTTTAATGTGTCTTGAGTGTGTGATTGCGTGCGTGTGTGCATGTGTGTGTGTGGGGGGGTAAGGCTAGAGGTGTGTGTATGTTGAGGCATACGTGTGTAGGGGCTGGTTTTCCCCTTTCACCATGTGGATCTCAGGATTCAGCTCAGGTCCTCAGGTTCAGTGGCAGCACTGCCCACTGAGCCATCTTTTCCAGGGCCAGTTATAAGCATTTGGGACCATGAGTCATGGATGTCTAGTTACACCGCACAGGTGGAGTGAAATTCAAGGACTTTACGTGGAAAATAATTGTTAGAAACGAGATGGGGGCATGAGCAACTCTAAACCAAGCTTCCAGGTGTTACAGAATGTGGCCAGGGAGGTAGGGAGAAGCAAAGCTGATAAGGTCTGTTCTTCAGAGGCAGGTGGCTGGGAAGTTCACACACCAAGGCTGTCATAACTGTCGCACACCTCACCTCTGAGGTTCCCCTTCGCCAGCCCCCAGACTGTCGCTGCTTCAAGTGTCTTTGGATGTCTCACCTGTTACGTTTTGTTGTATTTGCCTTTCTGTTTGGAACAGATTAAAAATAATGAACCTTTGATCAACGTGCTTTACAAAGTGCTGAAGAAGTCAGCACGGGGCTGTCGGCCCGGGAGAAGCGTAAGATGATCGGATCCGTGTCTCCAGGCGGGGCCATTCCATTGCTTCTGGCTCAGTGCCGACATCATCACTTGCTTAAGCAGTTGCTCTCCTGACGCCCCACGCTTCCTGCAAGTCATTTTGTTTGATTTTCTTTAACCCAAAGCTCTCTTCAGCGTTGTGGCCAATACATTGGGCTGAGCTGCTCATCTGTGGTGTCCTGTGGCTCCATCTTCTATGTTGCAGAGGGATGGGGAGCTTGCCTGGCTTGCCATCAGCTTGTGTGTGTCTCCATCTTCACGTGTCTGCCTCCACACAGATAGGGCTGAGCATGACTTTCTTGGGAGGGAGCAGCAGTTCCTAACCACTTTAGAGAAGCTTTAGGTGCCACTGCCTCTGCCTTCACTGGACAGCGTGCTGACATGCAGGTACCAGTCTGAAACTGGATGGCCACCCTTTGATGGTCTGTTATGCAATGTAGCCAGCTCTTGGAACATTCTGAGGGAGGCTACAGATGGAAAAAGGCGGATGTCTTGTCCTGATATCATAGAGGAGGAGTGGGATGCCCATGAACCTTGAGTCTCTTCCCATGTAGAGTTTCTTTAAGATGAATGAGTACCCAGGAACATGGTTTTTATGGAAACAGATAGTGGGGATACCTGTTAACATTTTAAGTGGATATAAGTACTGTTATCACAGAACACAATTTTAAAGGGGAAATTTAGCTGCCACATACTACCTGTGGCTATAACTGTTCATTGGAGCATTTCTTCCCCCCCCCCCCCCCGGAACGAAGCTAAGGTGAAGGACCTCTGAGCTGTATAAGAGCCTTTAGGAAGCTGATGCCCTGTGGCTTTTGACCTTTACTCCATTGGAAGCCAAACTAGCCAGTCTGATTTTGACGTGTTCATGAACTCAACAAGTATTCTCCATATCTCCTTCATATGGCAGGTCCTGGATGGGCTTTAAGGACAGAAAATACATTTTAGTCTCCACAGTGACCCCCTAATGTGGTTAATATGTCTGGAGAGGAGAGCTGGACAAACATTATTGTAATCCAACATTCTACTCACCACAGCTGGGACAGGCGTCCTGTGAGAGGGACACCCTGTAGGCACCAGGCCCACTCCAAGGGAAGTCAAGCACTTTGAGTTCCTAGCTCCCAACATCCTATAAACAGCACATTAAAAAGGATAAGAGAAGCCTACTTCTTAGAAGAGAGAGAGTGTGATTATTGAGAGAGGGAGAAGCAAAAGGTTGGATCCAGCCTCACTGAGGACACCAGTAGAGGACACACTTCCAAAGGGGAAAGCTTAATTTAGATTTTGCTTTCTAAGAATGCCTTTGTGTGTAGACACCCCATTTCTTTCTTGATGGTGCTGAATTAATGAGGCATTGCTCAGTTAGATCCTCTGCCTTCTTTAAGCATCAGAGACGTCCTCAATAAAAAGCTTCAGGGAAAGGGGGCAAAGAGATTGCTGGGGGAAATCCCCAGAGTGCACCTCAATTTGAAAGTGATTTCTAGCTGGTTAATGAGCCCAGGCCAGCTTCTCTGGAGAAGAGACCAACTCACAGCCCTCTCCTTGGGGGAGGATCGTTTCAGAGCTCCTTATGTTTAACTATGTATATACATGTATGTGCACATATTCTGACACAGGCCCCCAAGAAGTTCCATGAATGATTGCTGTGTGCCTTCCCTTATGCCAGACCTTATAATCAGGCTTTACCACAAAATAAACAAGGCCCGGCTCCCTGCCCTGCTGTGTGGTCAAAGGGAATCAGACCTCAGCTCAAAGCAAGGAAGTCATTTGATGGGGGTAGTAAGATAGCTCAGCAGTTAAGAGCACTGGCTACTCTTCCAGAAGATTCAGTTTCTGTTCCCAGAACCCACGTGGCAGCTCACAACTGTCTGTAACTCCAATTACAGGAGTTCCAACACTCTCTCTAGCCTCCATGAATACACAGACCCATGCATATGGTACACAGATATACATGTAGGTAAAACACCCATACATGTAAAATAATTACTATTTTATAAAGCCATTTGCTACTGGCTTGGACTTGCTGAGGGAGGGTGTTGGACGGTTGGGCACGTGGATGTGGTTAGTCTGAAGGAAATGATTGCCAATGGATTTTGACTCCTGATTGACACTAGCAAGCTTCTTGGGCCTTCCAGAAGAAGTAGGGAGAAAACCAGGCTGTCTTTCCAGCAGCAGTCTGTCTATCCATCCTGGGACCTTCTGCCTAGCTCATACACACTATTTGCCTTTGTTATGGTTACCCTAGTCTCCATGTCCACTGGTCAGAGCTTCAAAACAGAACAGAGATGCATTCATGATTTGAGATGCATTAAACCTGGCTTTGACTTGGCCATGGGAGCCCACATTTACATATCCAATGGCAGGAGGATACCTTAGGAAATGGAAGCATAGGGCAGAGAATTGGAATCAGCTTCTTGAGTGTCAGTGGAGTTGACTGAGGAAGTGAAATGGGATGCTCCACTGGCCTGGAAGCGCAGGGGACTTGTTTTGTTGCTTTGTTGAGATGGTAAGACAGGTTGTAACTCACATGAGTACAGCTAAGCCTTGTCTAGGTGTGAATCTGAGAACACTAGCTGGACCTGACCTGGGCCCCTTCTCCCTTTGGCTGGATCTTTTAGTAGTGTAGGGTAAGGAAGGCTGGCCTTGTCCATGGGGAAGAGAGCGTCTCAGAGACCTGAAATAAGCTGGGTAGTGGGTTGTAAACCTGAAATATTTGTCCCTATGCAGTAACAGCCTCTTGTATCCTGGACAAACCTCCGAAGACCCACAAAAATGCGTCATGCTCATTCGGGGCAAACATCTAAAACTGATAACCCTGTAACTTAAGCACCCACGTTTTCTTTAAAAAAAAGATTTCAGTTTTTCTATAAAGTCTCATAGGCATTAAGGCAATGCAGATAGTGCTCACATCTTTGCCCACTTTGTGCCATGAGCCTCCTGCCTCTGCTGAGACTTCCACCTCCATCCACCATAGGACTAACCTTCCTTCCTGACTTTTGACTCCACACACCAAGTTAATGATGAAATTGTTCCACCTCCCAGATGACAGGCCGAGACCTTCTTAAGGATCGAAGTCTGAAGCCATTGAAGATCGCCGAGAGTGACATTGATGTGAGTTACCAGGCACAGGCTGGCTCCTTAGATGCCTCCTGACCTGCCGGGGGCAGCTTCTCCACAGGGTTCCGATGGTGCTCTGGCCTTCTGCCTAATCCTGAGACCATGTCCTGTTCTCACCCCTCCCCACCTCACCCCCATCCTCTCTAATTCATTCTTGCTTGTAGGTCAAGCTGAGTGTTTTCTGTGAACAAGACAGGATCCTCCAGGACTTGGAAGACAAGATCCGAGCTCTCAAGGAGAATAAAGTATGCATCATCTTTGCATTGCTGTAGGGTGGGTGGAAGGACACACAGTCACTCTTGTCAGTGCTGGCACAGTGTTTGCACACTCTGATTAATCAACAGGAGGGGCCAGGGGTGTAGCTCAGGCCAGAGGGCTTGCCTAATGCGCCTGAAGCCCCAGCTGCCAACCTCAGTCACATATAAAGCAGGTGTGGTTAGCACACACCTATATCTCTAGTGCTTGGAAGGTAGATTCAAGGGGGAATTGGAATTTTAAAGTCATCCTCAGCTAGACAGCACTTGGTCCTGTTTAAAAACACAAAAAATAGATAAACAGCAAGTATTAGTTATTAAGTCTTTTATGTCTAGGGGTGTTCCTCAGAGACTTGTATGTGAATCTCCCCTCCTTTGAGAGATAACCCCAATGGGCTTGGTTCAGATAGGCTTGTTCTGCTCTGGCCCATGTGTCAGCCTGTGAGGATGGGCACTGGCGGGTCTGCCTTGGGAGAGAGTGGCCCTGTCACAATGGGCAAAGCCTTTCACTTCCTCAGGCAGATGGGAAGACAGGAGTGAGGTGGGACCACAGTGGGAATCTCAGAGTGACTCTTTCCCCCTTTTGTATTTTAATAAGATGTATTTATGGCGTTGAAGATCTGTGACATACATTTTCTTCCGCAAGAGCCTGCAAAGTCTTCCTGCCATTTATTTCCATATAACTTATAAGGAATCGGAAGGTTCTGCACCCTCCTTGTAGATAAGAAAGCTGAGGCATGGGAAATTTTTAGAGACTTGCCTCACGGACCAGCCTGAGCTCTTGTCTAAGGCCCTGTGTCTTTGCTCAGCTCAGCTCTGGCCTCTTTGGCCTCAATTGTTCAGTTGCTCCAGGGACAGCCCTCCCATTCTGTTGCTCTTGGCCCTCTCTGGTGCAGGACCAGCTAGAATCCGTGCTGGAGGTGCTGCACAGGCAGACAGAGCAATATCGTGACCAGCCACAGCACCTGGAAAAGATCACTTGCCAACAGAGGCTCCTACAGGAGGACCTCGTCCATATCCGGGCGGAGCTCTGCCGAGAGTCCACGGTATGTAAAGGACGAAGAGGTGACAGGCCCTTCTCCTGAGCGATGGCATGGCTGTTTTCCCATCACTCCTGCTGTTGGGCTGAATGAAGGCCAGGGGTGAGAACTTGTCACTGCTTCCTGGTGGCACGGTATCCAGGGTAACATGTCTGACTCTCCTTACCTTAGGCTGCTTTCCATCAGGATAGTTGAGGGAGACCCAGTTTCGTGGAGAATTCTTCAGGCTGTATTCTAGTCTGTGCACAATGTTCTCTAAGATGTCAGAATCTCCACTGTTGCAACTGTCAATCCAGTGCTGACATTTGTACCAGGGCAAGGAAGGAACCCATCTTGGGGTGAGGAGTGGGCAGCACAGGTAGCCAGGGTCACCTGCTCCCATCTCCTTTCCACCAGGGTGCCTAAGCCTCCTTTTCTTTTACCTAGTGGGCGGTGGGTTAGGGGTGGGAGTTCTCAAGGGGACTGGGCTGGGAGGGAACAGGGTGAGGGGGCATCTGGGGACCCGAAGTGTTTTCTTGGCCAATAGGAGATGGAAAATGCCTGGAATGAATACCTGAAGTTGGAGAGGGATGTGGAACAGTTGAAACAGACCTTGCAGGAGCAACACAGAAGAGCCTTTTTCTTCCAGGTGACCAAGAAAGGGGGTTGTCACCTCCCTCGGTTCCCTAGCCTCCTTTGAGCTCTGCCAGAAAGATACCCCAAGCTCTCCCTTGAGGATTCCTGCCATAATGAGAAGCCTCACCTCAGCTTCCCAGCTTCTTTACCATCAATGCCTAGCCCTCGGTATTTGGGGGAGGAGCTGGTCCTTTAAAGGAGCAGAGCCAAGAGGAACTCAATTGAGTACCCATAGCCACCTCTAGGGCACTTTGGAAGTCCGGGGCAAATTTCTCTTAGATTACCTAGACAACAGTTAGAAGTCCAGTCTGTTGGCCTGAAGAGAGTGTGTGGATTCAGTCCCTGGAGGCTCCTCTTCCCTTATTTATGCTCATTTGCCTTTCTGGAGGCTAGCTAGGCTGAGTGATTCCCATCTCTGTGGCCCCTGACCAATTTGGAAAAGGTGGCTTTAGCTTAAAGGTCAGGCCATTCTAGCTGCCTATGTTCTCCTATTGTGGTAGGCATCGGGCTTCTGTCCTAATCTCAAAATTTAAAATGGGAAATAGCCTGTTTTCCAATTTTGCTTTAGATCTGTCTCTATTTTTTGGGACATAGATTCCACGTATTTGAATCAGCAAATGTTCCTGGAGGTTTCTTGTGCACGGGGCAGCATGCTATGCCACTTTGAGAGCTGGGCTTGCTAAATGACCATGGAGTTATGATCCACTTGATGCTAGGAAACCAAGGAACTTCTTTGGGAACCCCACCCCCACCCCAGCCCCCCACACACTATCCTCTACTCACTCAGGTGGTTCTGGGAGAGCAGCCCAGGACACTGTAGACTCTTGCCCCTGGTTCGGGATGACCTTAGAATCCCCGGAATATGCCTTTCTCCTGCTGTTATTTCCCTCAATTCCCTTCCTTTGAGACACCACCCTGCAGTAGGTAGTATAATGGCTTGAACATGCTAACATACTAAGCGACTGCTGTCGGTTAAATCTTCCCCATGGTTGTTTCTAGTTGTCACTGAGTTTCATCATGCAGCCCACGCTGGCCTCCAACTATGTAGACCAGGACTGCCTCTGCCTCTTGAGAGCTAGAAGTAAGGGTATGCGCCATCACACTTGGCACCCCAACTTCCTTTAAGAGTTCTCTTGAGCAGTGGTAAGTCCATTCACATGTTGTGCAGCCGTATTTTGGAATTTTCCATTTTGTGAAACTGAAAGTCTGTTCTCTTACCCTCCCCCTCCCTGGCCCGGGCTTCTCTGTTCTCTTTCCTGTCTCCGTGACCTTGACTAGGTGTTGCATATGTCATTAAGTTGAGTCCTATGCTGTTCAAGGCAATCTATTTAAAGGTAGGTAAAGTAGGCTAGTTGAGTTGGTGAACACTGCTCCCAGCATTCCTCACTGGTCTGCTTCTCGAGGAGACTTTAGATAGGCTTGGTACTTGCCCTGGCAGCTTTCCAAAGGTTTTCACTACCCCTATGGTGAGGGACTCACTGAAAAGTTATCACAATTCCTCAGAAGAAGAAGAGTTCTAGTGAGGACCAAGAAGATCCTGAACCAGCCCTCTCCCCCCCCCCCCCCCGCCCCCCAGGAGAAGTCGCAGATACAGAAGGATCTATGGAGGATTGAAGATGTCGTGGCAGGCTTGAGTGTGAATAAAGAGAACTACAGAGTCCTGGTGGGATCTGTGAAAAATCCAGGTGAGGCAGAAACCATCTTCCTGAATGTGGGGACAGAGTGAAGCAGATGGAATCTCACCTGTGCACCGAGAAACAGGGTCTTGATTCCACCCTTGTATTGTTTCTGTCCATTCCCTCAGAAAGGAAAACGGTGCCTTTGTTCCCTCATCCGTCCGTGCCTTCACTCTCTCCAACCGAGAGCAAGCCGGCCCTGCAGCCTAGTCCTCCGACCAGCCCCGTGCGGACTCCTCTGGAGGTCCGACTCTTCCCGCAGCTGCAGACCTACGTGCCATACCGACCTCACCCACCCCAGCTGAGGAAAGTGATGTCCCCTCTTCAGTCACCAACCAAGGCAAAGCCTCAGGTGGTAAGCTGTGGCAGCTAGGGGCTGAGGTCATGCTGTGTGACACCCTGCAGAAAGAAGGAACAGAAGTCTGTTCGCCTCATATAAGGCACAAACAGCAGATCAAAGAAATGACTCCACCCAAGTACTTGGTGATCAATGAGTGTACTGGGCGTCCTTTAGTAGGGGTGAAGTGTGATCTATAGCAATGTGACACCCCAACACTAGCATCATTGCAGAGTCCACCCACCCCAGCCTGGTTAATGACTCATAAAAGCCACATTGGCCAAATCACTGTTTTTAATCCATCTTGAGTTCTTTTTCCCCAACCCCGATGTGAGGTACAGACTAGAGCAGCAGCAACAGGAGGCCAGTACTGTAGCCATTTAGTCCCCAGGAATCACACAAAAGCTTATATCAACTGTAAGCTGTTTGGCCTGTGTCTCAGGCTTATCACTTGCTGACTCTTACTCTCATCCATGTTTAGCCACGTAGCTTGATACCTTTGCTCAGTGCAGCATTCTCATCTTGCTTCCTCTGCATCTAGCTGGCATTTGCTCTGCTCTTCTTCTTTCCAGAATGCTCCTGTCTGGTCACCCCACCTCTACTTCCTGTCTGCCTAGCTTCTGGCCAATCAGCATTTTATTAAGTCAATATTTATGATGACAAATATTTACAGTGTGCAAAAGCATAGTCCCACAGCACATAAAATATTTTTTAAAGAAGGATCCAGGGTCTGGAGTGATGGCTCGGTGATGGAGAGAACTTGCTGCTCTTACCCGGCACCAATGTCAGGTGGCTCACAACCATCTATAACTCCAGCTCCACAGGTCTGAAGCCTGTGGTTTCCAAAGACATTTGTACTCGTTTGCACATACCTACATGACAATCCATGAACCTATATATAATGTAAAATTTTTATTATAATATCCATTTGAAAATGACATTAAAATGTGTTGGTGATGGGCTAGAGAGATGGCTCAGAGGTTAAGAGCACTGACTGTTTTTCCAGAGCTCCCGAGTTCAGTTTTCAACATGGTAGCTCACTACCATCTATAGTACATGCCAGTGCCCTCTTGTGGTGCACAGTTCAGACATACATGCAGCAGAACGCTGTATACATAATAAATAAACCTTAAAAAAAAAAAAAAAAAAAAGACTAGCGGTAGTGGTGCATGCCTTTAATTCCAGCCCACAGGAGGTAGAGGCAGATGAATCTCTGTGAGTTTAAGACCAGCCAGACCTACACAGAGAAACCCTGTCACAAAAACGGGAAAAAACAAGAATGTGTCAGTGAACAATAATCAGGGTACCATCCTTGATATGCCAACGCTCAGGCCAATGAGCAGAGCCGGAACAGTACAGAAGGCCTCCACCTGCATCCCCTCTCTTGTCCCTAGTACTTGGCTTCTGTGTAATTCCCTTAGCCTTTTCTTTCCTTGACTTCCTGTTTTTGCATCCCTGAGCGAGCACTTGAATTATGCCAGGATAAACAGCTCTCCATATCTTCCACACTGTGCCCTTCATTTATTACAGACAGGGGCTCCACACTGTTGCTTGACTGATTCAATTTACTATTATTTTAAAAACTAGTAATGGTCCCAGCGTGGTGGCACATTCCTTTAATGCTGACAGAGGCATGTGGATCCCTTGAGTTCCAGGCCAGCCAGGGCTATACAGAGAAATCCTCTCTCAAATACCTAAATGAAAACAAAAAAATAGGAGTGGGTAATTTCAAAGAACACAGAAACAAGAGCCACAAAGGAAGTGTCTTTAAAAATATGTCCCCCTCCCACCCTGTCTCTAGCCACAATCTCCAATCTCAGACAATGGGTATTTTGTTTTATCTTTCTGGAGAGCTTTCTAGACACCGGTAATTCTGATGCCTTGTCAAGGTTGGGAACTGCTAGGAAGCCTGTGCCTGTCTAATGCAGGTAGCTCACCTTTTGTCCAACAATGAAGTATGTTGCTTTCAAGGCCTGCTGATAGAGGCCCAGCTGGTAAAGGATGACCTGAGTTAGCTCCCCCAGGACCCACATGGTAGAAGGAGAGAATCAGTTCCCACATGTTACTTCTGACCTCCATTTGCATGCCAAGGCATGTATGGGTCCACACATATGTAAACACAGACACACTTTCAGACGCACTAAATAAAATGTGAAATAAAAAATTCAAAGAATTCTGGTGACTGTTTGCAAAACCAGCCTAGACTCTTTCCTAAATTCTTTGAAATCCTGAAATACAAGGTCAAACTGGAGAAGTGAAGGAAAAGTTATGGAGGAAGGCAGGCAGTGGGGATGCGTGCCTTTAGTCCCAGCACTCAGGAGGCAGAGACAGGCCAGTTCTCTGAGTTCAAGGGCAGCCAGGGCTACACAGAGACACCCTGCCTCTAAAAAACAAAATCATGACAATCAGGCATTGTCAAGCATGAGGAAGCCAGAGCCCCTAAGAGCCAGCCAAGCACATTGAGTATCAAGGAGACTAGTCTTGTTCCCTGTCTCCCAGGAAGTGAGTGGCAGTGCAGATGCCTCTCCTGCCTGTCTGTCAGTCAGATCAGGGAAGAAGGAGAGAATAAGAATGTTCATTCCCAAGAGAAAGAGCAGAAGGGTGCAGACTGGTGAGCAGATCTCCACACAGAGAACCCAGGTCCATGAGCCCAGCCACTGAGTCGGCTCAGGCTGAAGACAGGTGGGGCTGGTAGATGTCTGTTATCATCTCAGAAGAGATGGTCAGGCTCCTCCCTCCCCTGCAGTACATGCCGAGGAGACAGGGGTCATTTGACACTGCCAGGAATGTAGATCCAGGACACCAAGTGCTGAAGCTGGGGACACACTGTCACTGAGTAACACTTTGAGACTAGAAAGCCTATTGGATCAAGAAGAGTTGGAATGGAGGTGGTCCCCCCCCAACGCTTCCGTGGCTGGGGTGGGTATGTGGCTCTGAAGTAGTGCCCTGTGGCAGTGCCAAGTAACAGCCCTACTCTCCTCTTCAATTCCATCCCGCTGGACACGCGGTCTGGTTCTCTTTCTGAACAGGAAGACGAGGCACCTCCCAGGCCACCACTTCCTGAACTCTACAGCCCAGAGGACCAGCCTCCAGCTGTGCCACCTCTGCCGAGAGAAGCCACCATCATACGGCACACATCTGTGCGGGGCCTCAAGAGACAGTCTGATGAAAGGAAGAGAGACCGGGAGCAGGGCCAGTGCGTGAATGGTGACTCAAAGGTGAGCTGCAAAGATAGCACGTCCGCTGAGCGGGAAGGGTCATATAACACGACCGACTTCATAGCCTCAGACTCTGTCCACAGGTAGAGCTCCGGTCCTATGTCAGTGAGCCAGAGCTAGCCAGCCTCAGTGGGGACGTGTCTCAGCCCTCCCTGAGCTTCGGGGGCTCTGAGAGCAGGTACCAGACACTGCCAGGAAGAGGTAAGGAAGACCCTCTGTGAGTCCTTCAGGGGTTTCATAGTCTACAACACCGTCTCTATCTGGGGTAGATCCTGGCCTGACTTCCTCGCACTCACAGCCTAAATCTCTCCCTCTTTTCTCCTTGAGAAGTCTGTGTTTCTTCCCTTTTCTGTCTCCAGGAGCAACAGCAGTGATTGATTGCCCTAAAGTCCTACACTGTTGAAGTGTTTTATGAGCCTCATATCCAACAGTGCTGGAAGCAGGTGCTCTTATGACCCATTTTAGAGATTAAGAGACTAATTTGGGCTGGAGAGATAGCATAGTGGTTAAAAGTGCTGGTTGCTCTACCAGAAGACCCCAGTTTAATCCCCAGTATCCATGTGGTGGTTCACAACTGTCCATAACTCACTCATGTATGTGGCATACAGATGTGTGTGTGTGTGTATCAGCAAAACACTGATAAACATAAAATAATAAATAAGAAACTGAGGGTAAGAGAAATTAAATAAGTACCAGTTAGCTGACCACAGAGGAAGCCAAGAATCCCAGACCTCTGGCTCCAGATCACTGCGGACTGCAGGCTGGGGTTCTGGGACATGCCAACACCGAGGCCACGTTAGATCTGGGTCAGCCTGAGCTTCAGGGTCCCAATGCCTCCTTCACTGGGCTCCTTGCTTATACCTAGCTGGATTCCCTATGAAACAAGGAATGAAGGTTCCTGTAGCCAATTTCCATCTGAAGCAGAACTTTACACAGCTGTGCAGGATCAAAGGCCACCCTCAGACCAACCTCCCTCTCTTCCTGGGGCCTGCCTCATTGGCTCAAGGAGGAAAGAGCAATTCAAGTGGGTTATTAGTGGAGCCCTCCTGGCCCTCTAAAGAGTAGGGGTGGCTATGGAGGGCTTGGAGAGTGTCCAGCCACTCCACAGATACACCTGATTCTTCCTTCCTTGCTAAGGGCTCTCAGGCTCCACGTCCAGGCTCCAGCAGCCATCCACCATCGCTCCCTATGTCACACTCCGGAGGGGTCTGAATGCCGAAAACAGCAGTGTGACCTTCTCTGTAAGTGGAGGGACTCACACTCAGTAGAAGGGGCCCCGGGATGGTCAGTGACCAGTGAGCCTTAGGGAACTTAGGGTTCTGTCACCCCTGCTCACCAAGAAGGCCATTACCTTGCTATTTTCTGATGACTACCTAGCTTGTCAGGGAATGAGAAGTTGGAGAAGCCTGTACCCTACATCCACCCTAGAGTGCAGATTGTTGGCCCATCTACATAGACCCAGCCTTTGTCTGCCTCTGCCTAGAAAACGCATTGGGGCAAAGGGCACTGTGTACTGAGAGGAAGTGATTTTCTGTGGCTGAAATGAGCCCATATAGCATATTACAAAGAGAGGCTAAGCAGGCAGAGGACAGAGGCGTAGTTCCATTGGTAGAGCGCTTGCCTAGTATGTACAAGGCCCTGGGTTTGATTGATCAGTACCCAGCACTGCAAAAATCCAGGTCTGATCGCCAATATCTGTAATCCTAACACTTGGGAGGTATAGGTAGGAGGATCAGGAGTTCAAGCTTATCCTCAGCTACATAGTAAATTTAAGGCCAGCCTGGGCTACCTGAGACTGTTCTAAAAGCAGGAAGCAGCCATGCTTCCAGCCCCATCCACTCTGTGTCTCATCTCCTCCTCAGAGACCCAAGAGTGCCTTGGAGCGCCTGTACTCAGGGGACCACCAGCGGGGCAAGATGAGTGCCGAAGAACAGCTGGAGCGGATGAAGCGACACCAGAAGGCCCTGGTCCGGGAGCGCAAGAGGACACTGAGCCAAGGAGAGAGAGCAGGCCCACTCTCAGCCCGATACCTCAGCCAGACACTGCCTGGAGATCTTGGCTCAGTATGTTAGACGGGGCTGGGACAGAGGCCAGAGTTTCCCCCAAGTTTCTCAAGAGTACAAATGTCACCTCCTAGGGTGACCTACCTGGTTGAAAGAACCTCCTGAGGGGCTGTTTATCCACAGCCCTAGCTGCACGTGTGAGCTGGCCAGAAGATGACCCGGAAACAGAGAGAGAGATAGGGAGGATCTAGCAACAGAAGCCTCACCCATTGTCCAAGCTAAGTGGGAGGGGCCTCTCAGCAGAATTAAGGACTTGAGAATGTAGAGTTCAAGGAGAGGAAGAAGGTGAGGTAAGGGATGATGTGCAAGTCAACCATACAGCCTTCCAAACTCCCAAGCAGATACTAGAGCCAGGGGAGGCAACTGAATAAGGAAGAGTTGTTGCTTTCCTGACCTGAGGTGCTCGTGGTCTCCCACAGCCCGCAAAGCTGAGGCCTCAGGTACTCAAGAGGGCTGGGGATACCGGTGCTGCCCCCTGGTGGCTGGCGCTGTACCTGCCCACGGTTGCCTTGGGCCCATAGTGGGGACACTCCATTTGGCTTTTGGGTCTGGAGCCCTCAGTTCCCCAGCCCTCTAGCCTGACTGCTCTCCCTAATTCATTGCACAAGCTCTTTTTTCGCTTCTAGTGTCGCCGCCGCTCATTGCCTCTAACCCTGCCTGATTGTCTTTACAGACGCTCTCCTTGGCACTGGGCCTTCTCTAACCAGCCAGTGCTGTCTCTGACCAGGCTTGTCTTAGCCACTGTCTCCCGAGCCTAGCAGGCATCCCTAGGTGTGGCTTACCTTCCCACTGCCCTGCTTTGTGTAGGCCAACTGACTGATAATGCATTCATCCCAAAAGTTGCTCCTTGAGGACCATGATCATTAGCAGAGGTCTGGGCACTGGGAATTTTATCAGATTCCATGCCTTGCACTGGACAGTAGATGTGAGCATTAGAGAGTGCACATGTAAGTTCCACAAAGTCCGAGGCCATTTGCTTTTAATTATTTCTCCAATCTCATCACACAATTCTTTATGGAAAGGCTTTTGCAGTTCAGATTTAGTAACTTGGATGGCAAAGTAAACTGTTTTCGGAGGGCCTCTCTGCAGCTGTTTGCCACCAAAGGACTGGAATAATGTCTTTAAAAGCTATAAACCCATTACCTTTTAAGCTTTATAAGTACCATTCTATAGTCTGCTGTCTGAAATGCAGAGAGTATCTCAGAAGCATAACTCCAATAACTTGTAATTTTTCTTTGGAAAAAAAAAAAAGGCTTGTGTAAGTCTCATCAACGCCAATAAACATATTGCTTCCTATGACGGATTGGCGTGGTTCTTCCCCAGGGCACTTTGCAGAGTGTGGTGAACTTTTGCTGTTTGTGGAAACAATCAGGCTGGGTTTAAATGAGGACTTGTCTCTGTTTGAGACAAGTGAGCACTTGTGAGCGTGTAAGAAAATGTGTGCTTTCCTTGTGAACCATTTATCCCTGAACTTTAATTGCCTAATTCTCCCAACTACAACTGGAAAACAACCATCAGACACAATTCTATTGGTTTGACATGGAGAACTTGAGCTTGTGCATGAATGTGTGGACGTGCTGATGTGGCTGGCGGTGGGCTTAGGGTAGGGGTGGGGTGTGAAGCATCTGTGGCTGCTAGGGCACTGTGAGGTGAATGGAGTGAGACAGAGGAGATGACTTTCATCTCTTAAGAGCAGCCCCTTGTTCTGGCGTGAACAGGAAGCCATCTTGGAGCTGGCAGACATGCTTGGGTAGGTTTTTCCCTCTTATGAAAAGACAGTTGATATAAAGTTGCCACCATGAAACAGCCTTGGAGCAATTGCATCTGATCCCACATTTACCTTCAGCTTTACGCTGTTTTCTAGTTTAAGGGAAACGTCTTATGTCAAAGGGTTGCCATTTTCTGCAGCCATTTGCTACACTGGCCACCAGCCAATTCCTTGGAACTGACTGGCACTCTCTAGCCCTACTGGGATGCAGGTTCCCCACTCTGAGTCAGCCCTGCTGAGAATGCCTTTTGAGATGTCGTCCCCAAGAGCTTGACAACTGTAAAGGACTTGTGTTTCCCATAGTTTGTGTTCCTGGAATGTATGGCTCCTAAACTAAACCAGAAGGCCTTGGGGAGGGGAGTTTGGATGGGGCCAGTGCTGAGGTCACCCTTTATACCCAGGAATGTGTTAGGTACCTGTGGACCACTGTGAGCATAGTTGTGGGTCTTCCACCAGTACCCTCAGGATGCACATTTGAACACTCTGGGTCTTAGATCAGAACACAGCCAGCAGTGTGGAAGAGGCCACAGGACAGACAGAAGGCCCAGTTTTCAGTCACACACACGCAGCTCCAACACTTGCTTTAACATCTCAAAGGTCCATCTTCTCATGGACACCAGACCTCAGGGCCCTGTGTGGCTTGTTGATGAGTTAGGAAGTGAGGTTAACCCTCTCCTCTGTTGCCAGTGGAAGCGGGAACAAGATTTTGACCTGCAGCTGCTGGAGCGGGCTGCTCAGGGGGACAGAAAAGACAGAGAAGATGGCTGGCTAAAAGTGCAAGCCACGCCCGTCATGGAGTTGGACCTAGAGCCACAAGACTATGACCTGGACATCAACAGAGAGGTGAGGATGGAGGTTCTTTCATACTTCGAAGAAGATTGCTAGCCTGACATGCACTGTCCCCTAGCCAGGGCTTGACTTCCCTGGGGACCAACAAGATGGGTAGGTGGATAGTGGCTTGAAAGCATAAAGTCAGTGTTTCTATTCATGTTTACGCCTATTTCTATAATTGGGAGCAAACTGTGCCCCTGTTCCCTTAATGGTGATGTGAGGAGGATTAAGTGACTCAGCATGTTCCCAAGAGGTTTAGAAAATGTCCTCTGAATCATTAGTTAGTGGTGGCCTTTGCAAATGGCCCATTAGACAGACTAAAGTTATACGTAATGTGAAATACAGGACTAGTCTGAAAAAATCACATTTCTAGCCAGGACCGATGTCAATTTTGGTTTGAATTCTTCTGGTGCCCTCTGGTGGTGCACTTACCTCATGACAGGGCAGGTCTAGGAAAATAAAGCAAGAGAAAGGAGTCGGTCTCTAGACATCCCTGTTCACTTTTGGTCTGAGGGCCGGGTCTGCAGCTGCTTTGGTCCTTTGCATCCCTAGCTCTGGGATGGCGCACAGTAAGCATGTATAAATGTTTGCAGATGAAGACTGCTATGTGAATTTTCAGTGTCCCCAAACCTTTCTACAGAGACGTGGCCTACTGCATTTTCCCCATGTGTAGGATGAGTTTGGCTGGAACTCTTAAGTATTCCACAGATCTGTTTGACATGAGATAGCCCAAACTGCCCTTTCGGGGGTGGGGGGGGGTGGCCACTACTGTAGGGTGTGTGTGTGTGTGTGTGTGTTAAAACCTGGGTCTCACACATGCCAAGCACACAGAACCAAATACTCAGCCCTTCTGTTCTCAAAACACAGGGCAGATCCATTTACGAGTTGGTTAAGCTGATGGTTGGGGTTTCATGAGGAAAGGGGGTTTTAGAACAAAGAACAGTGTAGGTAAGTTGATGCTTGAGATCCTGCATTCTTGATTCTTGCTCCAGCAGCCAACAAGGCCAGCCTCCTGCCCCAGGCCTTTTCTCTTACAACCTAAACAGTGGCAGCCAACAATCCAGGCTTTTTCATTCACAAAGAACCTCATGTGCTACCTTGGCAATGCAAAGATGCCCTCTTGTGTCCTAATTGGCCCGCTGGCCCAGGAAGAATTGTCCCTCTTTATCCCTAACCTAAATCCTGCGACATTGTAACTCACTTCCTTCCTCTAGATCTGTCCTGGTGAGGATAACTGATATTTCTTAATACCTTTCAACTAAGGGAAGGGCCTTGTGGGTTCAGTTCTGTTACTGAGAACTCAGTCAAGAGCCAAAGAAAACCACTTTGAGACCAACTAGAATACATTTTTAAAAATCACAGTCTCAAACGGTCCTAAAAAGTGTGGACAGGGGTTTTTTCAGAGCTTTAGATCACCGTTTTAAAACAGGGACTCCGACCGCTCGATACTGGTAAGATTGCCTTTACATTTATTGATTTATATATTTGTTTGTTCAAAACTTAGTGTGTATATGCATGTGTGTGCGACCTGTGCTCACTCACTGTCTACTCTTGAGACCAGAGGGCCAGAGAAGAACCTGTAGAATTGGTTCTTTCTCACTATGTGGGTCCCCAAGACCAAACTTGGGTCATCAGGCTTGGCAGCAAGCCCCCTTACCTGCTGAGCCATCTCTCTGGAACAAATTAAGCATCCCTGTAGGAAAAGGTGCTATGCTGAGTCTGTAGGTAGTATGAGGGGAGGGCTTGTCACCTAGGAACTAGAGAATCCCTTCTGCCCCTGGGTGATGCCCCCTAAGGTTAGAAATGAGGCTCCCTTAGAGCGCTTTCCCAGAGGAAAGGATGAGAGCTTTTATAAAGGTAATGTAGATATGCCTTGCAGTGTCAGGCTTGGGCCAGGAGGTAGAGCGGTAAAAAGTGGCCCCCAGGCTTCATCTGCTGAGGCTTTTATTGAGGCGAGTGTAAAATCTGCTCTGCCCCTAGTTATTAGCCAGTTGCGTACCGTTACTGTTGACTTAAACTTTTCAGTCAGTCTTGTCTGATCTATATGCCCCCAAACTGTTTGAGACAGGAAATGTTTCACTATGGTTAGGTCCTCAGTTTACCCATCAGCTTTGGTTGGTCTCTAAGCTACCAGGCCCTGGTCCATCTTATTTTGTTTGTTTGTGTGTTTGTTGTTTGGGTTTTGTTGTTTGGGTTTTGTTGTCTTTTTTAAATTTTGATACAATCTTTCTAGGTAGCCACAGCTGGCCTGGAACTCGCTATGTAGACCAGAGATACATTTGTCCCTGCCTCCCAAGTGCTGGGATTAAATACATGTGCTACCTCCCGGGCCTGAAGCACTTCTGTAGGACAGGGAGAACTCTTCCTTCTCCATGCATTGGTCCATCATTCAGACATTGTGGCAGATTTTCTGAAGGGCTACTCATCGCCAGGCCCCTGAATTAGATAGGGCAGAAGAAAGGCCCTTAGGTGTGAAGGACATTAGAGTGGGTGTGGCTGGAGAGTCGGATTGCTGGGGTTGGTCTTGAGTGTAGAGCACTAAGGAGCATGCCTTCCCGTGTGCCTCTCTGTGATGGTTGCCTTGTGGTTTTCCTTACCTTGGCCTCCAGAAAGCTGTCTAGTGTAGCAGGAAGTGCAGCGTGGCTTTGTGAGACCCAGATTCAAGATGTGGGTCCCACACCTGGTTCATTTGATGATCCTAGCAAGTTTTTTTCTCTCTGTGGACTCTGCTTCCTCACAGGGTGGGAAGGGTGGAGCAAACAGGTCTCAAATCAGAGCATCTGAGCTTACCGTCCATCTTACCACTCTGTCCTCTCTCCAGCTGTCTAAACCAGAGAAGGTCTCTATCCCCGAGCGGTATGTGGAGCCGGATCCCGAGGAACCACCCAGCCTTGAAGAATTACAGGCACGGTACCGAAAGGCTGAGAAGATACGAAATATCCTCACCCGGTCAAGGTCAGCTCTTGCTTGCTCAAGTCTAGAAATCCCACAATGCCCATCTCAGTTGACAGCTCAGCCATGGGAGACCCAGGCTAGGCTGACTAGGTTTTATTTCAAATGAATTTCTCTGATTGAAGGGGTTAGGCAGATACTCAGAAGAGAAAGCTTGCCTCAATCACCTAAAGGCTCTGGAGAATTTGTAAAGGGTCTCTGGCCAAGGTCCATGCTCTCAGATCTGTCCCCAGTGATTATGGGCCATCAAGCCAGACGTTAGTGAAGTTAGACTCAGTTGAAGTCACCTCCAATGAAGGTCCTCTTAAGATCTGTGCCCATACTCCGCTATAGATTCATAGATGGGCCCAGCCAATCCAGGAGGTGCTAGACTAGGCTTTGGGCCTGTGTTCCTCACACAAACTCCATAGATGGGGCTCAGTTTTGTCCTGAGGGCACTGGGCTTTACCCACTTCCTGAACACTTACTTAGCCTTAGGAAGTTAATTTTCTGGTCTGTGAGCTTCCCTTTCACGTCTACAAGAGGAATAGAAGCATATTCATTGTAGGTTTGGGGAGAAGTAGACGTTCTTATCTTGGAAGAAAAGCAGCCATTTCACATCTGATGCCCCCAAAGTATTGACAGACACGCCACCTGTGAGGCTGAAGGCCAGGGTGGTAAGACTCACAGCCTTCTCTCTGGTCCCCACAGCATGTGCAACCTGCAGCCCACAGGCCAGGACCGCAACAGCCTGGCAGATCTGGACTCACAGTTGCAGGAACAGGAGCGGATCATCAACATTTCCTATGCCCTAGCCTCAGAGGCCTCTCAGCGCAGCAAGCAGGTAGCAGGTAAGACTATGGGTGCCGACCTCCAGAGCCCAGTTCCTGCCTGCTGCTCCCAGTATGACTTGTCCGAGAGCCAGGAAGTAAGCAGACACTGGCAGCTAAGGGTGTGTTCTCTGTCCTGCCTAAGCCAAGGAGAAGAGGAGTTGCCACTCAGCTCCATATTTGCCAGCTCTGAGCCAAGGGGACAGGGATTATTTCTTTCCTTAGGAAGAAGGGGAAGAAGTGACCCAGAAGTAGAGATTTCTTGGTCAGGCAAAGCAAAGGGACTCCTCTGTTCTCTGCCTAGAGACCCTTGCGTGGTCCTCACGCCAAAGCCACTCACCTTGCCAGTGACCCTGTCGCAGAACGTAGGAATTGAGAATCGAGGCTCTGCCAGCCTAGCTAAAAGAATATTACCAGGGTGTAGAAGCAGCACGTGGCTGTATTGTGTCTGAAAGCTGCTTTAAGCACATGCCTGTAATCCCAGCTGTCAGGAAGCGCAGGCAAGAGGATTGCTGCATGCCTGCTAAAGGCTAGGCTAGCCTGGACTACAGAGTGAGACCCTCCCTGTCACAAAGAAAACAATAAAAGAAACCATCAGGAGAGGACCCTGGGCTCCTTCCTCCACCTGCCTCTCCCTCCCTGTGGTAGTCTCACAGTCCACTCCGAGTAGTCTGTTCTCTGCTGGAGAGGCTAGTGTGTGTGTGTATATATATGTGGTGCCCCTGGCCAGGTGAATGTCAGGGATAGACAGTCGGAGGACCCAAAGTGATGCCATTCTCCCCTGCTGGTCCTCTAATCTAGTTGAATAAGGATGAGGTCTGTGCTGGCCCTGAGGAGTCTGGTGTGGGAGTAGCTTTGACTTCACTTCAGGAGGCCCTGTGAGTAACTAATGACTAGGACAGATGCCAGACTCTGAGAGAGACCTGTTTTGTCCCCATACGCAGATCCTCCAGAGCTCCTAGAAATCCAGCCTTGTGTGTTGGTTTGCATCCATAATCCCAACTAGGGAGGCGCAGGCAGAAGGATCAGGGTTTCAGTCATTCATCAGGTTAAAGCCTAGCATGGGCTACACTGAGGCCCTGTCCCCAAACCAGTGTCTGAAGTGTCTGCTGTCCTGGTTCTGTTTAAGACACGTGGAAGGACTGAGCCTTGTGTTGCTCTGTGGCTGGAACTCAGGCAGCCCCTCTTCCTGGTGAGCCCAGAGCTCATTTTAGCAGTCCCTGTGGGACTGCCTCTCCTCACAGCTGTGCCCACTTTGCCTCCACCACAGTGGGGCTGGGGCTTGAACCCGGGCATGCCGGGCTGATCCACCAGTCACTGAGCTACCCCAGCTTGCTCTCTGGTCAATCCCTCCCACACAGCTGATGACCCCAAGCCTCACACCGGTCTGCCCTCCCTCCCAGTTGGCACCTTTCTCTGCTCTTGCTTTTTCCCCTAAATCAGAAACTGTAGGCAAGCTAAGCCTGTGGATCTGCCCCAGGATCTGGCCATTGGTTGGGGGAAGGGGGCCAGGCTACACAGTCCTGCCAGGCAGGGCATATGGTGGTATGGATGGACAGATCACTCTAACATACCGCTTGATTCCTGTGTGCTCCGTCTAGTGCAGCAGCTGGCCCTCCTCCCGCCTAAAGCTCCCCTGTCCTCCAGGTCGGTGCCACCTTACCCCCCCTTAAGCAACGGACTGCACTACACCTTTGTCTAACACCTTCCAAGTAAGAGCCCCTGCCTGGCTGTCCTGCTGCTGTGCACCCCATAGTCTAAGCATGCCCCTCCTGCCTTCCTGCCGCTGCTGAGCTGCCTGCCATGCTACCTGCTGTTGCTTCTTTCCATTGGCACCATGGCTACTGGGGTGGGGGTGGGGCTGCCTAGACAATAGGAACTCTGACCTCAGGCCTCAGTAAAGGCCGCCATCAAAATTGTTATCATGCTCGGGGGAGTTTCAAACCCTTTGACTTTACAGCATGATGTTGCCATTTATAGATTCACGCTGCAGAACTCTGCAGTTGAGGTACAAGGAAAAAAAAACTGCAAAAAAGCCAAAACAAAACAATAAAAGCTTCTCCTGTTTTAAGTAAGTTTAGGATTTTGTGTTGGGGCTGCATCTATAGCCATCCTGGCTCACATGTCGTCTGTGGGCCATAGATTGAACCTGCCTATTTCTCTTTTGGAGGCAGCTTGATGCCCCAAAGACCAACACAGGCCACACTGCCAATCTTAGGGGAAAGAGTCAGATCTCACACTTTCATGGCCTTCCCAAAGGGACTGAAGAACTGTTAGTCCAGAGTTACAGAAGACAAGCTGAGACCCCAGGGGTCTCCTCACACAGCAAGACCCAGGACTGTATCAGTCACTGAGTGCCTTAGGGAGGAGACAGAGACAGGTCCAGGACTATGGCCCATCAGAATGCTTGATATAACTCCATGAAGTAAGTGGCTGACCTGGACAGGTAAGGGAAGGAGCACCAGGAGCCAGCAGGCCCAGCATCTGGCCAGCTATGAGTGAATTCATGGTTTCTCCTGTCTATATCCTCCCCTGGACCACAGATGTCACAGTAGAGGTCCCTAAGTCTGCCTTTCTGTCACTTAGCAGAGTTTCCTTGTCTCTCCTTAACTGAGTTATGGTTAGCCTTGTCCAGGAATTAATGCACGCTAGGCATTGTGCTGAGTATCTCCTGGTTCTGGAGCAGGCATGTGTTGGGATGCAAAGCCTTTTAGTGTGAACCTACAACTTTCATTCTCTATGACTGCTGGCTAGGGGGTTCATCTTGGCCACCCCCAGAAGCTCCAGGGGTCCGAAGAGAAGGTAAAAGGGACATCACTTTTCACTGGGCCCCTCTTCAGGCCCCTGCTCCTGCTTCAGACCCAGCAGACCTTTGCCAGTCTGAGAGCTGGAGGAGGTTAGTAGGTTTGGGCCTAGCTAGGTCCTTGGAGAGTAGAGCAGAGAACTGGAGCTGCAGAACTCTGTGGAAAGCTCCAGTCATGTCCTTTGTAAAGTTCTACAGGACTTGCCAGAACCACAGTTGTATGTATGTTTTCATCTTAGAAACCTGAGCAAGCAGAGGTGCCAGAGAGAAGGTTCGTTTACCCTAGTTTTTCACACTACACACACACACATACACACACACATACACAGACACATACACACACATACTCACATACACACACATATACACACATATACACACATACACACACATACACAGACACACACACATACACTCACATACACACACACATACACTCACTCACATATACATACATACACACACTCACATACACACACACACACACACACACACACACACACACACACACCCTCGTGGCCTTGGGCAGGACTTAAATGCCGTCTCCAGAGCTCAGCCATGCCTCTTCCTTTTCCAGCAGCACAAGGAAGTTAGAACCACTCTGTTATTAGAAATATGAGAGAAGAATCAAAGTTAATAAGTAAGGAAAGAAGGTCACAGAGGCTGGGCTCGCTAGTCCTCCAAAGAGTGAAGGGCAGAGGCTGTAACTATCCCAGTGGCTTGCCCAGGTCTTGGCCTACTGCAGAGGACAAGTTCATGAACTAGAGTGAATGCAGTATGCTTCCCAGAGGGGGAAGGAACGTAGAACCCAGCACGTTGGGTCCTAGAAGAAGAACTCCCTCGACAGTGGCCACTTTGCTCTCCTATTCCATCTGCCAGCCCATCATGTGTGTGCCCAAACATGCCCACTCTGAGGACAGGAGCAATGGTTTGCCAGGCTCTCATTGTCTCCTGTGCTTTTTGCCAGCCCAGGCAGTAACAGACCCATGATCCAGTCTACAGAGGAGAAGCCTGGAGCCGGGGTCCCAGCTCAACCAGCATCTTCCTGAGATAATGTCTTCTCTGCCCCAGTGGAAACCCTTCCAGCTGAATGGGGAGCTCTGGCTGGAAGAGAGAGCAGCCCACCAAACCTGGCGGGTGCAGCACGGAGCAAGGGCTCCATTCTAACACATGCCCATTTGTTTCAGTCCAGATTCCTTTCTACAAATGACGGAAGCACTTTTGATACACAATGTGAAACATACTGTATTTTAGAATCAGAATATATTTCATAATGCTCACCTCCAGAGCTGAGCGCCTGGAATGGTGAGCCTGCAGGGTTTTGTAGCAACACATAGGGATTCAGGTACTGTAGGGGGTGGCATAGTGGGTGGGGAGAAGGGCAGGACAGGCGGGGGCCATTCCCACTGTTCACAAACCCAGAGAGCAGCTGGATTTGGGGGATGTGCTTCCAGTGGGTTCTAGCGTGAGGCTTGTTACTATGCCCCCTAGAAAATGGGAGGCAGTTGACTGCAGAGGTCAGCATCCCAAGCTGATGCCCAGCCATGGAAACTCCAACTGGATGGCCCATGTTGCCTGTCTGTGCCTTGGTTCTGACTGAGGAGCAACTATGTGTGTTCAAAAGCCATGGTTTCTTCAGCCAGTTCTCAGAAAAAAACAAAAGCCACTGTGGCATTGGGAGGTATGCTGTAGCAATAAATTCCACACTGAGTGGTGTCTGCACACAAATGCCTAACCTAACGCCATCCCTCCAGCCAGTCAGGACTGAAGAGCCTCTGCTGTCCGCTGTGGGGAAGCCTAGGACATCTTCCCTGAGACTGGTGAGGAGGGCAGCAGGGCCAGGGCACAGGACTTTGACCTGACTCCAGCCCAGCTGAGGGAGGAAGAAGTGACCATGCCAGACAGAGTGTTCTTGGTCCCTTATTTAACTTGTCTCATGATATTCTACAAACAGAAAGCACCTCCATTGGGTGGAGCCACATTTTAAATGAAAATTTGTCTTTGACTATGCTTAAAAGAAAAACACAAATCCTTGACTATATTTAGAAGTTGCTGTCTATTTTTAACTAACTCCATATGCTGCCAGTATCAACTTCGTGAAATTTGCCAAAATAAGATTTTATTTTTGCCTTTATAAGATTTTGTTGGAAAAAAGAAATGAATATTTTGGAAGAAAAAGTAATTTAAATAAAAGTGTAATGGTTTGCAAAAAAAAAAAAAGTGATGTATAGATTAAAATATTAACATCATCCGTGTCCTGTTTCTTGCTGGCTGAATTCATCTGTCGTGGATCTATGCATTCTTACTCTGTGTCAACTCTCTGTCTCCTGCTTACTGTGTTAACTTATGAAGCATCCCTCTCACTGGCAGCGCCTTGATATTTGAGTGACTTTGGAGGCCTGAGGGTTGAGGATCCTTGTCCCACCCCAAGGCAAGGAGCCTAAGGGCTATGAACCCCCATGTGGGACTGGTCTGGGCTGGCCAGCCCCAGTCTAATCCAAGATAGCTCAAGGGGTACAACGGGCCCCCATCCAACCCACACACTGCCCGTTCCAGTTAAGCCTGTTAGTGATGGACCATTGCAAACTGGATTTGCATTTAATTCATCCTGACTTGTGATTCATGCTTAAGGCAGAAGGCCAGGGGCCAGTTTGGTTTAGGAATCTATGCAGTTTCCAAGTTTCTGCATGGCCAAGGAGTGTGTTGGAGGGTTTGGACAGGCCTTCCATGTGTTTAAACTGGGAAACGTGGATTCTGAGGCATTCTGGATGGGCAGAGGAGAGAGCTGCTGTTTTAGACACTGATCATTTTTGAATTTAAAAAATACTCTTCTAGTTTTAAACATTAGCTGGAAATGTCATATAACATATTAAAACGGGGGGGGGGGGGGCGATGATGATTCTGCAACTGAATGCAGTTGGCTGAAAAAAAGGCCCACCCTACCGGGGAGCCATCTATAGGTAGTTTCTCAGCAGAGTCAGTCACACTGGCCTTGGTTTCTGTTTCACTGCTGCAGCCCTGTATGAGGGAACATGCTGCTGTTCCTAAGGTTCTCTGTGAGGGAGGAAGGTATGCACTGTTCTAGGTGAGTTGTGGCTTCAACTTTAATCTGCAGAGAGATTAAAGAGCTTCAGCCAAACTCAGTGAGAAGCACTTAACGCTCACTTTTTTTTTTTTTTTTTTTTTTTCCAAGACAGGGTTTTCTGTGTAAGTCCCACAGCTTTACAGGATGGTAGTGTCTGTATAGGAGGTAATGTGGCCTGATGCTTCTCAACCCCTTCAGAGGTTTGGCTGCCTGAAGCAACAGGAAATCATCTTGGGGCTGAAGAGATGGATCACTCAAGAGAATATTTCCTACAGAAGCACAGGGACCTGAGATCAATTTCTAGAAGTCACGTGAAAAGCAGGGTTGGTGGCATGCACCTATAATCCCAGCCCTTGGCAGATGGAGACAGGAGCACTTCTGGAACTCACTGTCTAACCTGTAGGGGGATTATATTACATTGTAACTAACCCCCCCCCCCACTGGTTTAATAAAAATGCTGATTGGCCAAAGCAGTTATTTACAATGTAACATCATAAATCCACTACACTAACCAGCCTAGCTCCCGATTCAATGAGAGATACTGTCTCAAAGTAAGTCAGGAAGAAGCAGCTAGAAAGACGGATTAGCGGTCAAGAACACTTGCTCTTGCAGAGGACCTGATTTGTTCTGGAACCCTATGTACCTCACAAACCTCTGTAATTCATTCAGTCCCAGGGTATCTGACGTCCTTTTCTGGTCTTAAAGGGCACTAAGCACACAAGCAGTGTGTATATGTACATGTAGGCAAAACACTCGTGCACATAATTATGTAAATCTAAGCAATTAAGGAAGAAACTGGACCTTCACCTTCCACGCATACATGTGTACCTTTTAATAAATATTAATCTTCCGTCTCTTCAGCAGTCAGGAACCGGAAATGGGGCCTTCCAGGATCCCAGCAGCCCCTTATGAATGGAGTTGGCCACTCTCCCTTCAGGAGCTGGGGACCCTGGATAAGTGTCTTCGGACCTTATCAGCTGACACCTGAATCCCACCACATGTACCTACACACATGTACATACAAACAGTACTTGTGCAAAATTAAAAACAAATTTATAGACTGACTGAAGAACTGAGTGACCCAGCATTTCAAAATGTATATCCATCCCCAGGGCTTTAGCAGAGTGGTAAACAGTGTGGTGTGTGTGAATGTGTTCTTATGTTTACTCAGTAATCACCTGTTCTTTGGCATGTATTTATTTCATGTGTGTGAATGTAGGTGCACGTGTTCTGGGACTCACATGTGGAGGTCAGAGGACAATGTATAGTAGTTCTCCTACTATGCAGGTCCCAGGGAATCAAATTCAGGTCATTAGGCTTGGCAGCAAGAGCCTTTATGAATTACATCATTTCACCAGCCCTGCTCACCTCTTAATTCTGACTGTAACTTGGGCCCCATTGAGGCTCATGCTGTCTTGTCTTGTCATGGCTAGAACCAATAAGATCAGCTGTCAAACAGAAACTGGGAATAAAATCTCCTAATCCCCACCTGACTTCCAGAACTGCCCGTATTTTTACCATATCCAAGATAGCATCTAAAGAAAAACCCTTTGTGAAGTAGGTGTATTGGACTGAGGGAGAAGGCCTTGATTACCTTCACATAGGCAGGGCTCTTGCAGAGTTTCCCTGGCTACTTTAGGTGGTAGCCAAAGGTCAGAGCATCTTCCACCTGTTCTCTGGGGACCTGCAGGTTCCCCTGGTCAGTGTGTGTGAAGGGGGATGGCAGTAACGGATACAGAGTCTGGCCCAGCCAGCCAGGAGCCTGTTGTGGGCTCCAGGAGTTTCCCAAGCAGCACCACAGTACCTGTGCCAAGTCCTTCTGTGTTCTCACCCAGGGTGGGAATGAAACAGCAAATTATTTGTCTAATCCACAAAATCACATTTCTGAGACATAGTAGGCCAATGCTGGGAGCCCTCTGCTTCAGGATCGGTATCACACAGGGGCTTTGCAAGGGGCGTCTCAGTTGTTCTGCAAAGAACAAAGAGTCTAGGCTGGGGAAGACAGGAAAAAAATGGCAGCCCCTCCCAGCGCGGTAAACATGCCATCACTTTGCTGCCTGCACTCAAAAGGCAAGCACTTTCATTGCCTCCCTAGCAAAAGAAACCTTTCTTCAGAGCGAGTGGCAGTGTACAAAGGCAAAGCACAAAATGTACGCACATCAGAGTCCCCGCAATTCTGTTTGAACAAGCATATTGATTGGGCCTGACCCTGTTACATTTTTTCCCTATTATTTGAAAAGGTGCATCTAAGTGTAGTGAATTGAATCAACGAGACTGAACTTTCCACAAGAACTTCTCGAGGTATTTCTTTAGTTCAAAGCGTTTGAATTTTAAAGGGCATTTTAAATATGAATCTGTTGAGTATTCTTTGCCACAGCCCAACAAGGCATGTTAAATGCAGATGAGTGAGGCTGGAGGGGGAAGCTGGGAGCGTGGGTAGAGACAGACTGCAGGGTGTGGACCAACTGTGCCTCGTGGGAGAGCCAGCCTTTGCAATGAGGGTAAACCCCAGGACGGGGAACAGCAACAGACCCTAAATGGGACCTTTCTGAGTCCAGCTTAGCCACAGGAGAGCAATCTTCCGTGGAGGACGTCTGTGTACCTCTCAGCTGCCCGCTGTCCCACATCCTTATGAAGCTGAGAAGGAACTGAGCAGACAAAGTCCCCTAGCTGAGGTCCCAGTTTGAGTCACCACAACTTGCTGATGTCCCCCAGCCCTAGGCAGACCTCTTCAGTCTGTCACACATGCTCTCTGAGCTCTGAGTTACATCTTAATCCTTCATGGATCAGGGTCTTGGGCATTTTGCTATTTGTGTGAGCCCCTTCTGTCATTCTAGCCCTGGTTCCTGGGCCCATCGAGAGGCCTCATTCTCTTCAAACATAGTTAAGAGACTCTTGGTCCATTTAAGGCTCGGGCCTTCCCTTTAAAGTTAACAACTATTATTATCTTATGTATGCTGTCTTGCACGTGTGTATGTGTGCACCACATGTATGCAATGCTGGAAGAGGTCAGGAGAGCACACTGGAACCCTTGGAACAAGAGTTACAGATGGTTGTGGGCTGTCATGTGGCTGTTGGGAGTCAACTCTTACACTGCCCATCTGTCTGCCTTCTCTCCTCCTTTTGGCCAGGTTCCTGGCTTCTTCTTAGTCTGAGTTTGTTTGCCTCTGAAGGCTTTAGATTCTCAAAGCATATTCTTCCTAGGTCCAGTGTTTAGGTTCAGAGGCAGAGTCACCCTCAGAGGATCTGATAAAGCCAGCCCTCTCTACACACAAAGAATATGGGGTATGGGCATTTCTGCAAAGTCCTTAGAGCAAAATTACTGCCTCAAAGACAATGGTCAGGGGGAGTCACTATAAAGCCAGAATCACTGCAAAACTTGGCTTTGTGCCTGTCTCTACCAAGGAATTTAGGAGCCAGACTCACTTCAGAGTAGTGCCCACCCAAGCACCCTGTCCTGCTAACCTCTAACATTGAAATTCATCCACACACTTGGTTTCCACTTTCAGACCTCCTACTGTGATCAGTGTTTCTAGGACCTCAGGGGCCAGTGAGAACAACAGTAATAAGTCTTTGTGTCTCCATTGGTCTGTCCCTCAGGGTGAGCTTTGGGACCATCCTGAAGTCCTTCCTGGGAGTCCATGGGTATCCTTCCCTGCTGAGTGCACTGCAGTCCTCCCCAACTGGCAACTTCTACTGGCTCGGAAAGTGTTCCAAGATGGCCTCTCATTCCTGCACTCCAGGAAAGCTGTCCCTTCCTGGCTTGTATTCATCCCCTCTGCCCTGCAAACATACACACACACAAGCTGCAACCCCTAAAGGTATCAGAAGAATCTTTTTATAAGTGGAGTTTTCCCAACCGGGGAGCCGCTTCCAAATTACCACACAGAAGCTTATATTAATTGTAAATGCTCGGCTGATAGCTCAGGCTTATTACTACCTAGCTTTTACATTAAATGAACACATTTCTACTAATCTATATTTTGCTATGTGGCTTGTGGCTTTTCCTGTCCTCTAGCATGTCTTGTTCCCTGGCAGTCTGATCTCCCTGCCTGTACTTTTTGCCTGGCTATCAGTTAATTAATATTCATTAACAATGACCATAATGCACAGCATCTTCTTCTTTATAAATTATTATCCCCATCCCAGTCAGGCGCATGGTGCACACACTAGGGAGAAGTTTTGTTGCTTTGGTTTCCATCTCTTGGCCCAAAGCAAGGCTGGAATGTTGCAGAGGATTCCCTCAGTACCCCAGGCCCTTTCTCTTTGAGCTTGGTAGCTGCATCAGTATCTCTCCCTGCTCAAGACTTATACCCCCTTTCAAGTAGCTACTGCTGTGCGGTCAAGCATTCAAAACTTAGTGGTTTAACACCATAATTAATTATTTGTTATGATCATGGAATTGTCCAGGCTGGGCAGATTTTCAGCTCCATATAGTAGAGACAGGCAGCAGCGGACTGTCTGAGATGGCTTTTTCACTTGGGTGGCATTGCAATGGGGATGTCTGGATAAGCTTGGATGGCTAGAATCCACCTCTATCCAAGGTTCCTTACGTGACTTGGGACTTTCTTACAACATGGAGGTCTCGGGAAAGATAGACCCCTCCCCCAAATTGTTCATCAACCTTTACACACATGTGTACATACACATTCCTTAGGGAATCTAGACTTTCAGGCCTGTAAATATCAGGCCTGAGCCAGTCATCATAGCATGTACCTGTAATTTCAGCAGTTGAGGGGCTGAGGCAGGATTGTCAGTTTTAGGCCAGACTGGTCTATATAGTGAAATTGTCTCAGGGGGCATGGGAGGTGGTATGGAAATGGTGTGTTCCATGATTTGAATAGGAAGTATCCCCTATGGGTGTCTGTGTTGAGTGCTTGTTTACCAGCAGGCAGTGCTGTTTGGAGAGTTGTTGAAAGCCTTAGGAGGTGGGCCCCAGGCCACTGATATGCCTATGTCCTTGGATTAAAACTGGTCCCTTCCTCTCTCTGTTTCCTGGCTGGCACAAGCTGAGTAGTGTGTACCACGTGCTTCCGCTACCACATGCTCTGCCTCAATGTCCACAATCTCAGAATCTGTGGAGCCAAAAGCATCAGACTGAAACCTTTGAAACAGTGAGCCAAAAGAAGTCCCTCATCTCTTATCCTTTCCTCCTCAGGTATTTGGTCATGGTGACACAGAAGGATGGTGTGCAGGCCAACCAGAGAACTTCCACTGTGTGTACTCCCGTCTCCCTCACCCTGTCAGCCTGTGGGGGGCTGGAAGACCGCTCTTTGCTGTCTTCTATGGCGAGAGGGGAACAGGCAGGCAGGGGACACAGTTGCTCTGCCTCCTGCTTCCCTACTTCTCACTATTCTAGGAGGGATGGTCCTGGGACACCTTTCAGAGACCGAGGGGTCAGGGTGAGTCCCTGGAGATATAAAGGACATCACTTGCAGAGCTTTCACTTGGGACAAGGGCATGTCAGAGGGGGCTGAAGATGACCAGTCATGGTTACCCTCCATCACCTCTTCCCCTTCCCAGAAACTCGCCTACCTCTGATGCTCCAGGGTCATCCTTCACCCCACTGGCATCCAGTTGGACTCATTTGCTAGATTTTTGTTACTCATACTGCTTGTTACCATTTTTGAAAAATAACGTTCATTTACTTTTTTAGGGGACAGGGAGACACTCATCCCATAGCGTGTGCAGATGTCAGAGGACACCTTTAGGTGTCAGTTTTCTTCTATTATGTGGGGCCCAGAGATCAAACAGAGGTGGTTGTGTTTGGTGAGAAGCCCCTTTACCTGCTGAACCATCTCACTGACTCTGCCTGGCCCCGTGCATGGTGGGTCAGACACTCTGTTACCCTTTGCAGCAGATGTGATTATTGCGATGCTGATGACTCAGAGGTTAGAGGGGTTTCTAGCCTGACTACTGACCGAGTTAGATTATTGGGAACCATGTAGTGGAAAGAAGAAGCAGTCTGATTCCCCCAAATTGTTCATCAACCTTTACACACATGTATACATACACTTTTTACAAGATTTATTTTATATGTGTATGTATGAGCCTACATGTATGTATACAAACCACATTTCTCCCGTCTCTTGTGGTCCCCCCCCCCACTCGCCCTCTTCTAGCTCCAGGGTTCTAGCTGGCCAGGGCATCAGATCCCTGGGAACTGGGGTAGGTGCTGGGACCTGAACCTAGGTTCCATTAAGCAAATGCTCTTAACCATTAAGCCACCTTGGGCAGTCCCTAAATAAAAATTTTAATGAAAAAAAAATCATTATAGCAAGGTGTTTCTCCATTCTGATCACTGAAACTCAGCCCAGTGTGGGCTGGTGGGATGCAGGCCTGTTGTTTTCAACATCTCAATTGTTCTTTTTTTACCAACAAAGACTTGGGAGCCAGATGCTGGGGTGAAAGCCTGCTAGCTCAGAGAGGCAGAGAAAGCACCCAGAAGCCTTCCCTCCTATACAGTCTCCAACCAGTCTCCTCAAAGTGAATGTCCCTCCCTTCTCCTTACTCTGTGTTTCTCTCCATTCTCCTGACTCCCCCTTACTCTCTAAGGTTTTGTCCTAAGAATCCTTTGTTTATGTCCTGCCAACTACTTGCTTGCTCTGCCTCTTGACCCATGGTTAACTTTATTTAACCATTTTCACAATAGTCAAGAAGAAAGCTCTTGGATTAAAGGCGTGTGCTAGGGCTGGGCCACACCAGGACTAGAAACAGTCCCCCTCCACCCCCGGACCAGGAAATAACAGAATCTTGGGGTTCACAGTGTGATCAAATATCCTGCTACACAGGCTTCTCTGACAGTCCTTGGATCAGGATAGCCTTGAGGTGTCTAGCTTTCTGAGCTACATCAAGCAGAGGCAATGTATCCAAGTAGGATCACACCACACTTGGGCCACGGTTGGTCAACTCTCATGTCAGGTGGAAGGGCCGGAAAGGAGAGAGTGCCACGTGGGCGCCAACCTACCCAGAATCCAGTTCTGCCTTGTCAACCCTGTCTCTTGGAGTCTGTAACTCCTCATCTGCTTATAAAGTAAGGTGGTTGCTGGTTTGCCCCACAGTTAAATTATTTATTGTAAGGAATTAAATGAGAATACATTGACAATGGTCCTGAGATGCTGGATGGTGGTGGTGGACACCTTTTATCCCAGCAGAGGAGGCAGAGACAGGCAGAACTCTGTGAGTTCGAGGCCAGCCTGGTCTACAAAGTGAGTTTCAGGACAGTCAGACTGTTACACAGAGAAGCCCTGCCTCAAAAATAAATAAATAAAAAAATAAATAAATAAATAAATAAATAAATAAATAAATAAATAAAGCAAAAAAATAGTTCTTGGTTGGTTTGAAAGTGTCTTTTAAAAATGTACTTAATTTTATGTCTATGAATTGGTGTTTTGCTTGCATATATCTGTGTGAGGGTATTAAATTCTCTGGAACTGGACTTATACACAATTGTGAGCTGCTATGTGGGTGCTGGGAATTGAGCCCTGTTCTCTGCAAGAGTAGCCAGTGCTCTTAACCACTGAGCTATCTCTTCAGCCTGGAGATAGTGTCTTACTATGTAGCCTTGGCTGGCTTGGAGCTTGCTGTGTATGCCAGGCTGGTCTCACACTTAAAGACCACTTACCTCTGCCTTCAGAGTGCTGGAACTAAAGGTGTGCAGTACTAAACCCAGCTGAAACTGGCTCTTTGGGAGAAGGTGGGTTTTCAAGAAGGGTTTCTCTATCCTGGAACTTGATTTGTAGATGAGACTGGCCTTGAACTCACAGAGATTTGTTTGCCTCTGTCTCCCAAGTGCTGGGATTATAGGCATGTGCCATCAACTCCACCATCGGCTTGAAAATGGTTATTAGTCATATAGGAAACATTAAGAAAAAATATAAATGGTGTTGGAGAGATGGTGCAGTGGTTAAGATCATTGGTTGTTCCTCCAGAGGACCAGAGTTCAGTCTCTAGTATCAACAGGATGGTTAATAACTTTCTACAACTCACATTTCAGAAGATCTGGTGCCCTCTTCTGGCTTTAATGGGCACTGTATCCCACACATATACAGGAGGCAAAAACCACCCATACACATAAATAAAAATAAATAAAAATCTCAAAAACTTAAATATATGTGTACATAATACATATTAACAATTGTCTGTCTACACCTAAGTTATAGGAATATACTATGTATCAAACACATGGTCTTTTTCTTTGTGAGAACATAAGCCAGTGAGCCATAGAGCTCAGCAGGTGCAGGCACTTGCCACACAAGCCCAGAGACCAGAGTTCAATTTCTGAATTTCATAAAGGTGGGAAGAGAGAGCCAACTCCACAGAGATGTACTCTGTCCTCCATGTGTGCACTGTGGCATACATGGACATGTACACACACAAACAACAATAATAAACAAAATTTAAGATACATAAGTTGTAAAAAAAAAAAAAAAAAATCATTGTTCCCTGCATGAATGATTAATCCCATTACCAGAGACACTCGCCTTAGACTTTACCTGTTTCTGGTGTGTCTTAGCTCCCAGTAAGCACCCCTAACCCCCTAAGCAGTGGTAAAAGCATCAAGAATGAAATCCAGCAAGTCACCCCTCCCTCCCCACGCTTCAGTTTCCTCAAAACGGAACTAGCAATATCTGCTCTACCTGGGTCATCCCAGGGCCCATATGACATCACTGTTATACATGGCCCCTGGCTGGGGAACTTTCAGTTCATAACCAGCCAACTTTGCCCTTATTCTGATCTCAGTAGCAGTCCTGAGGTGGTTCACCCCGTATTTAAACCCTACCCCTCTTAAGTGCTGGCTAAGGAGCACAGTTCTGGGGGTCCTCCACTACCCCACCCCCTCCCCGGGCTTCTGCTCTCACCCTCTGCCATCTCAGGCAGTCACCTGCAGCAGCCCAGGGCTTTTGAAGCTAGGATTCAAGGAACCTGGCCACAATGGAGTTTCCTTCCTGAGCCCTCCAGGTGCCGAGGACAGGCGGGTCCTTGGAGGATGGCTCCTGCAGCCCTGCGGCTGTCCACCTGACATCACATCAACCTGTGTAGTCCCTTTGATGTCAGCCCCCAAACTGGTGCCTGGCGCCCTGCTCTGAGGACCCAGGCTTTGAAGTTGGCCCATAAATTGAGCTTTCAGGAAGAAAGTTGTCTGTTGTGGCTCAGAGCAACCAGCCGGGCCCTGTAAAGGCACGCTGAGTACGGTGAGTCCCTGATAAATAATTCTTTCTGGGCCAAAGAAAGAGTCCTTGCATTTAAAGGGAAGGAAAATTCCCTTGACCTTTTTATTGAAGTCGGGGGGGGGGGTGTTGGAGAGGGTTCTCGTGTCTTCTCATGAAAGCCACCTGGGGAAGGCTGGTGGTTTCTGAGAATGAGCCCCAGTAACTACCCTGCAAATAAGCGCTCTTGACACCAATCCTTAGCCCACACTGCCCCTCCTCTCCCCCTGCTCTTCCATGGTGTGGTCAGTGAGAAGTTGAGCCTCACAGGAAGAGAGGTCTCAGCCCCGCAAGGCAAACCCTGCTGAAAATGGTGGGGTTGTGATCCTGATTTGCCATCTTTTCCTTCCAGTGTCTAACAGTGTCCAGGGCTGAGGCTGCCAAGAGGATGCTGTGGATTTCCTACCCGAAGGAGGCCCAGACACAGACACTGGCCAGAACACATTGCATTTGCTTTGCGTGCTACCATGTGTTATACAGACAAAGCATAGTGCACACATAGAAGAAACACGGAATACCATGCTCATGTCAGAACCAGATGTGTACCAGGACACCAGCTGTACCCAGATGGACTGCTCAGGAGGTCACGGACCCTGCAGTCACCCACCCCACTTGTATGCTGACCACACAGCTTTTCTTTATTGTTTACTGATAAAGACCATATCTTTGTTATTGTCTGGGGCTATGTTTCAAATTTAATAAAAACAGTCGGAGATATAAGAGGACAGATCCACCTCCTCCAGTCTTTGTTCATTTTTTGTTTGTTTGTTTGTTTGTTTTTCGAGACAGAGTTTTCTGTGTAACAGTCTTGACTGTCCTGGAACTTGCTTTGAAGACCAGGCTGGTCTTGAACTCACAGAGATTCTCTTGCCCCTGCTTCCCAAGTGCAGGGACTAAGAGTGTGAGCCACAGCTTCTTCTGCCTGCTCTGTCTTTTTATGTCTGCCTTAAATACTTTCTTCGCTTAGTTAAGGCATGGCACCACTACTACCTGCCTGGACATATCCCCACATTATTGTTATTTGTTTGTTTGTTTAGGGGGGGTGTTTGTTTGAGATAATGTCTCACTGTGTAGCTCTGGCTGGCCTGGAATTCAATATGCAAATCAAGCTTTCTAACTTTGACTTCCAAGTGCTAGGGTTAAAGGTGTGCACCACCATGTCCAGCTCAAAGATCATACATACATCATTATCTTGACTTGTTTTGTGAAGTTATTTTTCTCACCGCTATGACAAAAACTTCATATAAACAATCTAATGTGGGAAGAATTTATCTTGGCCTATGGTTTAAGAAGGATTACTGTCTATCATAACAGAAAAGGCATGACTCCCACAGCCACTCGCTGTAAAGTCCAGCTGAATGAATTTCAAGTCTCTTCCTGGATGTTGGGATTGTTTGTATACTGTAGTGGAATTATGTTGTTACATTGTAAATAATTGTCCTGCCTACTGGTTTAATAAAAACGCTGATTGGCCAAAGGCAGACAGGAAGCGTGGGCGGGGCTACCAGACCAAGAAAACTCCGAGGAACAGGAAGAACAGAGCAGAAATGCCACATAGAAGTCATGGAGATGCCATGATGAAATGCCAGCAGATGCAGAGGAAAGAAGTTGAAATGCTGCTCTGAGAAAAGGTACCGAGCCTCATGGCTGAACAGGGTAAGAGTCATGGGTTAGTTAAGAGTAAGAGGTAGCAAGGTACATGCCTGGGCCCCAGGTCAATCAGTGTACAATTAATACAAGTGTCCGTGTGTTTCAGTGGGACTATGGGACTGTGGGTCTGCAGTTCCGGGTCACCAAGCTAGACTGGAAAGTCCGGGCCAGAAACCCCATACAACAGTATACCATCATGCCTGGCTCAGAAATTTTAATAAATATAATTTCCCATTCACTTAATCAACTGTGAACGAATATGACTTTCATCAAAAGTTCTCAAGTTGGGCTGGAGCATAAGCCTGGGAAATTCTGGGCTTAATTTTCAGTTATGGGACAGGGGAAAAGTCTGGCTGGGTACTTATCTCAGTACCAAGGCAGGAGGATTATCTGGAGTTAAAAGCCAGCCTTGGCTATCTAATGAAAGTAAGGCCACTATGTGTCATGAAATATATAGTAGGACTGTCTTTAAATATATATATACATAATTATATAGTATATATATTCTATATCGCTATATTATATATGTATAATTCTTTAACTTTAAATTTGAAAAATTGTTTCTGCCTTGATAAAAAGAAGACAAGATTACAGGTATAAAGAACATTTTAACAGAAATGATGTACACTATTATGCAACATGCCCGTGTTTGCTTCTTTTCTTTCTTTCTTTTTTCTTTCTTTCTTTTTTTTTTTTTTTTTTACAAAAAAAATTGTGTCTACGTATGTGCCGGCTGGTCTGTATGTGCAGCATGTGTGATGTGTCTACGTGTGTGCCGGCTGGTCTGTATGTGCAGCATGTGTGATGTGTCTATGTGTGTGCCGGCTGGTCTGTATGTGCAGCATATGTGATGTGTCTGTGTGTGTGCCGGCTGGTCTGTATGTGCAGCATGTGTGATGTGTCTATGTGTGTGCCGGCTGGTCTGTATGTGCAGCATGTGTGATGTGTCTGTGTGTGTGCCGGCTGGTCTGTATGTGCAGCATATGTGATGTGTCTGTGTGTGTGCCGGCTGGTCTGTATGTGCAGCATGTGTGATGTGTCTGTGTGTGTGCCGGCTGGTCTGTATGTGCAGCATGTGTGATGTGTCTGTGTGTGTGCCGGCTGGTCTGTATGTGCAGCATGTGTGATGTGTCTACGTGTGTGCCGGCTGGTCTGTATGTGCAGCATGTGTGATGTGTCTGTGTGTGTGCCGGCTGGTCTGTATGTGCAGCATGTGTGATGTGTCTGTGTGTGTGCCGGCTGGTCTGTATGTGCAGCATGTGTGATGTGTCTGTGTGTGTGCCGGCTGGTCTGTATGTGCAGCATGTGTGATGTGTCTGTGTGTGTGCCGGCTGGTCTGTATGTGCAGCATGTGTGATGTGTCTGTGTGTGTGCCGGCTGGTCTGTATGTGCAGCATGTGTGATAGGTGACCACAGAGTCTGGAGGGGAGCACTCACAGCTCAGCTTCTCTATTTTGTTCAGTTCAGGATCGCAGCCTGTGGGGACCCGCACTTGGGATAAGTGCTCCTCAGTTAAAGTTCCCTGGAATTGCCCTAGGGGTGTCTCCTAGATGTCCCAAAGGCACCTGACAGTGGAAATTAGCCACAGGATGTATTGTTTATTTTCTTATTGTTTTCCTCTGAAGATCATCTTGTGACAGTCATGTTGCATGTAATTCTCCTCACTTCTGCACCCGTGTCATACATGTATGAACACATCCCTTCTGCACTGCTGAAGCATACCTGGGTGCGTCATGCTAGAGCTGCTGCATACCGCAGACACCTAGGTCATTAGTATATCTTCAACTGAACCTCGGACTCATGGTATGTGCCTGTAATTCCAGCATTCAGGAGGAATCTAAATCTATTTTGAATTGTAGAAATCTCAAGGAAAGCAGCAAGACAAACAAACAAAACCAAAAACAAACCAAGCAAGAAAAAAATCCCCACGTGTTGCCCGCAATAGTGATTATATCTGGTTACTGCCCAGCTTCACTGTGGTGGGCAGTCTCTGAGACCACGGCCACCCCCGACGCTTCCCACTTGATATTCATCCCTACAGTCTCTTCTTAAATGAGGGCTGGAGCTAGTAATTCACCCTCGTGAGGAATATGACAAGATGATAGGATTCCACTTCTGAAGAGTCTGCTCCTGAGCGTTGGGATTGAGTACAGGTGCCATTTTGCCTGACTTCTGTGTTACCCTGGCTTTAATGTGATTTTTCTTTGTCTCTATCCTAACTGTGATTTGTGGTGATTGTCAACCTGTGGGTACATGTCTCTAGTCCATTTCAGAAGATCCTACCTATTCTATCTCTTTAATTTTTTTAAAAAAAATACATGTATATGTGTCTGTAGTGGAGGTATGTGCACAGAAGTTTAAGTTCCTGAGGAGACCAGAAGAGGGCTTCAGATGCCCTGGAGCTGGAGTTAAAAGAAATTGTTGAGCCACTTAATGTGGGTGCTGAGAACGGAGCCAGTGTCCTCTGCAGGACCAGCAAGTGCCCTTAACCACTGAGCATCCCTGAAGCCTGGTGTTATCTCTTAAACATTGGTCTTCTCGCTTCTCTCCCAGTGTTCCTTTCCGGCACTCCTCCATGAATGCTAGCCTCTTACTCCATTACGCTGGAATCCATGACTCATCTGGGTGAGAGGGCCACACAGAATGGACGGTGCCACACTCTCCTGGAATCTTGCAGCAGTATCTCTCTCTAACACACGTGGTGGCACATCCCACAGGCCTTCATGACACTTATTCATACTGACTAGTTCAAAGATATAGAGCAAAAGATGTGGGACTCCCCTGGTCACAGCAGCACATGTTCAAGCTGATCGGCTGCACAGTACCAGGCCTTAATGCCAGATTCTGAATAATAGAGGTACCTCTGCACTCTGTGATAACTACGTATAACACGCAGGGCTCCTGGGATAGGCTCTCATCTTCCCTGGACCTATGGCTGGTTCCTCAGGCTGTACAGGACTGACATCTAAGACCAGGTCACTCTGTTGTGAGTCTCTTGGGGTGTGGGATGATGTTCATCAGTGATCTCTGCCTCCTCCCACTATATTCCAATAGCACCTCTCAACCATGACCAACCCCGAAATGTCCCCAGACATTGCCAAATGTCCCCAGGGGTAGGAGCCAAAGCCACTCTTGGATGAGAAGCAATGGTCCAAGGACAACATAGCAGACAAGAAAGCCTCACAGTGTTAGTGGTACTCAGTCAGTCTGTGTAAGAAAAGAGGCTGGGGTAGCCAGAGCTGTGGGTTGTGAGCTGTCTGCCTTTGGTTTTGGCTGTGTGGATGCTCATGGATAAGTTCCTTGTGTTCCGCTTTAATTACATGAACTCAAATTTCAGTCCTGTTCTTTTATTTCTAATATAGCGATTCTTTTGGAAATGGCTTCATGCAGTTTGAAGATTGGCAGGCAAAATGACACAGTGTGGAATTTAGTTCTGGAGGTAACGCCCTGGTAATGGTGGTGGCCCACTCTGAGTGTGAGTTGGGATCTGTGAAGCAGCACTTGTGGGTCCCAGGGAGAATAGGGAAGGCCTTGTTTGGTAATGGGGAACATGGTTTGTGGGAGGCACACACAGCAGGTATCAGTTTTTCCTGAGCCAGAAGTAACTGAGAGGTGCTTTGTGAGGGTAATATGGGGTCTGACATTCAGAAATGAAGCCAGCACAGGCACATGCGGTAGCCATTTGGAGACAGTCACCCCAAGCATCAAGGAGAAACAGAAGTGCAGATGCTGGGCTAACCTGGAACTCCGGAGCATTGAAACAAAGGGTCGTACACAATATCAGATGAGCACAGAAAGATGTCTGCTTGAGCAGGATCTGTTGTCACATGGCCAGGGTCTGCCTAAGGGGAGGCTGTTTGCCAGAGCACATTTTATTTTGAAATTGTGTGTGTGTGTATGCGTGAGTGTCTGTGTGTGCATGTGTGTGTGTGTGTCTGTGTGTGTTCATGTGTGCCTGTGTCTCTACGGGCCAAAGGAGGATGTTGGATGTCCTAAGGCTGTAGTTACAGGGGTTGTAAGCTGTCTGGTGTGGGTGCTGGAAACCAGACTCGGGAGCTCTGCAAGAGTACCCAGTACACAGCAGGTTCTTAGTAAAAATGTGTAGCTGATCAAGCAGAGGAGGAAGAGGAGGGGGAGGAAGAAGAGCAAGGGCAGCGTCTAAGCTTCTGTGAGGAAAGTACAATGCAGAGGGAGGGAGGGAACGCACTCTCCACAGTGATTCATTCTTAGAGAAACAATAGCACAAATATCAGAAGATAGGACAGCGCAGTGAGGAATGAGTGTGAGCGGGAAGAATGGAGGGGGTAACTTTTATTTAGACTTTTTAAGATTTCTCTTTTTTCCACACATATGTCTGTGCGTCATGTGTGTGCTTGGTGTCCACTGAGGCTAGAAGAAGGCATCAGATCCCTGAGACCAGAGTTATGAATGGTTGTGAGTCACCATGTGAGTTCTGGGAATTGAAGCTGGGTTCTCTGTAGGAGCAGAAAGGATTCTTAACTGCTTAACTGTCTCTCTGGCCCGATAGTCATACAGTGTGAATGGGAATGATGGACACTGCTTGAGTCATGGTGGGGTGGGGGGCAGGAATGTCAGAAATGGAAATAACATGTGATAGCAGAGATAGCATGCTCAAAACCTGAGTTTCTACAGGGAAGACTTGTATTTAGAGATGACAGAGCTGAGCCATGTGCAGGAGTTTAAAGAAATTGCACCTAATACCCTGAACTAAAATCATTGTTTGCCAAAATTAATTTGAATAAATCAATCAGATGACAGTTCTCATCCAAAAAAATTTTTATTTTTAAGATTTACTTTTATTTTGCTTGTGTGCATGTATGTGCATCATGTGTGTGCCTGGTGCCACAGTAGCCAGAAAAGGGCATCATATCTCCTGGAACTCAAGTTAGAAATGATTGTGAATCAACATATGTGTACTAAGACTTGAACCAGGGTCCTCTGCAAGAACAGCTGGTGCTCTTAACTGCTGAGACATATCTCCAGCCTCATGTTCTCTACCAGTTCTGCTGAGGACACAGAACTGGAAATTCTCTGCTATATTACCATGACGGGATACCGCAGACTGGTTAATTTATAAAAATTGGAATGCAGCTGAGTGACAAAGTGCTCACCTAGTGAATATAAAACCCTGGTGCAGTCTCTAGCACAACACACACTCACATACGATTTTTAGCTGAGCATGGTAGGCATGCATTTGGTTGCTTTATCTCAGGAGTTCAACACCAGCCTGGGCAAAAAAAGTAAGACCCCCCACTTCCCGATTTTAAAAACAAAATTGCTGGGTGATGGTGGATCACACCTTTAATCCCAACACTCAGGAGACAGATCTCTATGAGTACGAGACCTGCCCAGTCTACAGTGAATTCCAGAACCACCAGAGCTATTACACAAAGAAACCCTGTTTACAAACACAAAATATTAGGGGCTGGACTATATAATATATAACTCAGTGATATTGCACACGCCTAGTCTGTTGAGGCCCTGGGTTCTACCAGCTTCAACTCTAAAAGAAAAAAAAATTTCTAGTTCTGAGGTTGGAACACTCAAGAACATTATACTAACAAGTGTCAAGTGTTCTGTGTTGTGTCATTCATGACAGAAGAGCAGAGGGCAAGAAAGGTTTGCGGACAAGCACACGGTGTTCTGCTTACTTCATGGCCATCTGCTCTTGAACTAACTAGCTCATCAGGCCACACTCAGGACCTGATTCATCTCAGCATGTAGGGCTGTGAGTGTGGCTAAGGAGTAGAATGCTCCTCACTTCACACGGTAAGGCCCTAGACCACATCTCCAGCATCTCAGAAAACTAAGACCCTCCTAGCTGTCTGCTCCAAGGGGACATTTCAAGCACATACCATCTAAATTGCAAGGAGTCAACTAATGCTTCCAATTTTACTTTTGTTAGGACTCTTGAAAGACTGTATTCCCAGGGAGTATTAGACAAGCAGGCTATGAGATGGCTGGGAAGCAATGTCTTTCTCTCCAGTGAGATCTTCTAGGGGCATGGACATTCCTGCGTCATGTTCATTGGGTAATAACAAGGCAAGGAAGAAGCAAGCTAAGGGGAGCTTTAAGAAAATATCAGTCTGGTATTATCAAAGTTTTGCACTGTAGAGTAGTGGATTTATGATGTTACATTGTAAATAGTTGTCCCACTATAATAAAAAGCGCTGATTGGCCAAAGGCAGACAGGAAGTGAGGGCAGGGCTACCAGATTAAGAAAACTCTGGGAACAGGAAGAACAGAGCAGAAATGCCACAGAGACTCCAGAGTTGCCAGACAAGCCAGAAGAAGCAGAGGACAACTATGCTGCTCTGAGAAAAGATATCGAGCCCCATGGCTGAACAGGATAAGAATCATGGGTTAGATTAAGGGTAAAGAGTTAGCAAGTTATAAGCCTGGGCCTTAGACTGATCAGCCTAAAATTAATGTAAGCACCTGTGTGTCTCTGTGGGTCTGTGGATCTGCGGGTCTAAACCTTGAGGCTAGGCCCAAAAGTCCGGGCCAGAAGCCTCTTGCTACCCTGTAGTGTCAGGGCTTGGCAGAAGCCATGTTGAAGTGGATTGCAGAAGAGACTGGAAATAGGTAATAACAGAGTTATTAAAATTCATTATAGAGAGAGGCTGCAAGTTAGTTCAGTAGTTAAGAGCATTTGTTCTTGCAGAAGACCTGGGTTTGATTCCTAGCATCCATATGACAGCTTACAATCATCTAAAAACACACAGGTCTCAGGTGGTTATGAGTCACTATGTGGGAGCTAGGAATAAAATCTGCATCCTGAGGATGCCCTTAAACTCCAGGCCAATCTCTAGCCCAGCACTTGTCCTTATAATGCTGGCATTTCTGAGCCACTCACTGTCGGTCTGCGGCTAGAACTTTTTACTCATTCACAGTGACTAATTAAGGTGATCACCCTGCTATCATTTTACTGATTCAAGGAACAGCACATTGTTCAAGTTGCTTACTTTATCATCAATGGAGAGCTGGGTTGTGAGACACTTGCCCAGTGGCTTTAAGAGGCAGAAGTTCATGGAATATGTGTGTGTGTGTGTGTGTGTGTGTGTGTGTGTGTGTAGATTAATGGGGGGGTGTGGCCTAGTGCACGATGTGTGTGTGTAGGTCAGGAGGCAACTTGTGGAAGCTGGCTCTCAGCTCCCACCATGTCAGATCTAGAGTTTGAACTCAGGTTGTCTGGCTTAGTGGGAGGTATCTGTACTTTGGAAGCCATCTATCCAGCTCAGCTCAGGAAAGACAGAGGGAAAAGATGTTACATGTATAGGAAGATAAAAGAGGGTCAGAACTTGCAGAATGTTTTTATTCCTCAAAAAGTCAGACAGGGAAGATGGCACTGTCCTTGGTACTATCTGATTTTGTGGCTGGTGGTCCCCCGTTCCCTCTCCTGCTCCTGAGCTGCGCTTCGACATAGTCTAAGTTTTATACATGGGAGCAGCCCATTGTCAAACCTAACTGGATGAAAGCAGGGAAACGCTGGGAACCATGGTTTTCTTGTGAATTTATCTCATCAAACAACATAATGAAGATGTTTGGGGTATAAAAGAAACGAATCAGAAAAACACCCTGGAAATATTAATGTATTGTTTTATTTAATGATCATGGTTATTCCTCTGGATTCACCAGCTGTTGAGCTGTGGATATGAGAAAAAAAGTTGTATGTGAATAGGTATCAGTCAAGTTAACACATGCATTTTGCATCATTAAAGAAATAAAAACATTGCACCCAACATGGGGCCCAAATTCCCACATAGGGCTTGAGAAAGCTGGAAACAACAACCACCACCAGATACAGCTCCTTTAGGAGGCGCTGTTGTGCTGCAGAGCACTTAAGTGGTCAGCACACTAAATAGAAACAGCAAGCTAAGTAGAAATGCCTGCCACAGGGTGGGCACCAACTGCCTAGAGCTGGGATGATTAAATGTAGCTCTCAGTTAAAAACAGCTCTCAGTTAAATACAGATCCCAGTTAACCTCAGCACTCAGCAAGGCCTGCAGGCTTAAGGCTCAGCTCTCACGGACTCCTGTAGGGGGCAGAGCCACTTAGCAGTTTAAGGTTTGGTTCATGTGGTGAGAAAATGTTACAGGTACATAGTAAAGCAGGTCCAGACCAAGAAAAAAATTTTAAACAGGTTATAGTGTGCACAGGTGATTAAGAAAGAAAAGAAAATGGTATAGACAGTCATAGAAAAAAATAGTTTAAAAATAATTAAATGAAGTCTTTAAGGAAAGAGTAAAGCAATATTTTTTTTAAAAAGCCACATAAAGATGGGGAATGCACAAGGAGTCTGGATCCTGTATGATGCTTGTTGACTTAGAAATTTTTTAATGCTTATGAGCAGAGAGACATGGGATTGTAACAGGAACTGCTGAATTAAACCAGCCTAGATACTTTAGTCTTAACTTTAAAATACAATTCAGAAAATGTTTTGTGTTAGAGGAGAGGTTATGCTTTTGTTTCCATAGGAAATGAAAGGCTGTGGATCCCTTCAAAATTAATAGAACCAGATTTGTTTGGGGGAGACCCCCCAAAAATCTTGGCTAAAGACATAAAAAAAACTTTAAAAAACTAGAAGACAGGTGACATATATGCTGATCCCTTTACACGGTAATGGTTCTGAGACTGTATGAGACATGATAAATCTTGTTGGTTACAGAGTCCTCTGTGAGGACTATTTTAACATACCATCCTTTCATATGGCATGGATAGAGGTTTGGTTATTCAGTACAAACAGACTTATAAACTTGACAGTGTCTTTTACCTGCTCAAACAAAAAACAACAACAAAAAAAGTCTTTGGTTGGCTTTGTGTACATTGTGTTAATGCAGATATTCATGTTACCTTTAAAAGTGTGTGTTTTCAGAGCAAGCAGACACCAATGAAAATGGGTGGTCCAGGTGATCAAATCTCATAGATTATTCTAGCCAGGACCTCAGATAAGCCTTGTATTTTCCCATTACATAGAAATTGGACAACTAATGTTATGGCTAGTTTTCTTAGGACTTGGCCACTATTTCAGGTTTCTCAGAGTCCCATAGGGATACTGTCACCCCCAGACAACAGGAAACAGTCTAGAGACCACAACACCCACCTTCCTAAAAGGTGGGGTGGGTGGTTTTGGGTTATTTTGGGGGTTATGGGTGTTTGTCATTATTTATTGAGGATATAGAAATATAGGATAAAAAGACATTATTAATTTCAAATATTTTACATTGGTATGGATTTTTGTATATTGATACAAATTTAAGGTTCTTTTTGTTATATCATATGTGTTTCTACCCTTGTTTAAGGTATTGTACCTATGCAGCACATTTAAAAACACAATATAAAACTCTACTCCTTGAAAATTATTATTACAAGCTGTTTAGGAAAATTAAAAATATAGGTTAGCAGTTAGCCATCAAACTTGTACTCATGTTTGGTATATTTCCAAGATGAATCATACATTTTTAGATAGGTGATCTTCAAACACTTCAGAGGCCTACAGAACATGGCACTTAGGATGTTTAATAACCTAAGTCTTTTCATGACAGTGAGACATGTCTGCTCCTGGCAGCACCAATCTATTTCATAAAAGGATGGGTGTCAAAGAACTTCCATATGGAGTTTGCTTTGATTATGGCAGAGCTAGTCATATGGGCAAAAAACTGCTCTTGCCTCGACTGCTGACAGTATGCTGTACAAACTGAACCGGCAGAACACAAAGAAAAAAGACTGCCAAACTTTGCCAAGACAAGGTGGAACAGTCCTTCAAAATTCCTGCTTCCCAGAAAAGTCTACCAGATATTCTAGGCCTGTCAACTGAAGATGGACACACCAATGGGACAAAAAACCAAACAAAACAAAAAACCACCTGTTTTTTGTTCTGTTCGGGCAGCCAGCTTCCTGACAGGCAGCCAGCTGCTTCTGTCACTTCCATGGTTTTGAAAGTTGCTTGCTCTGCACTTCCGTTACTCAGATGATATTATATCCTTCTTGGGTCTCTGATGGAGCTGAAGATGAGATTATAGTTTTCCTTGTTACCAGATTCAGAAAAGAAACTTACATAGGGATATGTAAAGTTTATAAGCTTAAGAAACATAAGGGCTTAAATTGTTTATCTAAGAAAATGTTTTGAGATCTGAAAATATGATTTTGGGTTAGTAAAATGGTGTACACCCACATAAAGCCTGAGAAAGCTTAAAAAGAGTTCTAGAGCACAGAAATGGAGCCAAGAACAGCTTCCAAGTTGTGACTCTCTTGTGAGCCACGGTATAGAGATGCTCCAGTGTGGTGTGCAAGCTTGAGCTACAAAAATATCGGGCTTGCATTGTGCAGCTTAATCTACAAGAAGGCTGGTTCCTGAAGTCTGGCAGAACCCTCAATGTTAGCACAAGCTGCTTATGATAGATTTAAGATTACTGCTATTACAGATAAAAAGGGAACAGACTCAAAGATGGCTTCTTAGTAACAGCATTTTCTTGGATCACTTCTGTCTGCTGGAGGCAGGCAGAGTTGCGGCTTTTTTAGAGAGGCTTCCTGACTCAATGTTAGCAGCAAAACACTTGTGGGTCTTTTAAGAAACCCTGCTGGCAAATACTTAAATGGAGTTCATGGAGTTTATGAGCAGCAGATGACAGTGCTTCCCTTGGTGGCAATATGGACAAATTGTGGCTCTTGCCAATACCTCTGCTAAAAAGCTAAATTCTTTAAAAAAAAAAACTAGACTAGGAGCTGGGTGGAGCCAGCTAGCAGTCCTAGCTAAGCCTTTAATCCTAGCCACACCTTGTTGGATTAAAGATGTGGTCAGAAACAGAAAGAGAGGGAGCTGGGTGGAGTCAGCCACCCAAGCCAAGCAAAGATATGGTCAGAAACAGAAAAAGATGAGATATACAGTAAAGACTGATTAAAAAAAAAAAAAAACTCAAAAAACAAAAAACTTTCTACATAGTTTACAGAGTGTTTTAAAAATATATGTAGACTTGAGAGAAAAGAAAAAAAAGGATAAAGTCCTTAAAAAAGAAAGAGTAAAAAAAAAATCCACGTAAAGATGGAAATTACAGTGTCTGGATACTGTATGTTATTGTCTTGTCTTTAAGTTTTCTGAATGCAAACAAAGTAGTATGAACTGCTAAAAGACATTTGATTATAAATGCTTCTAGATTAATCCAACATATATATTTTGTAAATGAGTTGGCTTTAAAATTGAAATAAAAAATATGCTACTTTGGAGAAGAGCTTTTCTTTTTATTTCCACAGAAAAGGAGATGCTGTGTATTTATTCACAGTTAAAGAAAATAAGGTTTGATCAAGGAAGATTCCCCCTGAAAAATCTCTGATGGGAATAGAGATCAGCTTCAAGGCTGCTAAGATAATCCAGCCTTAGGACCCCCAGAAAATGGCCAGTGTCCCCAATCAGCAAGTAGTAGTTTATGAAAAGCTATGCTCAAATTCCCAAAATATTGTTTATAAATGTTTGTTTCCATTATAAATGGTTAATGGTCATAGTCAATCTCTTTCTAAGGAAAAAAGGGAGATATGATATAGAAATGATTTTTACAAAGGTAGATTATTGAATCTACTTTAATCCAAAAAACAACTGTTAAGCTCAAAATATTTTACATTGGTATGGGTTTTGGCCTATTGATTTAGATTTAAGATCAATTTTTTATAATATATGTATATTTCTACTTTTGTTTAAGAGTATATCTATGTAATTTATTTAAAATTGTAATGCATAATTAAGAAATAAAGATGAAGTCATCTATGATAGTCAAACTTATGTCAGTTATACAAAGATATATTTCAATTAGGTAGTAAACCTTCAAACACTTTAAAGACATACAGAATATGGCATTTAAAATGTTTAAAGAACTTTGACTTTTCTTAACAGTGAGACACGTCTGCTCCTAGGATAGCAGCACAAATCTACTTCAAGAGGATGAGGACTGAAAAAACTCCATGTGAAGTTTACTTTCTTTGTGGCAAAAATTAGTCACTGAACTTTGGCAGAACAAGCCAAGATGGTACTTTAGGTTGCTGCTTCACAGAGAAAACTGCCAGACTTCTTCAGGACACAGGGAGAAGTGACTGACAAACTATGGCAAAATGGAAGTCTTTCAAATTTCCTGCTTCAGTGAAAGGTATGCCAGAGACTCTAGGCAGTAGGCTGAAGATGGATGCCCACAGCATTACAAAGGATTACCCCGGTAGCCAGATGTCTCTTATCATTTCTAGAATTTATAAGTTATTTATAATGCCTTTCCTTACTCAGATATTATGTCCTTCTGTGGTCTTTGATGGCGTTGAAGATTAGCTATATAGTTTTCTTCAGTTATAATAAAATATAAATTAGATGTAAACTTTTGGACCCACAAAGTATATGATGGAATATTTTCTTTCATTTTGCTAAATACAAATAGACTAGATATTATAACTGTAATTCTTGCCTGATAGTTGTTTTATGTAATTTTGCTATGTAGAAATTGAAACCTTCCTTTCGGATTAGACAGAAAAGGGTGGAGTCAGATAAAGACGATGTGAGCTGCTGAAGAGGAGATGTAAAGGAATTCAGATGAGCCATGGACCACATAGCAAGACAGATTAGGAAAGTAAATTAAGTATACAGCTTTGGACTCACCAAGATAGGATGGATAATAAAGTATTTTCTCTGAATTTGCCAAATGTGTATAGTCCTACTATGTTAAAACCAAACCTCTTTATACAAAAAGGGGGAAGATTGCACAATATTTATGCAAAAATGTGTTGCATTTGTTCAGTTGTGTAAAGATGTGTTGCTGTTTTGCCTTGCTTGTCTAAGGCACCTGACTGGTCTAATAAAAAGTTGAACAGCCAGTAGTAAAGGTAGGAGGTATAGGAGGAACTTCCTGGCAGGGAGATTAAGTAAGAGGAAAAACTGAGGCTCAGGAGGAAAGACAAGGAGACAACAGGGAGAAGCCTGGTGCCAGACAGACCAGAGAAAGTGGGAAAGTAGGTCACACAGAATGAAAAAAAGGTAAAAATCCCCGAGGCAAAATGTAGATGAACAGAAACAGGTTAAATTAAGCTGAAAGCGCTAGAGGAACCAGCCTCAGCTAAGGCTGATCATTAACTAATAACGTCTCTGTCTTTATTTGGGTGCTAGTTGGCAGCCCAAAGAGAATTCCAACTACAAAAATACTTGTCCTTCTCACATACATACAAAAAGTAAGGTGTAGTGTCACTCAGCATTAATCAACACTCAGAAGGCAGGAGGACCTCTGAGTTCCAGGACGGCCAGAGATAGATACCTAAAGCAAAGAAGCAAAGCAAGCAAGAACAAAAACCCCACAAGTGAACAAAACCAGAGTTGACTAGACAAAGTAAGGTCAGAAGCAGTGAGTCCTCCAACAGGTTTCGATGGATTGTTGATCTCTTTCCAGAATAACCTGCAGGCCATGAGTACAACCAGAGGTGGTAGGTACTTACCAAGAAGGCACGATGTTGGAGTCTGCTGTGGCAAAAACGAGTATCCATGACTGAAGACTTAGCACTGCTCAGAAGCAAGGAGTTACTGGCTTCAGTGGATAGGGCTCTCTAGGGGTGTGGCTGTGGTGGTGATTAAGCAGCAAGATACATCTCCGTGTGCTCACTGGCAGCTGAAATTTATTTTCCCACAACTTTGTTTTCAAGTGAGTTTCATTATGCCTGACATTTTTGCATCTTCATCCTAAATTTGAATCATTAGGGGCTGCTGGAACCTTGGTGAGGGTGAACCTCTGGGTACAGCTTTGGGACAAGGACATTTCTGGATGAAGTCACCAGGATATCCCATTTACTCAATGTGCATTCAGGTGCCATTAACGTGCAGGTTAAGAAGACAATTCTAAGAGGTAGGTTCTTGACTTCTACCCTGTGGGTACAGGAGATCAAACTCAGGTCAAGATCAGGACTGACAGTCAGTCCCACCGAGTCAGCTCACTGGTCCCATTTCTGAATTTTTTAAAAAAGTAGGTATAACATGGTACATCAAATCTTTCATTTTTGTCAAAGTTCCTTGAGACAGACAAGGTTTAATTTAGTTTAGGGATATAGGCTTTAGAGATTTACAGATCAATATTCCAAAAACCTATTTAAACTCTCAATTTTGTTAGTATTCAGTTATAGATTGAAATTGAAAACCTTATAAATAGCCCTGCATATTTAATAATGAATTGAGGGGAATGCTTTAAAAACCCTCTGGTCATCCACTCTTAAGTGGTCTTGAGGATATAAGGCCTTACATATGCTAGCAAAGTGCTCTCCTAGGCAGCCAGGTATTCCAGTTTCCCTTATTATCTTGAGAAAGTTCCTCTATGCAGCCCAGGCTTTTCATGGACTCAGAGTAATCCTTGTCTCAGCCTCCCAAGCACTAGGATTACAGGCCAGCACCCTCTTATTTCTTGTTTTATAATTTTCCATGTATGGGTGTCTTGCTTGCACCTTTGTGCATCACTTGTATGCCTGGTGCTTGCACAAGTGAGAAGGAAGTGTTGAATTCCCAGGAACTGGAATTAGAGTTGTGAATTACCATGTAGGTGTTAGAATAGAACCCAGATCCTCTGAAAGTACAGACAATGTTCTTAACCATGGAGCCATCTCTCCCACCTCTCATCTGTTCTTAAACATGAATCAGTTTTCAGTTTCTACTTAAATTAATTATAATGTGCAATCTCAGAGGCTAGATTTGAAAATCAGTACTCAAACTAAAACCAGACTTCTTCAGTGTTTTATACTGAATTTATACAAATTGTCAATCATCCAGAGAGTGAATTTAACATATGAGCAGTGCCTATTTATATGGTGTGAGGAATTAGAAAACAAAAGACTCTCTGGGTGAAAATACAAAATATACTCTTTAAATCAGAAACCATCTGCTCTGTGTTCCATCTCCTATATTGGAACTTTCAAAAGGGTAGTTTTACAGTCAGGCACACACTTGTAGTCCAGATTTGTAACAGTTCCTTTCTCATACAGGTTGGATTCTCATCTGTAAGCCTATAAAATTTTTCAGTTATTCAAAGCTCCCTTCACTAACCCATCATGCATCCATGTTAACCTGATGTACAAATCAAGTAGAGAACATCCAGATGAATCTTGTCTTATCCAGAGGCAGCACAATCACTTGCTAACACTTCTTTCAGCCATTAATCTAGAGAAGAGAGTAAGATAAACATGTTTTCAAGTCCCTTATTCAATAAGCCTGTTCCCCATTTATAGACAATGAGGATAAAGGCATCACAACCAAATATGGGAAACTGCTTTCTCTTTATTTAGACCTTAGGAAGAAGAAATGAACTTTGGTCACATAGTACCTTAAAAAAAAAAAAAAATCAAATCCAGTTTTACATATTTGTAAATACACAGGACTAAATGAACAGAGAAATAATTCCTTCTGTAAAAATGGGCCAAATTTTATCAAAACTTTACCATGCAATGAAATAAAATTATATAGACATTTTGGGCTTGCAACCTTCTGAATGATGTGAGGGCTGCACCTCCACTCACCAGCGTCCTGTGCTGGATCCTGTGCCGCTATGGTCTGAGAGTGGAGACTTAACAAGCACGGACTGTCAACAAGAGTCTGCAGTGTGGCATTGTGGCCAGCACAGGAATTTCCATGATGGAAAGATGTACTTTAACAAAGTGTAATCAAGGGAACATTTCTCATGAACACGTCACAGTATCAACTGAACTATCTAAGAGAAAAACAGGAACAAACCTAAAACACAAAGATAAAGGAGCTACCACAAACAAAGTAAGTGTCCCCCATAATGCATCTGCAGGGGTGAAAGGCGGTGAGAGGGCTGACATGAAAGGAAGCTGAGTACAGTATTTATTTCTCATTTTATACAACTCCAACTCTTTACAAAAATGATTATAGTCATGCCCGGAAAAGTGTAACCCATGGCATCTGAAAGCAAACACTCTTTGTAGTTATTTAAAAGGGCCTTTTTAAAAATTATAATACAAAGGTCTGTGCTCTATAAGCAGTCCTCCACTGTGCATTATAACAATAAGGCTTACTTTTAATACAAAGACTAAGTGCTTAACAGTTATGAGCCGCTGGACTTGACAAACATCATTTTATAATTGCTCTTGGCATCTTTTTTGCTCTTGGAGTCTTCTGCATCATCAGGATGCTCAGCAGTATGGAGTTCTTCTGCAGATTCCTCCTTCTCAGACTCAGAATCACTGTCCGAGTCATCTGGACTCTCAGCATCCGGAGAGTCGTCGTCATCATCATCTCCAGCTACATCACCTTCCCCATCATTGCCTTCTACCTAAAACACCAAACAAAGGACTATTAAGGGAAAAAAAGCACCACTGGCCAACGTAGAAACTGGGACCAACCTAATCTTTGTCTTTCTTACAAACAGCCCACTTAGCTGGGCATAATGACATATACCTTTATCTTCAACACCTGGGAGGCAGAGGCAGGCAGGCCTCTGTTAGTTCAAGTTTCAGCAGGGGTCACATAGTGAGATTCTGCCTCAAACAAAGCAAAAACCCTAGGCCACCTGATAGTATTAGGTCAGTATTTTACAAACAAGTTAAAATCCATAGCAGCTGAGGACAGTCACTTGAGACTTTAAGGAAGGCTTCTCAGGGCACCCCCCCCCCCAGCTTGAAAAGAACTGTATTTTCTCTTCCCGAAACAACATGTATCAACACTGCACCAGTTATTACACATCAGCATGTATACAGAGACCACTCAGGAAAACAGCTAAGAAACCTAACCTAAGCCAGGATTTTAAACTTACATGAAATCCTTTATTTTGTAAGCATTTATTCATGCCCATTAAAGGGGTGCTGGGAGGTTAAGCAGAATTTATACTAAACCATCATTACAAAACTCATTTTAAATCCCTAAGAACATCATCCTGAATGTGCAGTGACAGAGATTGTGCTCTAAGAGTATTTTAAATATTTGACAAGAGGTTTCTTGACTATCAGTTTATTCTCCCCCCCCCCCCTTGGCTGCTTTGGAAACCCAAATATGAAAGTGAAAATTATGTTCCACCAATGAAAACACAGCTACTACCTCACTGAAGCCAAGTCCACAGTGCCGCCGGTATCGGCCTGATAGTTTACTGTCCATGCTCTGCTGGTACTGAGACTCCAGTTCTTCATTAATTTTCTTGTCTTCTTCCCCTGCGTGTCCATTGTACTTTGGTTATGTTTCAGTCAAATTAACAAAAATATCTGATTACACAAAATGACTCACAACACAGAGGCTATTCTACTCAGGCCTGAGTTCTCTAACTGTGACTACTTTCTGAGTTCTGTGGACAGTTTCTAAAGCACAGTGGCCACCTAATAAAACACAGTAGCTGACAAGCATATTTATGGTAACTTTTAGGAAGCACCCTTCTGAATTAAATGTCTAATGGGTACTCTGAAGGTTTTCTCCAAGTCACCTAAAAACCTGATAAACAAGAGCATCTGTTTTTGAATAGAGAATGAAAATGTGAGTATTGTGCCTAGAGAATTCAAAATAACCAGGTTCTTTATGCCAGTCTTTGCTTATCTAAGCAAACTAAAAACCCCAAGTTACTTAACGATACGTTTTTGTGTTTGCACTTAATTCACACTATAAAACAGATCACTAACAACCTAGTGAACCTCACTTAAAGTGATGGACCCAACAGTGTACATTCAAGACTCTGGGCGATGTGCTTTAAGTGCATAAACATGAAAGCAATTTCAGGTTCCAATCACAAATATTTGTGCTTTGGGTTATTTTTCTTCAATGGACCTCCTAACGTCTTTTTTTTTTTTTTTTTTTTTTTTTTTAATATTCAGTTATATCATGTGCTAACATTTGTTACAGCATTTTCATGCATATATGTCATTTCATTTTGCTGCAATTGTCAATTTTAAAAGAGGAAGTGTTAAGAGCTACAATGCTCCATTTTGCAAAGTTGATATTCTGCCTTATAGAACAATGCAAATCATTCTGAAATAACCAATGTCAGAAAAATGATTTCTGAAATATCATAAGATAGACTAGTATAATGTTAAACGATTCAGCTAAAATCTTTGTTACATTTAATTTAGATCATGCTGTTAATTAATAGCAACCAAGACTAATGTTTATTTTTCAGCAGAGTGAATTAAAATAAAATTTCCCCTCATTTTCATTTTTTTTCTGGTCCTGGGAAGCCAGGGTCTTGTACATGTTAGGCAACTTGTTTATAGCAATAGTATATATTTCCAGTCTCTCTTGAAATGCTTTAATTAACAGAATTATGCACAGAAATGCATAAAATACAGATTTAGGTCCTCTATTTTAATGTTTTAGTTTCTTACCTGTTCGGAAGTGAGATGTTGATTTGTGATCTCCTATAACAAGCCGACCAGTGTGTTCTTTCTGTAAGAAGGTAAAAATGTATTGAAACTTAAAATTTCTCATTTAATGTAATTACTGAATATCTCAGGCTTCTGAAATATTCTGAGAACCAATAAGTCAATATTGCTGTCTTTATGGAATTACATCCTAGCAAGGGGGAGAATTAGAAAGAGGTATATAAACATAATCAGTCAATGCAAGAAGGCCGTGCCACTAAAGCAAAATGGAGACTAAGGGGTCAGAAAACTCAAAGGCTAGATAGAACAGGTTGGATTTTTTTTTTTTTTTTTTTTTTTTTTTGGAGACAGGGTCTGACTATGTAGACCAGGATGGCCTTGACCTCCCTAAGAGATCAGCCTCCCATGCCCAGCCCAGGCTTGAATTTTAATGAGATAAATAATGAGAAAATTAAGCCAGCCCAAGCATTTTCTTTGCTGCTCCCACCCATTTCTGTTTCTCTGTGTACTGTTCTGTTGTTCTATACACCAGGCTGTTCTGCAACTCAGAAATCTCTCTGCCTCCTGAGTGCTGGGCTAAAAACATGTGCCATCACCATGCCTAGGTCTACTGATTTTCTTAAAACCCTTTCTACCATTTCTTTGTGATTCCTCAAAGAAAGAAAGGAAGAAAGAAATTATTTATGTTAGGCTGAATAGACTTATAATGTACCAAGTAACAGAAAATGATCATTACTCTTTACAATATATTACAATTAACTAGCTAGTTCTTCATGAGATTACAATAAGCCCTCAACTTCAACCTGTCACAAACAGACCTTACAATTTAATACAAAGTATAAAACTGATTTGATTCAAAATAACAATATATCTAGTTTTATCCTGTTAGTTCAGTCCACTCTTTATAGTTCCTATTTATGAAAGTAAAGAAAGGATCCACAAAAAGGAAAGACTGAATGTGATTCCAAAGCACATTTGCAGACATCGGTATGTCTTCCTATGTCTGAACTCTACCTCCAAATCTTTTAGGCAAAGATTTACAGGATGGTAGATAGCCCAATTACTGGTCACCAAATTTTATAGATTTTGTTAGGATGGTTTCATTCTAGTATTTTAACATGTGCTCTAAATTATGAGTTCGTATGCCTTCCCAAAAATTTTATTTGTAGAAGCCAAGAGAAAATGTATACTATGAAAAACTGAAAATTATTAGGAATCAAGAATTATGGATTCACCTACACAAATGTTCCCTGAAGGCTCTGTGAAGGTCTAAATTCCTCAATCCCTCTCCATTTGGAACCCTCTGCTGGGATCTGGGGAACAGCTTAGAGATTTACCCACATCTTTTCTGGGAAGCTTTATTGAGCAGCAAAGCCAGAGAGAACTGGCCACCATTACATGCTCTTTCATAGTGATGATTTTGTATTAGTTTCAGTTTCTCCAAATACACAACAGCTCTCAACACATCTGTGACACTCAGAACCCAGAGTGGTGCTAGCATACAAGAGGTAATCAGTAACCGCTGGTGAATACAACAAAAACAGAGGCTGGGTTTCATTTAAAGTGCAGAAAAGAAAGGTTTCAAAGAGTACTTTCTAAGCACATGTAACTACACGTTTAATTAAACTGCACATACTACAAAATACACGCAACATTTCTAAAATTAGGCCTCTGGTAAGGGATATTCCCTTGGCTGCTACTTTGAGGGCTATGAAATACGGACTTTTGACTTTGGCAGAGGTTTCTACAAAATAACATGCTTAGGAATGCCTTGTATGAAAACCATTAGGTAGTAAGCAATTAGTTCAGTCTACACAAACCCAATTTCTCCATACAGTTTCTAACCACACAGCCAAAGGTGCAGAAAAGCCCAGAACTGATTCAGAAATAGTATAAATTCAGTGTTTGGTTAGGCTAGGTGTATTTCCCAAAGCCAAAAATAAGCCAAGCAAAAGAAAATGTAACCCAAGGTGCCCCATCCTCCTCCCCTAACCTGCACAAACACAGCATTGTTCTTAAAGAGATAAAAACATAAACATGTAATGCTTACCTTTCCTGCACCCATAAGTCTCAAGAACTTTTGTTTTCTCTCTTCATTGCCTAAGTCCGCTGCTTCCCAATTGCTAGATCCAAGCTGCAAGAGATTATCTTATCTTGGTTTTGCATTTACAGACATTAAAATATTTAAAGACCACCTGTAACTCCAACTTTCTTCTGTCAATTTTAACTAACTGGGACTTGTGGTTCTTAGGTTAGCCAATGTCACCTATGAATGAGTTCAGCTAGGCTCACCTCTCAGCAGAACTCTTGACTTTTCTTACAGCCACAGCTTTGTCTCTAAAGCCTGCAAATGCCAGAATCACATGGAGTGCTAATACACTATTGTGTATACACTCCTATTTAAATCTGTGACACCCACTGTGATGTGCTATTACCCTAGAGTAGAGCACCTAGTACCACTAAGCTGCCAGGACTGTTAACCAGAGCTTTAAAAATTCTGAGCTTGGGCCAGTGAGATGACTCAATCAGAAAAAGTGCTTGCAACCAAGCCTGACAACCTAGGCTTGTTCTTTGGGATTTACAATGTGGAGAGAGGGAACTGACTCTCAAGAGCTGTCCTCTGACCTCTGCGTGTGTGGCATGCAATGAGGCTGAGTGTGCATGTACACACATACACACAAAGTATAATTTAAATTTTAGGGGGAGAAATCCCAATTATTTATTAGAACCAAAATATTATACTTTTTATTCTTTCTTAGATATTCTCCAAAGAACAAGAAAACAAGAAAAGTTACTTGAGGCCAGCCTGATTTACAGAGTGAGTTCCAGGACAGCCAGGGCTACACAGAGAAACTCTCTTTTGACAAAATAAAAAGCAGACCCAAGGACTAAAAATCATTGTACCTTTCAAGTGACAATGAGTTCATGGGACTGTTTTGTCAATTTAAGTAATAGAGAGTCCTAGTAACTATTTTTCTCTTCATTTTGAAACAAATGTAAGATTTCATTTATACTCTATCAATCACTTCCAGTCATACTAAATATAAATAAAACAATGGAAAACTTTTTGCATTATCTGTGTCAAAATGTCAAGTCATCATGCCTGTTGTGCAGAATTATTTTCCACCCCAAAAGAAAACTGACAGAAGGCATTACAGAATCAAAGTTTAATAGAAGAAGGCGGCTGGAGAGTTAGTTGGCTCAGTGGTTGTTCTAGAGAACCTGGCTTTGATTCTCAGCACTCACATGGCAGCTCTCAATTGTCTATTAACTCCAGTTCCAGTCAATCCATGCATTCCCTCTTCTGGCCTGTATGGGCACCAGGCACACACATGGTGCACAGACACGTATGCAGGCAAAATGCACTCCCACACAAAAATTAACAAGTAATAAAAAAGGAATGTAAAAGAGCATATAGTATAGAATCATAGCCTAAAAATGAAGATGAAGTTATGTGAATATCTCAGGCTGATTCTCTGTATTATAAAGTACTAGGTGAGTTCTGTTCCAACCAATGAATCAATTTGAGACAAAAACAAGAATAAAAGAATATGGTACCCTCATCCAGAAAGCCACTCAACGGGAAGGGCTCCGTTTTGCAGTAAGAGTTTCATTTTGCAAGAAGAGCTGGGGCCATCTCTTTTTTCTAAGAGGATGCTTGGCTTTTACTTCATCTTTTATTATATGTGTGCAACATTTACTTGATTTGTAATGGGCAAAGGCTGAAGGCAGGTGTACATACAAAGGTGACTAAAAGAAAAAGATGATATAGAAATGAAGACATTCATTGAATTGATCATTCTAACTAAATTTATAATAAAAAAATGAAAATGTTTTACAATTATGGAGCGAAGGTGAAAAACCTCCAACACAAAATGGTAAGTACTCAGTTTTCAAAGAATCCAAGTATTACATTTGACTATGAAAATGCAAGCAGAGGTAATGATAGAGCTAAAACCTATTGAAATGGATAAGCAATCCTTAATGATATGTTCTAGTTCATATATGATGCCAATGAGCAATCAGCTGTATACTAACCCTCTGGGTTTAGAGACTTAAAATCAGAAACCTACAGAGTAAAAATTTGGATTTGTATGGTTGGTTATATTTTTATTAAAATCACCAATAGCCATTGGTATTCCCCTTTTATTTCTCTGAAAATAACATATGTATAATTTTTTAAATTCTAAATAAAATTTTATTTAAACAAAAATATAAAGACTTTAGGACAATGAGAACCTCTCCTTCCTGCATATGAGAGCTAAAGTGTTTGCACTATACCAGACCCACTTGTTCTAAATTATATTTGGTGAGATTCTATGTTCTCACCTAAGTTATAAATTTCTATTCCTTTCCATGTGACTGCACAGAACTTTTCATAGGTCTACAAGTCTTAACTATTTCTAGCTAAATATGATAACAAAGTAATAATACTACTTCAGTTCTCATTCTCATTAAACCACTTGCTCTGTGAGCCAATACTGACATTTAACTGAATTTTAATTCCTTATTTACCAAGACTTTTCAGAAGTCTATTTTATGCCTGGTGTAGAGGTACATATCTTTAATCATGTGAGATGAAGGCAGCAGTGTCCTAAGTCTAATTATCTTGGCATTACACAGAAAATTTAAAACTAGCCTCAGCTACATCCCAAGGGCTGGGGACACAGCTCAGCAGGCAGTGTACTTGCTTAGCTCATATGAGGTCCTGGGTTTGATTCCAAACCAACAACAACAACACAAGAAAGTCTCAATAATACATTAAAAATTACATACATATTAAGAATCTGATCTGAAAACCTGAAAAGCTGTCTCCAAAGTTCTAAATGCCAATACTGGACAAATTATTCATCTGACCTCACAAGGTAACTCAGTCATTGGTAGGTGCACTCAAAAGTATTGTGTAGTTAGTTACCTTCAGTCACATTTGTGTAAGTATGCATGAAATAGGTGAATCACTATCTATACTCAGACCTTATCCTTAAGATGACTTATGAATATGCAAATATTCACAAATTCTGAAACCTAAAATACTCTTGGTTTTCAGTCTAAGGGGTACTCAACCTGCAGTTTTCTGAGAGCTTCTCACAGCAGCTCAACGAACAAACCAACAGACAGATAATAAAGGACACCACAGCACAGAAACCAAGTGGGCAGCTCCCATGCTCTAGCCTCAACTTCTGCCTATTTCGCAGCATACTATATGAGACCAAATTAGTTAGCATACTACACACCACAGTTGCAAAACTGTAAAATGTTAAAGACACAATTATCTAGAACCCAACCATTCCAATTTCCCCTTCTACTACAAGAATACACTCAGGCTGGAACTGCAGCTTACACGTAAGGCCCAGGTTTCAATGACCAGCACACACATAACCACAAGCACAGTGGCAAACTCGACAATGTTTTTACCTAAGTTACCTTATCTTCTATAATCTATAATCTTAATTGTTTTTAAAGCATTTTTATGAAACATACTGCCTGACAACTGCTTGTGATTCTTTACCTCTCACTTTAATAAAACAGCTTTCATTCTCCACTTCAACCAAACCAAATGAAACTCCAATACTCTTATTATTCTTTGCTCCTCATATACATATCCCATGACTATGTACTTGAGATGACTTCTGTGCCACCCTTTTCCTAGTACTGTATTCTGAGATATCTGTTTCCAATATCTTTTTAAAGTGCTTTGTTGCCCTCAGTTATATGTAAAATCACCAAACCAAAAACTTACATCTTTTACCTGCAATGGATACGAATATATTACTGTTAGTTCACTTTCTATAGTTTCCAGGTGTATTTTGAAAGTAGAGATAAAAAAAAAAAAAAACCCAAGGAGGATAGCATCCAATTAGCAATAAAAATAATAAACATATACAAAGGAAACCGACTTAAAAAAAAAAAAAAACTCTCCATAGAGGGACAAGTTACTGTTAAGATAATGTTAACAACACAATCATTTTAGGATAGTATAGGCAAAGTGCCAGGTCCTAATCTTGAAATGAAAGTGTAATCACCTCTGAAGACAATACTTACAGGACTGGAAATGTATCAAAGCTCATCTACTTTAAACTTATTTCATCAATGGCCTTCTGTTAAATTGCTAATGTCAACTCAGCTTTTCAATCCAGTTAAAAGTTGTTTTATTTCTGAGTCTATCAAAGCAGGCATGTGACATCCCAGCAATCCAGTTAGTATCAGGAGGAAAACAGTGTGACAGCTTTTAGATCTGTTTTAAAGTCTAGATCACTAAACAACATTGACAAATTCCTAACGCAGGATTCTATTAACAATGTAAGCCCTAAATTCCAGGTGCAGGGAGGGTGGGGAAGGGATATAAATAAATCTCAGTAGATTCAGCAGAACCAGTCATTCCCTCAATTTTATTTTATATTTATTACTAATCTTTCTTACAGAATTAAAATTTATTTAAATGCTCTTACTGTTCTGGCCCTCACCTCAGCTTCCAATCAAAGAAAGGGTGGCTCTTAGTAGTCTCTCATCAACTACAAAATCGTTCAAGGAACCTTTTATGGCTCACAAACGACGTATGAAAAACACCAAACTTCTAACACTGTTTTATAAATTAAATGAGATTAGCTTTAATCTGTCTCTAAGATGACCTCGTCGTGTCCCCTTCTCACTCATTTCCCCATCAATATTCCCAAAGCATTTCATTAAGGAAAGACCTAGTTCTAAGTGTACAAGTTACCTGAAGTTTCCATGACTCCATGCTAGTGCTAAGACCTATATAACATAAGCATCGTATTATTATAATTCCCAGTATCTGGCATTGCAGTCAGTGTCTAACAGGATTATGAGGGACCGTTTATTTTTTTAAACTGACAAGCTGAAGGCATGAGAAGGCAGAAAGGTATCAAAATGGGCCTCTAGGTCTCACTGCCTCTGACCTCGCTATCATTCCGTTACTAAATTGTCTATCACAATCCTCGGCTTAATACTGTCTCTATTATGACTGGTTCAGGTAGGAGTAGCAATTACGAGTATAGTGCAAAAAAAAAAAATCAGGTCAGAAAATTTATCCAAACGTGATCTGGTCATTTCGCTATTGCTAGAGGAGAATTTTAAACCTAAAATAGGGGTATGACATAATGCCTAAGGAAGGAGCTTCACCAGCCCCCCCAAAACGTAGAGACATCTGGATTGAAGCTCCTTTCCCTTTTTGAGCCTTCTCAGGGTTTCCTTCCTCAGCCTTCACTTCCTACGCTGGTCTACGGATCTCGGCTGCAGGTCTCTTCAAACCTTCAGACTCTAGTAAGAAAACGGAGACATCTCCCCCTCCCCTCCCCTCCAGCCACCTCGGGCGCTCCTTACTCCAACCACCACCCTTGCCGGCCTACCCCAGCCTTCGGTAGGCCTCAACCCTCATCCTCCCATTGTTATTTACATCGTCGTCGGGGGAGGCCGAACGCTTCACCCCGTGCGGGTGAGACTCCCGGGCAGCACTCATCGTGGCTGGGATCCCGACGGGGATAACGCCGAAACAATCGCAGTTCTCCTCAAACGCGACCCCAAGCAGACCTCACTCAGCCACTGGCCCAAGCAGCGCCACTTCAGAACGCAGAGCCCCGCCGGGCCTTCTCCGCGACAGTCGTCACCGCTGCGGCCGCTCGCCGCCCCGGAGCACTACGGGAGTTGTAGTCTTTCGGCCTCGCTTTTTACTGGCCCGACTAAGCCGTCTCTAGTATCTCAAACTACAATTCCCTGGAGGCCTAGCGACACCTCTCGCGCGGCGTGGCGGGAGTGTCCTCGGAGGCTACACTTTCTTCTTCGGCGGCGGATGGGTATGGTGGTGATCTCTGGTGAAGAACTTCGTTGCTACAGAAAGGCCTACGGTTTTCGCCTCTTTTCTGTGAGATTCTGTCCTGTTGGCAAACAAATTCATCATAGTCAAACACAGACTTAAGTGTAATGTTTGAGACTTACTGAGTACGAGTTCCTCGGCCCAAGACAAAAACCTTTTGAAAAATAGCTTCTTTCTCCACCCTGAAGTGTGATCTCTATTGCTCGGGATGTCTAGACGATTCTGAGTAAATTCTTGCTGTTTTTTGGTTTGTTTTGTTTTGTTTTTTTAATATTCTTGAAACGAATTCAGTATAATGCTGATGTTAATTGGCCGTTTTGAAACTGAGGCCCACCTGAGGGAGTTGTGGAACGCTTAGTGTGAAGTAGGTAGGGGTGAACCCGCCTTGGACCTGTTCTTCCTATGTAGACTATGTGAGACTTCACCGACTTAAGTCTGCCTCTGCCAGAAAATCCTGTATCCCCCGCCCCCTTTGGGGAGTGAATTTCACATAAAAATCAACTACTGTAAATTACAATACAGTAGCATTTAGGAACATTTCACTTCTTCAACTGTCACCTCAATCTAGTTCCAAGACACCACCTCTTAGGATAGATACTTTACTCATTTTTTGCTTCCCCGTTTCCCATATTTCTTTCCAGCACAGCAATAAGTTTCCCCTGAAGCCTTGTAGTTCAGGGTTCAGATATTGAAAATGAACTTCTGCATATTAGGGCATCTGAATTTTCATACACATTTGAACCTAACATTCTGTCAGAATGACTTTCTCTTACTTATTCTGAAGCTTTCTGACTTCGTTTAAAAAAAAAAAAAAAAGGCCAGGTTGGCCTTGAACTCACAGAGATCCACCAGCCTCTGTCTCCTCAGTGCTGGGATTAAAGCGATTAAAGCCATATGCTAACACTGCCTGGCAAAAACTTGATTTTTAAAGTAAAAACAAATGTATAAGTCTTCATACCCAGTAGTGATGTGTCAAACTTAACTGTAAGCGTTTTTACACAATAGCTGCTTGCATACAAATACTTTCCTAAATTTTAAATGAAGCTCAACCGTTGATAGAATGTTGTCCAAAATGAGGCTTACCATGCCTGTAAACATAGTACCTGTGAGGTGGTAAAGGAAGTTTAGAAGTTCAAGATCATCTTCTACATAGTGTTGGACAGGTAAGCCTGGGCTACAGTTAAGAGCTCCTCTCAAAAAACCTAAATAAACAAAGCAACCCCCCCCCCAACTGAACCTTAGAACTATGCACACTGAAAGACAGTTTCTTAATTTCTGCATTCATAGATTTTTGTGCCTATTTTTGAAACAATAGCTTTAAGCAAATTATATAGAAATACAATTGGAACTATATTTAATAAGCATAGTGAAGCAAAACATAGATTAGTCTGTTATTTCTATGTTAAAATAAACCACAACAAAGGAACAAACCTATGAGAAGAAAAAACATTTTTAGAAATGGTTTCTTAGTCACTAGAATTCAAATTTTTACTTACTAATTTCACAAACCTACTTAGCTTTTATAAATACAATTATAATGGGATCACAGGTTACAAAGTAGGATGATTATAATTCACTTCAAATAGATTTGAAAAATTGAAATAAACAATTTAGAACTCTTAGCCATGTTACTGAAAACATAAGGTGGCTCAATAGCTACTTAAAAACAGCTAAGTAATTCTAGGATTAAAAAGATTATCAATAAGGTTAGTAGCTACTATATAATTTTAACTTTACTAATATGTAGAAGTTGAGAAAAACTATGGAGTTAATAACGTCTTTTATTCACCAGATTTGTGGCACAATGGGTGGCCATTTCTTCAAGTTATAAAACATGAAAAACAAATCAAACCTCAGAATAGCATAAAAACTGTATCATTAGAACAGACTTGACTCAGTTCATGTCTAGAAAGCTAGATGTAAAGATGAAATTGTACGGTAGTAGGATATGACAGAGACTTGGCAATACTCTTCCTTGCAAACAAGAAGAGACTCTGTCACCAGTGGAGCTATTAAACCCTTCTTTAGTACTGAGACCATTCCAGCTCCATTTTTTGTTTGTGTTTTCTAGCACAGTTCCACAGAATGGTGGATGGTTATGTCCTAAGTCTGTACTTTTCAGATATTAAGGAAAATTTTCCCACTTTTAGGGTACATAAGGGACATATTTACTACATTCAAGAAATTTAAATTTTAATTGTAACAGTTTTAAGTTTCAGCTCACCAATTTATAAATACGTCAGGACTATGACAAAGGTAGATGAGCAAAAATGATCATTGAATTACAGTCTGAGGAATGCTGAATGTCCAGGGATGGAACCTCTAAGGGTTATTTTATTCTAAATGAGTGCACACTTTTATTGTTTAGAAATATCTAGCTCTTCAGATACATTTTAATAGTGAAAGCATTCATAATTATTCTATGTTTTTATATTTTGATGATGTTTAGAAACAAGGTCTCCATAGCCTAGGTTGGCCTGAAATTCTATGTAGCCCAGTGTGTTCTTGAACTCACAATTTTCCTATTTCAGTGTTCCAAGTGGTGGCATTGCAGATGTGTGTAGGCTCATCTGGCTTTTAGTTTTTCAAAGTATATAGCACATCTACATTATCAACATTAGTAACCACCCAACTGCAAGAGTGCACCAGAACGTCTTACACTTATCTAATTTTAACTTAGTACCTACTCAGCAGCATGTCCCCATTCTTCTCTTTTCTCAGTTCTTTCTGGTAAGCACTCCCAACTTCCATGTGGTCAACTTTTAAATAATCTATACATGAATAAATCACTCAGGACCTGTTTTTGTGTTTCTCATTATTTCACTCAGTGCTCTTCAGTTTCATGCATAATGGCACACATTACAGGATTCCATCCCTTTGTAAGGTTGAATGGTGCTCTGTTGTGTTATATACTATGTCATTTATTCATCCATTGGTTGATGCTTAGTTTGCTTCCACTTCTTGGCTATTATATAAATAAAACTGTGATTAAAAATGGAAGCACAGATGTCTCTTCAACATACTGCCTTCATTTCTTTTGTATACATACCAGTTGGATGATTGCTGTGCACCATATGATCTATTTTTAATTTTTCTAGAAACCATGCTGTTTTCTATAATGGCTGTACCAACACTCATTCATTAGTAGTGTGTTAACTTCGTTTTTTCTTGGCACTCTCACTAGCAATGTGTATACACACACACACACACACACACACACACACACACACACACACACACACTAGTTCTTTCTGTATTGAGGCAATCACACTGTGTTGATTCCTCTCTAATGGTTAGCAGTGAAGAGCCTTTTCTCATCTGTTAGCTGCGTGTCTTCCTCTCTTGAGAAATGTTTATACACCTTTTGCTCCCCACCCCCAAAGGCTCAGGTATTGTAGCTTTTTTAAATATATAATTTATATGTTTTGAGACATGGTCTGGAGCTCAGGTTGGCCTCGAGCTCCTAACCCTTTTGTCTCAGGTTTGCAATGTATGGGAATCTACCACCATGCCTGATTCAAGTTTAATTTTAAAGTGAAACTCAAATATTCCAGCTATTCCACCATCCTCCACTATGGGCATTGCACCTCTAGATTTTAGGAAGAATTTAGTATTATTATTTTTAATTATCTATGTGTGTGTAAAAGGGGATATGTGCATGTGAGTGCAGTGAGGGCGGTTTCTGGATGAAGCCAAAGGTGTGAGGTTCCCCCTTGAGCTGGAGTTAGAGTTGGTTATGAGCTGTCTGATGCCAGTGCTAGGAACTGAACTTGGGTCCTTAGCATAGACCCTTAGCAGCTGAGCTATCTCTCCAGCCTCGTCTTATTTCTGACACTACAAAGTTAGTGAGGCAGGGGCCATGGATGTGCTTTATTTCTTTTTAGTTTTAAGAAATCAACACACATGCACACCCTTAATCCCATCACCTGAAAGGCAGAGGCAGGAGGATCTTTGTGAGTCTGAGGCCAGCCTGGTCTATATAGCAAGTTCCAGGGCAGCCTGAACTACCTGAGTTATGTAGTGAGACCTTGTTTCAAGCAAAACAAACCACAAATCAACACATATAATAATGAGTTTCATTGTGACATTTTTGTATGCAATTTGTTTTTGCTGATCTTCCCATACTCTCATTCTTGCTATCTACCCACTCCAGCTGGTCCCCTTTCTTTCCCTAGTAGACCTCTTCTGCTTTTAAAAGAAGTCTAAAGATTTATCTTATTTTTCCATTATGCATTTTTGGGTGTGTCTGTGTGGGTTTGTGTATGTGAGTGCAGACTCCTCCTTCTGAGGTGGTTGAGTCGTCTGGGTGCTGGGAACCAAACTTGGGTACTCTGCCAAGCAGTATGTGCTCTTAATTGCTGAGCCAGTTCTCCAGCCCCTCCCCTGCCATTCTATTATAGATATTCTATTGCCCTTTTTATTAAAAATTTTCTTAACCCTCAAGGACTCTTCACTGATGATGTTCTGAAAAATAATAAAACAGTACTGTACTGTGAGTGTGTTCATGTGGGTGAATAAGTACTTTAATAAAGTATTATTTTCCCTTGTCGCAATAATAAATGTGCTTGAAAATAAGTTAAAATATTTAAAAAAAATATAAAAAGAATGATTCAGGTATGGTGGTACATGCCTTTAACCCCAGTACTCAGGAGGCTGAGACAGGAGGGTGAGTTGGAGGCCAGTCTGGGCTCTCTAGAAAGGCTGTGTCTCAAAATAATAAGTCAATAAATGCACGTATAATCTCAATCTTTCAGACTTGATATTTTACTCATAGGTAATTCTTTTGTCATAGGCTGACACATCACAGATTTATTGATGCCCTCTCTGAAGTTTAAGAGTCTAGAGATAAACATGTTTTTTGATGATTTTTTAAATGTTAATTGTGTTTCAGCATTTCTGAGGAGAAAAGACCAACAGCATTTAGCTGTAGTAATTTCCCAGTTTGAGATGAAGCATGTTAAACTGAAGTCAAGAGTTTATAGGAAACACACCTATGGGCTCTTACAAATTGCCTCTGAATGTTAATAATGTTGAATAAAATCCTTCTGCTGTTGATGTCACTGTTCAATTGTTTTGTTTTGTTTTCAAGGCTGGCATAGAGGTTATTGGGGCGTGAGCTAGGGAAGAACTCAAGACTACAAAGGAAAGATAGCGGGAATGTCAGTGGAGGAGAGCAGCCCTATCAGGGCTGTTAACATTTAAAAAGCCCTTTCAAGGACTAAGGAAATAAAGGCTACAAATGTCTTGAGCTTGAAATGGCTTTTATACTTTTGAACCTGTTATAAAAAGCTTTTCTTAGAACTCTGTTTCATCCCCCTACCCCAAACAAAATATTTGGACTCAAATTGAGAGAGACCAGACATAAAGGATGACCATAGCTTATTTTAAATGTCTGAACAGTAGAAATGGAAGGAAAAGAGAACAAAAGAGGAAGAGGTGCTGCATGTTAAAGAGAGGGAAAAAGAAAAGCGATGTCTTGGCAGAATGATGACAGTTGCTAGTAGTCTGAAGGGTCACTTCTGTCAGGAACCAGCACCTCTTGGTTCTGCAGCTTCTAAATTTGTTTGGAACAAGCTGCAAAATCTGGCTCTCTATTGACACTCTTCACTGATGCCATATTTAGTTAAAGATCAATACTCGGCCTGTCTTTATGAACAGCAAGTTTTTAGAAACTGATCACAGGGCCTGAAGTACTCATTCTTAGAAAGTTCTGTACAAAAGACTTTGACTTTTCTCCCTCATTTTGTGATTTATTCATTCTTTTTAAAAAATTTATTTATCTTATGTGTATTGATGTTTTGCCTGTATATATTTCTGTGTACCACATTAGTGAATTAGACAGTTGTGAGCTACCATGTGGTCACTGAGAATTGAACCTTAGTCCTCTAGAGGAGTGTCAGTACTCTTAAACGCTAAGCCATCACTCATTTATTATTATTATTATTATTATTATTATTATTATTATTATTATAACACTGATAGAAGAAATTGGTCATTGAGGTAGAGATAAAGTGCAGTGGTAGGTTCTTGCTCAGAATGTTCAAAGTCCTGGATTGGATATTCACTACATGAACAACAAACAAGCAAAATATAGATAAAAACAAGCTGGGCATGGTGGTGCACTCCGTTAACCCCAGCACTCCAGAGCCAGAGACAGCTGGATCCCTGAGTTCTAGGCCAGCCTGGTCTATAGGGTGAGTTCTGGGACAGCTCAGACTACACTGAGAAACCCTCTCTCAAAAAAAAAAAAAAAAAAAAAAAAAAAAAAAAAAAAAAAAAAAAACCCAAAAAACAAAAACCAACCAACCAACCAACCAACAAACAAATAAATAAATAAACAAGCCACAGGTTGGAGAGAGGCTCAGTGATTAGGAGCAATTGCTTGCCAGAGGACCTGAGTTCAGATCTTAGGCTCATATCTGATGACTGTCAACTGTGTCAACTGCCTATAATTCTGGCTCCAGGAGATCCAGTGCCCTCTAGTCTCAGGCATCAGCACTTAAAGGTGCAACACACACACACACACACACACACACACACACACACACACACACACACTGAATTAAAAATTAAAAGTTGGAAAAACAAAACCCCAAAACCCCAAACCCCCAAAACAAAAAAGATGTCAGAGGAAATCCAAGACTACCTATGAACTCTTAAGTGTAGTTAAATTAAAAAACTTAAAGACCCTGCAGTGTAATGCTAAACTACTAAATTTAGTTCTTTTTTTCAGTCTGTTAATGTGACCTTGGCTAAATGGCTTAACTTTTTTACAGAACTAAATTAAGTTTATTCTAAGGTTTTCTGTCTCTAAACTCTGTAATTCTTTTAGTTGATTAAGTATGAAAATTATTTTAACAAAATCTTTAAGAAAAAATCTTACAGTGATATTCTAACATTGATCTTTCTGAAGACCATCACTGTTCATATATGATAGCATCTAATTTTCCTGTTTCTGAGTCATAGTCTGCTGTATTATTTTAGTACAACTGTAGCGTTTATGATAGATTGTTCCCAGTTTTTCCACTATTATGAACTATTTAGCTACAAGGACATTTTGCATATGATATATATATGCACTGAGATTGTGCTTAGGAATAGAAAATAATCCTAATATATTTTCCAAAACATCAGAATCACTCTATACTCTTTTGCTTAGATAGTATATAATTGGATCAGATTCTTTATGTCTGTCACAGTGAAATGGCCTCAAATATAAAGGATTCAAAGAAAAAAACGTGAATATAGATATACTAGCTTCATAATGTCCATTTTTAAGAACAAAAACATTTTAATTATGTGTAATTTTGTGTATGTGTGGGTATGTGCACATGAATGCAGGTATTAGAATCCCGTGGAGCTGGAGTTACAGGTGGTTGTGAACTACCTGATCAGGATGCTGGAAATTGAACTTGGGTCCTTTGCAAGAACAGTATATGTTCTTAACTGCTAAGCCATCTCTTTAGCATCCCATCTTTGAAAATGTTATAGTGTTCTTTTTGGAATTCCTTATAAATTTAATTTGATAAATAAGAAAGGAGCTGACTTTTTGCTAAATTTTGTTCTTTCAGAAAACTGAGTTATTAGAAAAAAGACTTCAAAATCATAAACTATTGTTGGATATTATTTACTTTCACGGCAGAATAAGTTTTGTTTTCCAAGACATGGTCTCAGTGTGTAACAGCTCTAGCTGTCAGGAAATTCACTGTGTAGAGCATGATGACCTCAAACTCACAGAGATCCACCTGCCTGTGTCTCCTGAGTGCTGAGATTGAAGGTGTGTGCCGTTGTGTGGCTCAGAGTAATATTTAATTTCCTTTAACTGTTAGAGCTTTCTTGAAAGTCTAGTGTTTTCTACTTTGAACAAAGAGATAATTAATGTTTGTTGTCTAATCTTTTCACTCCTTCACTTCCTAATTGTCTCTGAAAGTCTAAGTTTCACCAAGGATTTTGCTTCCCTTAGGCAATCCACAGCAACATATTAATGAAAAACTGTTTCTCCAGGAAAATAAAACATCACACGTTGATTTTTAAAAATACATTTATTATGGAAACGTGATATAATGTCACAAATATGAGTCATATATAATTCCATTTTTTTCTATAGCTACACCATGAAAAATAAAGAGATGAGGCTGGAGAGATGGCTCAGTGGTTAAGAGTGCATACTGGGTTTAATTTCTAATACCCAGGTTGAGTAGATCACTCCAGCTCCAGGGCATCTGATGCCCTCTCCTTTCCTGGTCTACATTGGCACTGCACATACATGTACACACACACACACACACACACACACACACACACACACACACACACACACACAGACGGGGGTGGGGAGATACGTACACATTTATATACATAAAGATGAAAACAAATCTTTTAAAAAAGTAAAAAGAAACAGGAAAAATTAATGTTAATATGTCTTAGAAGATACATTATTCCTAAAATAGAAGTTAATATAATAATCATAATCACATATAATAAATATAGCTGGTGAGATATCCCCTTTACTTCAGCAATCTAGTGTGTATTTTACTGCTGCACCACAGCTCAGGCAGAGGAGTCACATTTCTAGCACTCTAGAGTTACAGGCAGCCATGGGTTACTGCATTAGAGCTCCATGCTGTAGAAGGTAGCTGAGACCCACTGCTAAGCATGCTTTTAGCAGCACTCCTTCAAAGTGAACTCTACCAATGGGGCTGGCAGTTAATTTTACGTAGGTTGATTTTCTAGAATGGTCAGGAAAGTAATTTGGACTTAACAATGAAATTTAATGTTTCGAAACTTTTTTTTTTTAACAGGGCTGTTAGGACAGATTCTGAATGACAACTTTCAACTTGGAGCTTTGAAGATGATAGAAGTCCAGAATATTTCGAAGTAATCTGTGTATTGGAATGAGTCATAGCAAGATCTATGTCTGGTGGGCAAAAGTACCCTAAGAAAATTAAGGGATACAACATGCAGATCATCTGGTAGGTAAATCATGAAGGCATATAGAAAACCACAGCTCTTTTATGGGGAGAAACAATGAACTTGATATAAGGAATTGGAAATTTAATAATCCTGGGATAATTGGAAAAAACAGTGACATAAAAAGTTTTGTGGAAGCAATATTTTTTCTAGAGTAATTGTATACAATTAACTTTCTTGTTCACTTAGAAAACTACATAAACTTGTAGAATTTTAGAATAGGTGAAATATTTACCATTTTTTGGAAATGAATACTATTAAAATGCTAAAAATAGAGTAATTTATATTTTTATTGCTTTTAAAATTTTACTTTATTTTCAAAAACAAAATATTATTTTATGTGTATGAGTAGTTTTCTTGCATGCATGTATTAAGTATTAGATTATGCATGGTGTCCACTGAGATTGGATAGAGTCCATAAGATCCCTTGAGATTAGAGTTACAGATAGTTGTGAGCTGCCATGTGGGAGCTGGGAGTCAAACCTGGGTCCTTTGCTAGAGCAACTCTCCAAGTCCTATTTTGTCCTTTCTCCCCCTGTCCTTCCTTTTTCCTCCTCCTTCCTTCCCCGTGTTCTCTGTAGCATAGCCTGATCTCAGAGTCTAGCCAATCCCTGTGCCTCAGCTTTTGGAGTACTGAAATTACAGGCATCAGTTACCACAAGCTAATTTATTGCTTTAAAAGTTATACACATTTTACATTTTGTTTCCATTTTAGAGAATTAAACTGCCCATCAGGGAAACATAAGTACATTCTTAGGGGCAAAGTATTATTTACATTAAGGTTATTGGAGATAATGGAAATGAAGTGATGAGATGGCTCTTGAGTATCTGATTTGAACAATAGAATAAACAATTAGTTAAATTTGACATTCACATTAGTTAACACATGGACTAGATAATCAGCAAATCAGATTTAAATCAGATAGCAACACTTTATGTTTAGGATATTTATTTGTATTGTTTCCAAAAATGTTATTCTTTGGGGAGAGGGGATGAGTATTCTAAATAAGAATGTGTTAAAGCCAAGGAAACAAGAGATGTTTCAGGAGACCCTGGCCTGCCAGGCAAGAGTGTTAGGACTTACATCAGAGAAGAGAGACAGGTTCAGTGAAGCTGAGAGGCAATGAATCCAGATGAGGATGGAATAAGACAAGAATGCAGTCTTCGGAGCTTCAGAGGGGCCAACAGTCAGGAAGCAAGCGATTGTGGTGACACTGAATGCTGATAAGTCACTAGACAGCAGAGAGTGCCCTTGGATTTGGCAGCATCTGGTTTGAATTCTGACTCTCTGCTGCTTACTAGTTCTAGTAACACTTCATTTTAAGCCACTATGGCCTGGTTTTCTCTCTTCAGAAAAAGGGATAACTACTTCCCACACTGTGGAGATTAATAAGCTGTTCACCAGAACTGTCTGACAAATGTAGGATGCTTGGTTGATACAAATTCCTTTCTGTTCTAGCTTTGTGATGATCTTTGAAACTGAACTGATTGTGCATAGCCACCAGTCAAAAAGATATTAAATTGTTTCTGCAAATTTTTGTTTTGTGGAAAGCTATAAGATCAAAAGTACTGGGCCTGAGGATGTAGCTCAATGGTGTACTTGTCTACCATGCTCAGGATCCAACAAAAAAATGCACAAAAATTCCAGAACTAAACTGTATTTTAAAATTCTTAGTTAATTTTAATGTTAGCCAAGTGCGTTTTAAGCCCGACCCGCGGGTCCGCCAGCCCGGGAGGGAGGGTAGGAGACGTTGGGCGCCAGATGTAGGCGGAGTTCACTTAGAAGGCACCAGTACCAGATAAATATTTATTAAAATATAAATCAGAACTCACGGTACAGTTAACAGATTACAGTAGCACCTGAAGAAGGACTGGAGTCTGGAACGGTGAGGACAGTCGCCGATGCTACCCCAATCATCCAGGAACCAGGAAGAGAGCGTCTTGTATTTCCGCAGCCCCTTTTCAATGGGCTTTTCCCCCGCCCCTTTCAGGGGGCCCGGTGCCCTGTATAAGTGTCTTTTGACCTTATCAGCTGACACCTGAATCCCACAACACCTGTTCTCTCTCTCTCTCTCTCTCTCTCTCTCTCTCTCTCTCTCTCTCTCTCTCTCTCCTCTCTCTCTCTCTCTCTCACACACACACACACACACACACACACACACAGAGTCTTCAAAGAATTTTTATAGTAGAAAAATACATCATTTGGACTGAGTATGGATGCATTTGCCTGTGATTTCAGCACTGGAAAGACAGAGTTAGGAGGATCATGAGTTCAAGGTCAGTCTGAATTATATATCAAGATTCTACCTCAACAAAACAAAACCAGACAGATGAAAAAATTGAAAGACAAGAAAGATAGCTTGGCAAGTAAAGGTGATGCTATCAAGCATTACAACTTGGATTTGATCCCTAGGATTTACAAGGTAGAGAAGGAAAGAGCTAACTCCTGAAAGTTGTTCTCTGACCTCCATGCGTACACTGTGGCCCATGTGTCTGGGCATGAGTGCACATACTTGATGACCAATGACAACAAACTTATATAAGTAAATATCATTTGTAAATAAATTAAATGTAAATTATAAGTGACATGTATAGCAATCAAGGTTTTTATTGCAGAGGAAGCAGAGAGCTCACAGTAAGTGGTGGTGAATGGAGGGTGAGTGCACTGTGCTCTGCTTTTGGAAGATACATTCTTCTTCCCATACTACTTCCTTCTGACTTATTTTTTTTCTTTTTGGAGACTAGTTACTGTCTTGCCTTCGTTTGAACTTAAGATTATAGTCCAGAAACTGATTCTTGGGTGGGTCAAGGTATTGCCTCTTCATTTCTTATCAACAATGGAAATATTTGGAGGTAATTTCAACATGAACTATGACACGGATGTTTTTCAGATGAGAATATGGCTAGAAACTATGTAAAAATATTGGTGTATACTTTGAAAGTAATGTCAAAACAGCAGGCCCTATATTTTGTGTGAGTGTGTGTTGATGTTGTTATCTGCAAAATAGCAATTATTTTGGAAGCGGGCGGGGGAGCATCTGAACAGTGATAAAAACTTCTGCAGGGCTGTTTTAAGTTAGTAAGTTGTTATCTAATTTAAGGCCTAATATACTGATCATCTGCTCCATCCATAACTATACTAGACTGTTATAAATTAAATTACAAATTAATGCATAGTATCTAGAGACAATATTTTCAGGTAATTCCTAACTTTAAAGACTATAATAAAACAGCCATTTATCAACATAAGAACAAAACATAGTGGGGCACTTCTTGAGACTAGTGGTGAAACTCACAGCTAGGTCAGACTAGAAACTTGCAGATCCTATTTAACTATGATGGGAGTTGCTTCTTCTGAACACAAATTTTCTATAAGCATTTCTGAAAAGTGAGAACGCCCAGTTTCCTGATACGTTTCCCCCCCCCCTTTATCTCATAATGTCTGCTTCTAATGATAGGTTGTTGTCAAGTACTATGCATAGAAATAAGTGTGTTGGTAAGGTTTCTCCAGAACTAGGGAAAAAAAGCCATTTATTCTCTCCCTTTCTCCTTCAACCAAATACAAGCATAATATATCTATTATAGACACAAAAGAATCCCACTAAATGTGTAGGGTTTTAAAGTTTTTTACTTTTTGTTATTTTAACTGTGTAAGTGTATGCCTGTGTGAGTATGTACATGTGAGTGTATGTGATCTCTAAGGCCAGAAGAAGAGACCATATACCCTGGAGTTGGAGTTAAAGGCATGTATAAGTTGCTGGACATGAGTGCTAGTCGTTAAACTCAGGTCCTGGAATCACAATGCTACTCTGGCCTTATGGGTATGGATGTAGCAGGGAGTTACTGTGTTTATAGGCTGAGTGTCTGCTTTGTGCAGAGTTATATATTTAAGGAGCATGTATTTCCTGGAAAAATTATGAATTTTCTACATAAAGACTTGGCTTAGACAAGCAGAGTTATGAGTTACTAAACTCTCTCTGTGCCTTAGGTGTCTGTGTCTAATTTCTATGGGCATGATACTTTTAGAGCAAATGTATCTGATAAGCTACTTGTTTCTCCCTTCTAAACTATGAAGTTTCTATCTGGCATGTGGTTGTTTTTACTAGTTGCTATTAGATAGACTTTGGTCCCAGAGCAGCAGACTGTGCATAATAAAAATCACTCCAGAAGACCTTCAGGTGACTATTACTGAGGTTTATTCTAATTCCTATCATTTTCTTTTTGTATTAATATTAAATTCAGTCCCCATTTTAGCTGCCACCCGCTTATGGCTTTGTAGGCATCTTCTAAACTTGAAAAAGTACATTGAGATGAACTCAAGGATATTCTGTACTTTGCTGTAAGTAATTCTGTGTGTCTTGCTTCAATTTATTTACTTTTTTCTACAGTATTACTGTAAAGGTTTTCTATTTCACTCATTACAGCACAGTGTTTTTCACATTTGAATAGACTACATCAACATGAATTCTTTATAAGGACCTTAAAACAAACTTTGCCAAGTCCCAGAATACAGAAGTGAATTCACATCCCAATACTCAGCTGCCTCATGAATAAAGGAGAGCTTGTACCTGACACTTTGAAGCTGTAGCTGTTAAACCATACAGAATATTTACCTCAATAAATCATTATAAGAAAATAAGGTACAATTATACCCACAGAGAAAGAGAATTCAAAACACCGATTTATGTGTCTCGGTGCCTGCTCCCTCTCCAGCACGTTTTGAATTTCAGGCGTGTTTGTCATCTTTGGATGCTTCTTGTATCTTTAAACTAATGGGTTCTCTTTGTTTTTTGTTTTATTTTATTTTTTTATATTCCTCATTAAATTTGTTATTTTCCTTTGACACACAGACATGATTTGAATAGTATATTGTTTCACATTTAAAATGAACTGTATCCCATTTCTTAGGGTTAAACAAAATTAGAAAGAATTGCTAATTTATTTTAAATAAAATAAAAGCCTACTTGCTTAACTTGTGATGTATGAACTAAAATTCTGTATGAAGGATTTTATTTGGCATTATTTTGAAGTAATCCTGAAAAAGTGGAAGAGCTGGGCCACAGTGAAGAAGATTATAGCTTTAGGGCCAGCCTTGGCTGGGTGTGGCAGGATTTGCCTTTAAGGTCTGCACTTAGGACAGTGGGCCAGGAAAACTGTGAGCTTGAAGCCAGCCTGAATCATATAGTGAGAGAGACTCTGTCTCAGTTGAACTGGTTTAGTTATTTTTAAAAACAATAGTGTTATGGAAAGATAAATTTGTTCACAAATGCCTATTTTAGTCTTTTGAAAGGAAGATATCCCATGTCCAAAAGTAAAGTGGTGAAGTGGGGGGACGAACAGCAGTAAACAGCGTTAGGCTGGGAGTGGGAGGGAGAGGCAGGGAGATCTTGGAGTCTGAGTTCAGTTTGGTCTCCATCGTGAGTTCCAGGCCAGCCAGGGTTATATAGTGAGACTGTCTAAAATATAAATAGTATTTATTAGATATTGTAGAAAAAGAGGGTATAAAGTATTTTAGAACAACCAATTTATCAAAGAGTAGAAAAGTTTTACTTCTTTAATGCAAGACAATTTAATCTTTACTGTATTTAGAAAAATCAAAGCCAATGCTATTATTCTTAAAGCTTGTCAACAGAAAGTATAGGTTGAATTTAAATTGAGGTTATTTGATCACATTTTATCAAAGAATTATACTTGTAAGTATAATTATCTAGAAATTATCAATCTTTATGTAATTATGGACATTAGTGATATTATAGTTAGATTTTTTTTTTTAAATGACAGTTCTGGGATATAACTCAGGCTTCATACACACTAAGAATTCACTATACCAGTGAAGGAGGCCCTAGTGCTAGAGTTAGACTTGCAATGTTTTTTTTTTTTTTCTTTCTTTTTTGAGATAGGGTTTCTCTGTGTAGCTTTGGAGCTTGTCCTGGAACTCAATCTGTAGACTAGGCTGGCCTTGAACTCAGAGATCTGCCTGCTTCTAGTGTATACCACCATTGCCCAGCTATTCTGTCAGTCTTTTTCCTAAAAATATGAAAATTATTCGACATTTTTACTCTCTCTCTCCTCCTCCCTCCCTCCCCTCTCTCTGTATGTTGCTCTCACCCCCTTCCAAACCTCTTCTCAGCAAATCCCCCTTTCACTTCCTTGTGCTTCGATTTGTTTTATTTTGTTTCATGTGACCCTGCTGAAATATGGGTGCTTAATAGTGGCTACACCACCGAAAAGCATGACCCTTTCTTTTCCAGCAATGCCAGTATTTCCTCAGAAGTATATCTTTCTAAGCCTCTCCACCACTTATGATGGAATGTTCACAAGCCACATTCTGAACAGGTACTCAAGTCTGCTGTGAGTTGCTGAGTTTGAGTTTGCCTATCTAGAAGATGGATTTTGTAACACTTCCCCAGTCTTCTGCTCCTAAAATTCTTTATGTTCCCTCTTTTTTGATGTTCCCTTAATCTTGGAGGGTTATTAACTTTCTATATAGAAAAGATGTTTCATAGTAAAAGGCAGTATGTTAATGTATAGGGAGTAGATCAATGAGATTAAAAAAGTAAGGAAGAACTATAGGAAAGTAATCTATTTAGCAGGGGCATACATGGATAAAAAGACATTTTTAATAAAAAATAATAAAATGAAGAAAAAGTAATCTATTTATTCATTTTCAGTAGGTTTTTTTCAAGTAGTTTATGAAGGGCATTGAAAGTGCTCCTAACATATTGCTTCTTTCAGTGAGCTTAAACCTAGAGGGCAAATGAAGTGTATACATTAGTAACAAATGAGAATTATAAGATAAAATTTATAACATTGAAGGCCACAAGATACTACGTTTCATATGATTAATCAAATGACCAGAATAAGTGAATCTGCAAAATTAAAGTGGATTGTTACTGCTAAGGTGGGAATTAGGAAGTAGGAGTTGCTTCTGATAGATAGTTGGGATTATTTTGGGGGGAGTTAACAAAATTTTCTAAAACTGGTAATGGTGCAATTCTGCAAATGCACTAAGCTCCACTGAACACTTTAAATGGGAGAACAGTACATATACGTTTACATTCTCATCAGACTGTTGTATAAGATGTATGTAGGAGGGCTGGAGAAGGGATGCTAGAAGATGGTAAAGTGAGATGAAGAGACTGTGTGTTGTCAAGTGGCAGATAGTGGAATGGTTGAGTGTACTGATGGAGAATAATCCTTTTGCTCTTGAGAACTGGAAGTTTCTGGGAATAGGACATAGAAGCTGCTAGGATCTGCAGTAAGTATGTTGTTGCTCACTTATTTGAGACAGGGTTTCACTATGTAGTCCTGGCTGGCCTAGAACTCTCTATGTGGACCAAGATGGCCTAAACCGCTTTTGCATTCTGAGTGCTGGGATTAAAGGTTGCCACCATCCCTGCTAGCAGTACATGTTTTAAAGCAAAATTCAGAAGTGTATGGCTGGCTGTGGTGGAGTGAGTCTGTAGTGCCAGGTACTTGAGATGCTAACATAGGGTTGCTTGAGCATAGACAAGTCTCTTTAGAGACTTCCTACTGAGAAGATGGATGCAAGAAGGGAAGGAGGTTTGAGGAGAAGAGTGAGAAGGCTGGGCTGTGCCTCAGTCGCACAGGAGTGTCTAGCGTGCGTTAGGTTCCTTCCCAGTGTCCCAAATGATAAAGCTTCTTTCCCAGGAAATTGCCTAAAAACTAGAGAGTAGGTCAGTATGCTATGTTCAGTGTAGTTAGCTGAGTGGAGAAAAGAAGGTAAATCTGAGTTAGCAGGTAGAGAATGGACCTGAATTACTCTGAGGAAGATGGTGATAATGGCCTGGTTTGTCCTCAGTTGCTTAGGCATTCCTGGTTACTCTTTGGTTTCCATTTCCTCTGTCAGTGACTCTTCTTCGTCAGACAGACACTACCTTTATTTGATGTGGTCTTATTTAATCCCAGGAGGCTAGGAATAGTTTGGACAGGCTAGTTGTCACCCTTTATGATCTTTGATTTTAGTTTTTTAAAAAGATTTATTTTTATTTTATGTATAAGGGTGTTTTACTTACCTTTATGTGACATGCGGGCAACCAGGAGAGGGTGCCAGATTCCTGTAACTGGAGTCACAGATGGTTGTGAGCCACCAAATGGGTGCTAGGGATTGAGCCTCAGTCCTCTGGAAGAGTTGTCAGAACTAACTGCTGAGCCATCTCTCCAGCTCCATGGTCTTTCGTTTTAATTAGAAAGAGAACCGTAAGGAGCAGGCAGTACTTGACAGAGGGACAGAAATGATGAATGGGGACATCTGATGGGCAAGTTTAATGCCGTTGTTTAAGAAGCAAAAGTGAAGAACCTTTTCATGGTTGGCAGATTCCAACTTCTATGAGAGAGCTGAAAGTTAGATGATTTCAGTCTGTTTGCTTCATGGAAAATGAAAATGCCTTAAAAAGCTGCCAAGAAAATATCTAAGTACCCTTAAATTGTCTTCATATTCCAAAATATTCCCTATAATGTTGTAAGAGAGTATCCAGAAGAACTGAACTATGTTTTATCAAGTCCACATTTAACTTGGGAAGGATTTTTATCCCTTGGTAGCCATTGATGAGAAGTAAAGGTATAGAGGGCCATAATAGAACAGGATCCATTCTTCAGATTCCCTTTTAATAGCTATGCATTTACATTGTATATAAGTAGACAGGAAGTTTTTCTCTTATAATACTATTATACTAAACCCTTTGTATTCCATTTATGGATTAATAAATTTAAAGATATAGCCATGCTTCTGAGTGAATGCATGTTCAAAGAATGAAAGTGGAAAGCAAAGCAGAGCAATCACTTGATGTGCTTTCTAGGGCATCCGAGCTAAGCCTTTTGCCTTCATTTACATTTTATTTCTACTTTAAAAGCTTACATCCTAGCATAACATAAAATGGACATTTCAGTGACTTAGTGCCTTTCTAGTTTCTAGTGTATGTACTGTTCCTTATAACCACCACTACAATCAGGATACAGAACAGTGTATGCACGCCTTCTCCCTTCTCAGTTCTTGACAAACACATGTTCCCTGACATGAGATTCTTACCTCATGTAGATAATCCTATAAGGGGAATGATTTTATTCTACACAATGCCTTTGATACCCACCCATGTCCTGTGTGTGTGGCTTGGGTCCTATCTGTTGAGTAGTATTCCATTGTATAGTTGTCCCACTTGCTGCTAAAGGGCATTCTCGTTTTTTTAAAAGCTAAATTTTAGTTTAGCATGCAAAGAAGTAGCTTTCATTGTGTCATTCTCATGCCGTGTCCTTGTTTGCTCACCGGTCCTCTGTCTTTGCTCCATTCTTCTTGTGGTCCTCTCCTGTTCCCAAAGAGTCTCGTATGCTCTCACTACCCAGACTGCACTGCTCTTTCCTCTTCTCCTCCCACTCCCCAGATCTCTTCCTCTCCTCTCAGTGACACCTTCCCACTTTCATGTTGTGGATATGCCCACTCACAAAATTCAGAGAGAAAATATGATGCTTGTTTTTATGAGTTTGGTTTATTTTGCCTACAACATGATTTTTAGATGTCATCTATTTTCTGTGAATGCTGTGATTTCAGTCTTCTTTATAGTGTAACAAAGTTCCACAGTGTATATGTACCATAGTTTTTAATCCTTCCATCTGCTGATGGACACCTAGGGTACTATGAATAGTAAAGCAATAAATATAGATGTGCTTGTATCACTGTGGGACACTAGCTTAGAATCCTTGAATTAATTCCCTAGGAAGGATATAGCTGGATCATACTTTCTATTTTTAATTTTTTTGAGGACCCTCCATACTAATTTCCATAGTGGTTTCACTGATTTATATTCTCACCAATGATAAGGTGCCATCATAAAGTTTGGTTTCTTGAAGATAGCCATCTTGATTGAGCTCAGATGGAATCTCAGTGTAGTTCTGATTGCATTTGAGGATTATAATTTTTATGTGAAGAATGCCACTGATGTTTTGAAAAGGATTACACCAAATCTAAAGATCACAGTGGGTTATATGGGCATTTTAAGAATATTTGTTATTCCAATCAATGAATATTATATGTCTTTTTCATGTTTCATGAGATTGAACCCAAGCCTCACATGCTCAGAATGAACTCCATCACTGAGATACAATCTGGTCCTTCTTCAGTGGCTCTTATTGATTTTTTATTACTTTGTATGTGAGTGTGCTCATGTGTGTGTGGGTGATCATGCTTGTCTGTGCATGTGCATATGGAGACCAAAGGTCAACATTGGGTGTCATTCCTCAGGTACTAACCATTTTTATATTTTAAAAAACAGATTTATTTATTTGCTTGTTTACATTATTATTTATGTGTCTGTATCTGAGTGTGTAGATGTTATGTGTTTGGATGCCTGTGATGGCCAGAAATGCAGGTCACCTGTAATGGGAGTAACAGAAAGTTGTAAGCCACCCATCAACTTAGATCCTTTAGAAGAAGAGTGAGCAGTCTGAACTACTGAGCTGCTTGCTAAGATTGTGTTTTAATTTTTAACTTGTGTGTGTGTGTGTGTGTGTGTGTGTGTGTGTGTGTGTGTGTGTATGCCACATATGTGCAGTTACCTACAGAGACCAGACATGGTGCAGGCAACCACACCGAGGTCCTCTGCTCTTATAGAGCCAGCAAGAGCTTTTATTTGCTGAGTCACTTCTCCAGCTCCTACCTCTTTCTCTTTAAAAAAAAAAAAGTGCATTCTGAGGATCAAACTCAGCCCCTCATTTCTTGCCAAAAATGCAGTTATAGACTGAGCTCCTCCCTAGCCCTTCATTATCAATGTTGTACAGATCGTTTACTTCCTTAGTTAAATTTATTCTTAGGTTATTTATTTACTTACTAGTTATTTTTAGTAAGATTGTTTTCCTGATTTTCCTTTTCAAAAAATATTAGTTTATAGAAACACTACAAATTTTTGTATATTGGGTTTTGTATCCAGCAACATTGTGACTTTTATCAGTTTCACAGGTGTTTGGTAGGTTCCTAAAGATTCCCATATCATGTTTTCTGAGCAGACAGTTCGATATTTTCTTTCAGGTTTTGATTTCTTCTATTTATTTCTGTTGTCTGATAGTGTTTGTGAGGACTTCAGAAATATGCTGAATGAAAGTGGGAAAAGCGTTGAATCAGGATGAGAATGTATGTGATATGTGAAAGGCTCTGGGGTTCAGTCCAGCACTATACAACAAAAAGGTGATGGAAGTATGCATCTTTATCTTGTCCTAACTTAGGGAGAAGGTTTTCAGCATTTCCGCATTTAGATTATGTTACATGTGGGCTTCTAAGTGATCCTTACTATATTAAAGTACATAAATTGTGTAGTCTTTCTCTTGAATATATGGAAAATTTTAAGGAATTCTTTTTTTTTGCATCTATTGTGATGGGCTTATGGTGGTTAATTCTTGATTCTCTTGGTATGATACCACATTTATTGATTTGCATGTCTTGAATCCTTTCAGTGGAGGAGGCATGCAAGAATGCACGAAGATCTTAAAGGCACTGTCTCAGAGCATTCTAAACAACACATGTGTTGGATTTTTGGCAAATGTGGCCTTAGAGATACCTCTAGTGCTGAAATAATAGCAGCACACTGATTGTAGCCATAGTAAACCTTGTTATCGAATGAAAAAGTTACAGTGACTTGTTGTGAAAGAAAGTGGAAGGACAGCCACAAATCCAGATTACAAAGACTAGAACAAATAGGGGCTGAAGAGATGGCTCAGAAATTAAGAGTACTGGCTGCTCTCCCAGAGATCCTGAGTTCAGTTCTCAGCAATCACATGGTGACTCCCAACCATCTGTAATGATGTTTGCTGCCCTCTTCTGGCGAGCAGGCACACATGGAGGCAGAATGTTGCATACATAATAAATTAATGCATTTTAAATCAAACAAATAGAAAAGATAAGAATAAATAGCGAATGCTTCAAAGTGCAGACCTCTTCATATACCAAAATGGTTTCAGGAGCATCGTGTAAAATAAACTGGCTGTAAAGTTGTCAACATGTATCAACTTGGGGCATTTTTTTTCAAAGAATTGTTTTAAGGAAACCCAATAAACTTCAAGAAAACTTAGAGAAACAACTCAGTGTTTTATCAGAGCAGCAACAGAAAGAACTGAAGTAATAAACAATCTGACAGTAATCCTTGAACTAAAAAGTACCATCAATAAAATGATAAACACAATGGGAGGTATTCATAGCAGAATACATAAAACAGAAAAGATAATCAGTGAGATCCAGAATGGGTTATTTGAAAATACACAGTTGAGGGATAAAAATAATATAAAACAAAGCAAAAATGAGGGGGATTGAAGGAAATACACAGAGAGTTTAAAAGAGCAAGTATTTTGAAGAAGATTGCATGTGTAATAATATTGGGTAGTATTCATGCTGTTAAGCTTCAAGTGAGCTTTTATTATATCAAAATAGGTAACAGCAAGTTCCTCAGACCTAGGGAAAGATGTAAGTACCCAGGCAGAGGGAGGTAAAAGGGCACCAGTCAGATAGAACTCAACCAAGTTTACCCTTAGACCCATTATAATAAAGTTCTGAAAATTTAAGGCAAAGACAGGAACCTCAAAGTAGCAAGATAAAAGGAACACATAAGGGTATTTCTACTTACAGCATCCTTCTCTGTGAAAGCCACAATATAGATAGACCAGGGGAAGTAGCAGGGTTATTTACAGTGCTAATCGTGGGGGGGGGGGGCGCTACTGCATGCAGTAAAAGACACCCTTCAGATGGTTCAGCAGGTAAAGATGCTTTTGACCAAGCCGGATGACCTGAGTTTCTTCCCACCCACATGATGGAAGGACAGAACTGACTTCCACAAATTGTCCTGATGTCAGCAGTAAAAGCAGTGTTTACAGTTTAGCATCTTAAAAATGCTATATGCTTTAAAAATGATTAATGATATACAATAAAACAGATGAAAAACATATAAATAGGTTACAATGTGTATAAAAATAGGTAGGCTGATTAAAAAGAGAAAACATCCTTAAAACATAAAATAATAAAAATATAATAAACCACATAAAGATAAAAATGCACAAAAAGTCTAGATTATGTTTGTTATTGTGGTCTTTTAAAAAAACTGTTAATGAGCTAACTGCAAAAAGATATTTGATTGTAAAGGCTCTTAAGTTAAATGAACATAATATATTTTAAAAGTATCTTGACTTTAAAATTTGGGTCTAAAGATATGTTGCTTTGAAAAAGAGGTTATACTTTTGTTTCCATAAAAGTTTAAAACCTATAGATTGCTTCCAGGCTAATATGGTTTGATCAAGAAAGATCCCTCTAAAAAATTTCGGATGAAAGAGGTGGCCACATCAGCTTCAAGGCTGCTGACTAAGATGATCCAGCCTCAAGATCGCCAAAGGTTACCAGTGCCCTTCAACAAGCAGTAAGTAGTTTATAGGAAGCTACATCCAAATTCCCAAAATATTGTTTACAAATGTTGTTTTCATTAGAAATAGTTAATAGTCATAGTCAATCCCCCCCCCATTTTCTTAAAGATTTATAATTTATTATGTATAGTGTTCTGCCTCCAGGCATGCCAGAAAAGGGCACCAGATCAAATTATAGATGGTTGTGAGCCACCATCTACTTGCCAGGAATTGAATGCATGACCTCTGGAAAAGCAGCCAGTGCTCTTAACCTCCGAGCCATATCTTCAGCTCATAGTCAATCTCTTTCTAAGAAGAAAAGTGGGATATGGTATAAAAATAATTTTAAAAGGTAAATTATTAAATCTATTTTAATTAAAAAATGATTGTTAATCTCAAAATATTTTACACTGATAAGGATTTTAGTTTTTTGATACAAATTCAAGGTCAATTTTGTTATACTGTATGTATATTTCTACTCTTGTTTAAAGTATTATGTTTATATAAATCATTTAAAATTACAATATATAATTTAAAATGCAGATTAATAGTCATCTATTATAATCAAACTTATAGTCATGTTAATATTTTTTAGATATACAAAGATATATTTCAATTTTATAAATAATATTCAAACACTTCAAAGACCTACAAAATATGACATTTAAAATATTTTAAAAACTTAGACTTTTCTAGATAGTGAGACAGGTCTGCTCCTGGCAATACAAATCCACTTTAAAAAGGTGATGGACATTGAAAAAAACTCCATGCAGAGTATACCTTTTTTGCAGCAAAAGTTAACAACTAGACAATAAATTGTTTTTGCCTCAACTCTCTGACAGTATGTTGTATAAACTAGACATGCAAAATCCATTGGAAAGTGACCTCTACATTTTAGAAGAACAGACTGAGATAGTCCTTAGGTCTCTGCTTCCCAGAAAAACTGCCAGACATTCTACAAGACACACAAAAAAGCAACTGACAAATTATGCCAAAATAGATAAAATAGTCCTTCAAATTTCCTACTTGAAAAAAGTCTGCCAGAGACTCTAGGCCTGTAGGCTAAAGATGGATGCTCCAACATTATAAAAAATTTTGGGTGATTGTCCTGCCAGCCAGATATCATCACTGTCACTTCTAGATTTTTAAAGTTGTTCTTTGCTCAGATAATATATCCTTTTGTGGTCTTTGATTTTAGTTGAAGATTAAACAGTTATAATTATAATTTTCCTTAATTATAATAAAAAATAAATTAGAAGTAAAACTTTAGACTCACAAAATAAAATATATGATAAAATATTTTCTTTAATCTTGCTAAACATAAATAGACTAAAAATTATAACTGTAATTCCTGCTTGATAGATGTTTTATTATATGTAATTTTGCTGTGTTAAAATTAAAACTTTCCTTTTTAAATTTGATAGAAAAGGGGAAGTGATGTAGGATGTCTTTGTGTATGCTGTGAATACCATTGGTTAATATAGGAATTGTTTTGTCCTTTGGCAGAGCAGCTTAGAAGCAGGTGGGAAATCCAAGCATAGATACAGAGGAAGGAGGGCGGAGTCATGAGAGATACAGTCCAGCTGCCCAAGAAGCAATATGTAATGGAGTACAAGTAAGCCATGAACCATGTGGCAAGACAGATTAATAGGAATGAGTTGAGTTAATATGCAAGAGCTAGCTAGCAATAAGCCGGAGTCATAGGTTGAAGAAAATGTCATTAATATAAGTCTCAGTGTATTTCTTTGAGACTGTAGGTCTTCAGGTTCTGACCTTGGGCCAGATGGGTCAGAAATTTCTGACTACATTGTCCTCTGACTTCCACAAGCATGCTATCTCACACACACACACACACACACACACACACACACACACACACACACACACACACACAGAGAGAGAGAGAGAGAGAGAGAGAGAGAGAGAGGGAGAGAGAGAAAACAACCAAAAACCAGGGATAATTAAAATATTTCAATGATGCACTAAAGGTCTTAGGAAAAATAAGAGTAAACTATGTCCAACTTAGTCAGTGGAGGAAAATAATAAACAGATCATAAATTAATATAATGGAGACAAAACAAAATAGGTATAAAAAGTAATATGTACTGATTGACTCCTCTGTAAACAAACATTTTATGTAATGATGGAAGCACTAGTTTGAATTAAAGTTATTATTGTTTTTATTTTTAATTATAATTATGTATGCATGTGAATGCATGTGATTACAAACGTCCTCACAGGTCAGAGGTGTCAGATTCCCAGAACTGAAGTCACAGGGAGTTGTGAGCTGTCTGATCTGTGTGCTGGGAACTGAACTTTGGTCCTCTATAAGAGAGCAGTATGTGCTGTTAACTTCTGAGCCATCTCTCTAGCCTCAGGCTATTAGATTATTATACGGAGAAAATGGGGGGAAGATAGGAGAAACCTAAATACTCACCGTCAAAACAAGAAGACCATGGGTAGTGACTAAAGAAATCAGCACATGTACAAAACCTTATGGTACATTTAAAAGCATGTTATTTTAAAAATATGGAGCTAAATATCAAAAGAAAGCCAGAGGATTTGGCTGTGATTGCCGAGGGTCACACACATGGGAGGGAGGAGGGTGTGGCAGGGGCCTAGTATTGCATAAGCTTTTTAGTGAAATGTTAGCTTTTATCTGCTGCAAGCATTGCTTTAAGAGAAATCAATTAAGAATAAAAAGCAATTTTTTATGAGTTTGCTGGCAACACCCTTTTCATTGATTTTTCATAACTAAGTAAAAAATACATGCATTTCAAAGACAAGAAAGGACTAGGCAGAAAAATAGTTATGCCAGATACATTTGGATTATGAACAAAAGAAATTTCAAGGTTCCTGATTCTGATTGATTTTGTGGAGTCTTCATGTACAAGCATTCTTAGGACATCTGCTATGAGGAGTGTTTTTGTTTTCTCAACGGTAAGTGAGGAAGTTGTACTTAAGGGGCTGGAGAGATACTCTGTACCCACATGATGGTTAACCATCATCTGTGACTCCATTTTCAAGGAGTCCAAAACCCTTTTCTGGCCTCCAGAGGCACTGCATATATGTAGTGTACAGACATACATTGGTGGGGGGTCGGGTGGGAAATAGCCATACTTGTAAAATAAAAATAGATCTTAAGAAAAAAGAAGTACTTAGAAAGTAGGGATTATGTAAATGGAAAAGTTGTCAATACATGTACTCCAGGACATTGCCAGTGGAAATTTGCAGCTGGATGATCTTTAGAAGGTATTTTAAAGCTTGTTGATTAGATCATATGCTGGCATCTTGTTTAGTAAGGTGTCATTCTGATCCTCTAGCTTGTCTTTATTATGTATACTCATATACACTCAGCAGAGATGCTACTATACTCCCACTTCTGAGTAGACTCTGCCTCTTGAGACTGTTGAATGACCATTTCTTTTCACTTATCTGATGCAGCATTCAGTGAATCTATTGCAATGATTTTTGAGAGTTGTGTGTCCTGTACCAGTGGGATCCAGACACCATGATTTTTTTTCTTACTCTTCTTGGATTTTAGCAACCTTATCTCATGATCTAGATATAGCCTGATTTTCTTAGTACTCCTGAGGACATCGCAAGATAATTTGCAGTAGCACTTGAGCACTTGTGTGGAAATGCAGTAGACTAACAGCTACTGAATTTGTAACTGCTTATGAAGTAGTGCAGATGTCTTCTGTGTAAGGAATTACATCCAGATAAACTCATGACAAGTTGAAAACAGTTACAAGCTGAAAGTTTCATTAGTTAAAAATGCATGTAGTAACCTAACTTCCAGCCATTTGGGCTTAGCAATATAGTGTGCTGGTCTCTTACTTATGTCCTTAGTGTTCACATGGCTGCCTTGAAGTTCACTGTGACTGCCTAGCATCTCAGTAGATTGTTAAGACCCTCTATTGAGATGCTGGGAATCCCCAGGGTAAATGGCTATCTATGGCAGGGTTTTTTTTTTGCTGACTATTGCTTTTGTACCATTGAAGAATTTTAAGTCAGACCATCATGAGTTGGAGATAATCTGTAATTACAGACTAAAATAAGACTGCTCATTGCAAGATACCTCTTCTATATGTTTATAAATATTATTCATTTGGTAGAAAACATTTATATTTTGATGCTTTTCCAGATGTAGGGATAACAAATAAAGCAGGATTTTAAAGCTCACATTTTATGTGCTCAGATTTACCAAAGAATAAAAGAATAGTACTTCTGATAATTGTTAGAGAAGAGTCAGCGCAATAGTAGGAAATGATTAAACATAAGAACAAGTCAACATGACACAACCCAAAGTTTTCTGAGGGACTCTTAACCTATCTAAGAGATAGGCTACCTCTATCAAATTTGTCTGTGAGGCATTTTTCTTGATTGCTGTTGATGAGGACCAAGTCCATTGTAGGAGCATCCATCATTGAACAGGTGTGCCTGTGCTGTAAGAAGGTACCTCAATGTAAGAGAGAGCAACTTTCTATACTGATACCATTCATACAACTCACTAGACTTTCTGCATGAAATGTGGCAAGCACTTGCCCCATCAAGTGACACAGGACAAGAAGGGCAAGGGTCTTTGTATGCCCAGGGAAAGCAGTGTGATGACAGGAAACAGAGTAGCAATAGTGGGGAGACTAAGCTTATTTTCTGTAAAAAGGCTTCAAACTACAAAGAGACTGTGCTGAGACTTACTGAGTGTGTGGAGCCTAACTGTGATTCTAAGAGAATGCTAGCTAGCAAGAGATGTGAGCATTTTGAACTCAGAGGCTATAAGAAGAGAAAGGACAAAATGATCCAGTTCTAAGCTGATTTTTGTCATGGAGACAATAAAATCATTCTCTTTTACACACACACACACACACACACACACACACACACACACACACACACACACAGAGAGAGAGAGAGAGAGAGAGAGAGAGAGAGAGAGAGAGAGAGAGAGAGAGAGAGAATACTGAGCTTCTTGGTTGGTTTGTGCTTTAGTTCCTGCCCTGACTAGCTCAATGACTACCTGGAAATATAAACTACATAAACTCTGTCCTTTGTAAGTTGCTTCTGGTCATGGTGTTTATCACAGCAACAGAAAGCAAACCAAAGCAGTCTGGCACATAAAAAAGTTTTTCAGTGCTGACGTTGATAGTATATTTCACTTCCTGTTATTCTGGGAGCTCTTATGACTTAAAAAAATCTCTATAAACAATTCATGCTCACAAGGAAACATCAAGTGATATTTGAAAGGCTGAGGCAGGATGACTGAATAGTCCAAGGCAAACCTGCATGGGGTTACATACTGTGTTCCGTCCAGGGTGTCCTGGGATACAGTAAAGACCTGGAGAGAGATGGGTGTGTGTAGAACTCTCTCTTAAACATGAGCATATAAATGTTATCCTAAGAGATATTTGAAAATGAGAATGAGAGTAAAAACTTGGAGTTCCATTTGTAAAATGTGGACTATGAGATTTTCATTAATTTGATTTTTTTTTTAACCAAACTCAAGCAATTTTACAAATTTCTCCACTTAGTTGTATACTAAATGTTATATGAAGGTAGGGTTATAGAAAGGCTGTTGGAGATTTTAGCCATCTTTTAGCTAACAAATAATACCAACGACTAAAATATTGTTGGCTAAAAGTTTCCTTTTTTCCTTATGGGTCAGTATCATGGCTTAATATACATTGCGATGTTAATGTAATGTCCAACTTATATTTCCAAACACCCTTATTAGTTGGATGAAGTCAAGTATGTGAATGTACTTTATATGTTATCATAGTTTGAGGACTAATGAAAGTTTATAGTGAAATATATTTAATTTCAACAATAATATTCACAAGAATAAATGCCTACTGGTTAGTGATATTTATTAAGTTGTAGGGATAAAAGTTACCTTTCATATATTTCCATGTAAATAAAAATTGAATTTTAACATAAATATTTTAGCGTATTTAAAATTTTCCTAATTAGATATTTATGTTCAGTTTATGTTTATTCAGGTAATTTTACACATTTTGTTTCTTGCTTTCTCCTTACAGTGCTTCAAAAATATCTTTTCCATTTTGACAAATAAAGAAAGCCTCAGAAACGGCAGGGCAGTGGTGGTACATGCTTTACTCTCAGCACTCAGGAGGCAGAGGCAGGCGGATCTCTGCGAGTTTGAGGGCAGCCTGGTCTACAGAGTGAATTCCAGCACAGCCAGGGCGACACAGAGAAACCCTGTCTCTAAGAAACTAAACCAAACAAAACCCACCATCACTGCTGCCACCACCACCAAAAAACAAAACAAAACCCCAAACCAAACCAAAAAAAGAACCTCCCACAAAACTGCAAATTAATATTTAAAAAATTAAACATTAAAACATCTAGCATATACTTGACAGCACACATAAGCAATTTTTGAAGCTTATTTCTAGCAATAAATATAGCTTTTAAAAATATTCACTTGGAATTTTCCCATGTCATGTCCTGTTACTGTTTTCAAGGTCCCATGGTTTTTAGCTATCTCATATTTTCTTACAATGGTGCTGCAGTGGTTAATGTGGTCTCTCAGTTCTGTATGCATTGAACACCTGGCTTACTAAGACAAACACACTGACAACAGTGAGGAAAACTTGGTGAGACAGTTGTGTAACGCACAGCTAAAGTGCTTTAGAGGCCTTGCCATTATGCATGTGTATTATTTGTACATTGTACGAAGTCCTAGTATGCAAATATGTGTCATTCAGAGAAGTGAAATAATTCTGTGTTATTATTATCTTTGTCAATTACATCTGAAGAGTTTTTGAGGACTTTACGATGGCAGTTTCTATAGTCACAGTCATGTAGTATGTGCAGCACAAAGTGTTTTCTTTCTCTATTAACAATAAGTCAGCCAATGAAAATGCTTTTTAAATACACACCCGGCAAGCAGTTATCTGGCTTTTCATTCTTACTACCCACAAACCATCCTTTATCTTCTTTTAAGACAGCATAGGAAACAGCGTTGTAAACATCTGCTTTTTGTTGTTATTTGTCAGGGAAAACTGTCATTTAAAAACTTTGGAATCCTCTTAATCCTATCAAGAAGAACACATTATATACATGTATCTTTTCCTTTTCAGATTGTTTTCTAGACTTTAAAAAATGCTATCCTTCATTCACTTTTCAAAAGTTACTTTTAGAAGTACAATATTTTTATTGATAGTTTCATGAAATTTCTTTCTGCAATTAGTGAAATTATTACTAACAAAGGCTAAATTATATATAAAATATGCAAGGTAAGTCCAGAGTTTAAATATATAATGTGCATATTCAAATTTTTCATGGCTATATTATATATTGAAATGTTCAATGACAGAAATATAAGGAAAAGATATTTGGTAGCTGAAAAGACAGGTTCATTAAGAACTTCAAATGTGCTATAATTATTCTTTAGGAAATATGCTTTATTTTTATAGGATTTTTCTGTTCCGTAAGTGAGCCATTAATGTCAGAAGAATACCCTGGCAGTGATATACTATGAAGGTTTTCAGTAATGCAGTGACACTTCCTTCTAAATCAGAGGGACTGTTGAAATAATCACTAAAAATATTAAGATTCTGGTCTAGTTGTTCTGAATTTATAATGTGAAAGCAGACTACACCCATCTCTCAAGAATATAAAGAGCATCCATAATTTAATAATTAAGTAACATAATAACTAATAATTTTTGTTACCTATAAATAGGCCCAATGTAACAAGAGTAAGGAATACTAAGAGAAGTAGCTGATTGTTAATACAAACTTTTTTCAGAATGTACTCATTTAGAAGCATTTTATAACCTTTATTAAATTTCCATCTTACTGTGCAATTAGAAAGTATTGTTATTTTTCTTTTTTAAAAACTTGTACTTTACCATTTTCTAAGTCGGTAGAAATTGGACTCTTACATTTCTTTTGCTTTTCAAACTTGTATTAGAGTGATGTAGAACTAAGCCTTATCACTGCATAGAGGATTAATTTAAATGACATATTGTTTCAGTTTCTATGACAACCACATCATGGTGCTCATGTTCTTAAAAATTTATGAACTATAATCTGAAGTATTCTAATTCTTGTGAGTGTAGTTAACACTTATTTGTTTAATATTCATTTACTAATGAGCTTGATCAACTTTGAAAGTCAATGGTAACATGCTACATACAATTAAAAGAGGCTTTTATATGAACTCTTGAGTTAAACATTTCTCCAAGAAGCCTTTACCCCAGAAGTTCAGTTCAGGAGCTGAATTTTTAAGCATGCAGAAGCAGGGGTTTTCATTCTCTGTTTATCTTGAAGATATGGGCGTGAGTGTGGGGTGAAAACATGCTGCAGACTTTCAATGGCTGTTTCCCTCTCCACACTCATTGAAAAGACAATATACACAAAGTGCAAAAAATTCTAATAAAAACTAAAAAGTCAGTAAAGTCCAATGAGCTACTTAAATAATAGTGAATATTCAGATCATTGGGAATGTATGGTTATAATATGTGATAAAGAAAAGTACCATATCAGGTTAAAGATTTTTGCCAGCAATTATATTAAACATTTTGATCTGAATTTCTTAGAACTGATTTTTAAAATAAAGCTATACTATTTAGAATTGCTTATGACCAAGAATTCTCTTAAGTAAAGATGTTTTTAAAATATATTACTTGATAAATTAGAAATATGTAATTTAAAACTTTGTTTTTTAGAAATGTATATAATTTGTTGGTTGGTAAAAATAACTGGATAATTTAGTTTAAATAGTATATACTGAATAAGAAATGATAATATCATGTGGAATTATCAAACACCAAACAATACTTTGTTGGGATATTTCATAAAAATAATTTTTAATTAATGTTCATTGAATTATAAAAATACAAAAAATTTCTTGGTTAACATGATTTTAATTATTTTCTTTTCACATATTAGTTACTCAATGAAATAACACATATGCAGCAGAAATCATATATTTGGACATTTTAAAAAGCAACCCATGGTTTCAAAAGAAAGATTATTAAGTACCAAATTTTAGAATTATAGGATACCAAATTTAGTCTTAAAAACACAATGTATAAAATATCAAATTCTTGAAGCAATATTCAGACTTATGAAGAAGGGTAAAGTTAGTAAGCAGCTCTCCTGACAGCTACTGGTGAGTGGACCCTTTCTTGTCTTTTATGAGGCATTACAATAGGTGTCATATTGATTTGTTCAGTGTTTCTGGTGTGGCTCAAGTGTACACTAAATGAGATGACAGTCATGTTAGCAAGTGGCAGAGTGGCCTGGAAAGAAGCAAGTGTCTCTTTAATCAGTTAGCAGCACCTATGAGGCAGTGTGAATGCTTTTCACTTGATGGTAAAAAAGATAACACAGTATTACAGTTATTGTGAAGGGTACTTGGAATTTTAGTGAGGAAAATTTCCTTCTGTGGTCGAAATATAACCTTCCATTGTATTTTGTGTGTGTGTGTGTGTGTGTGTGTGTGTGTGTGTGTGTGTGTGTGTGTGTGTGTGTGTGATAAATGTGCTAATTACCTAGATCACTTTTATTTTGGTTAAAAAAAAACTTCCAATTCTATGCAGAATTGTCAGAGAAACCTTTGGAAGTGTGATTTGCTTTACTCTCTTCATGTGAACGTCTCAGTGGTATTAGCTTCTGTAGCCTTCAGTGATAAGCCAGCTCTTATCCTGATGTGTTCTTTCATGGAGCATTTCAGAACTGTTAGCTTCATAGTTCTTTTAAGTATAGCTGATTTGCAGTGGTAGTAGAGGATTACAGTGGTTCTTTAATTTCCACTGAATAATGTCAACTTATATTGCAAGGATTTTTTGTTTATAAGTTATGGAATTGGTATTTGACTGCACGTTCAATGTGTGTTCCAGTTTTTTTTAGACTAATCTTTCTACCTAAGCTTGGTTTCTGCCAGTTACATTGGCTACAGTGTATACCCCTTCTATTTAATATAAAATGAATAGCCAGAATTATGTATAGCAAAGCCAAGCTTTCTTTGAGGTAAGGCTCTGGGGCATTGTATAAGTCTAATGTTCTTCCATGAAGTTGGCCCACCCCACTGTGACTGAGAAATGAGATGATTTGAGGGCTATTAAATACTTACAGTTTTCATAGTGGATTAGAATAACATTACTTAGCACAGGTGTTTCTATAATTGGGATTTCCCAGGAAAATTCAGTACTGTATTCAGTAACACTCAGTAACACTCAGTTACATGAGCGAAGGCACTGTTGATTTGCTGGGCTGTGGCATGAATCAGGATAGAGGGGTCTGGCTTAGAGGCCTGTTGCTTCTCCTGTCAGAGAAAACATTTCCTGTTGGCCATTAGGATCAGATTACTGTGAACCTATTTACAAATTTTATTTCATTATTTATTTATTGCTGGCCAAATACTGGCAGGCCCCAGTTGGTGTCAGCTAGCTCTGGTTTTAGCTTTCATATAACTCAAAATAGTTCCCAAATGTCCTTTTTCTTAAACAATTGTTCTTTTGTAAAACATACTTAAATAACATTTATGTACCCAAGTAGCAGTGAAAAAAAATCTCCCTAGGGGCACTTCTCTGAGGAGGCCTTGTAAGATGCCTCCAAGCCTTGAAGGAACAACAAAGAACAACCTATGTAGGCTATTGCAGGAGTCAGCATGAGAGCTCTTTAAAACCTAGTATTCGATAGCAAAAATATCTGCAGGACAGCGAGATTCAGAAGACAGAAGGCAGATGGCACAATAACATATCGCTCAGTTTTTAACAGACCCTGGAAATCGGGCCACCCTAGACCTAGCTTAGATAACTGCGGTGTCTGGATGGTTCTCTTCTACCCTCAGTTCTTACCTGGAGACCTCTGCTTATGACCTTCATAAAGCTGTTTGCATCTCTAAGATTTCTGTGTCCCTTCCTGGAGATGGGAAGCAAAGCAACCTAAGACACTGGTAAGACATTGGTCCTTGAGCCAGGTCCTTGCAGAAGAGCTTAAGATCTCAAACTAGCCCCATCTTCTGCTTGGGTAGTTAGTGCCAAAAGTTCCGGAAAAGCAGTCCCTGTCTCTAACCTGTTCTCTAACCCCAATTTTATATCCTACCGAGAGAATGCACCGGGTAATGGCATTAGCTACTTTGCAGGTGCTGCCCTGCTCCAGGGGGTTTCTTCTTGGGGCGTTGCTTTTAAACTGTCACCGCTGCCTTGGCTGCCAGCGACATCTGCTAGGCGGCGAGGCTCTGAGCCCAGCGCACTCTTGCGCTCCCACCTCAAGGTGGCGACCGAAGCACGTAAACAAAGCTTGGCTGCGCCAGCGGTTGACACCCCGGGACTCTTCCACAAATTTCAGTTTCCCAGCTGCTCCCCAGAGGGCCGAATTGACTGTTAAAGGGACCCTTGTAGATGGGTCGTTTGGCTGGAATGTCAGCTGTGTGTGCGTGTGTGCACGTGTGTGCGTGTGTGTTTGTGTGTGTAGCTCGCGCAGTGCACTTGTGTGTCTGCTGAAGCAGGCAGAAGCGCTTCTGGGATGGAAACTCTAGCCCCAACCCGTTTGGGACGCTTGAGCCTTCCTGGCATCACCTGGGTCCTCAAGGCCCGCAGGCCATGCGGCCCAGGAGACTGGGGCTCGGGTAACCTGGGTCAGTGAGCAACCAGAAGGACAGAGGGTTTGGTCGCTGTTGCATACAGCAGATTTGCAGATCACTGTTCAGTGACAACTGCAGTTTATGAGTGGGTCCGGAAAATATACCTCTTCGCTGCGCTAGAGTCCTTGTCCAGGGTGCGCGCAAGCCGACCCAAGGGGTAGGGGTAGTTGTGAATGGGGAAGAGAGACACGGTCAGCGAAAGAATAAGCATGCAACAGTCATACAGTCTTACCTCTGAGATGAAGGACACGGTTCCTAGAACTGAGATCTGTATGGCCAATGCGCAGCCCAGCTATTTCTTCCGCAGGCACTTCCCGCCTAACACCGCCTTCTAACTTGGACATGGCTTGAGCTGCCCCCTCCTACTTTCTTCCCCTTCTTTTCCTTTCCAGACATCGCTTTAACTCAACCTAGGGCATATCCAGAAGTCAGTTCCGTATAGGGCTTCCATTAAGTCGTGGCGCGGGGCGTGGGGGGGGGGAGGGTCCGGTTTACAGTTTCTTGTAGGCAGATGGATGAAGTAGATGGTTACAGGACTTTGGAGGGGTACGTAGGAATGGCACGGGGTGTTGGTGGAAGCGAAAGACGGTTTCTTTTGGGTCTTCTGACTGCCGCAGGTAAGACTCTCAGATTTCAGCTGCCTTGCAGCAGAGTCGCAGTGGTGGGCTAGCAGAGTGAAGCTCCTCTATTGAGAGGTGGAGTGGGAGAGGGGAGTGGAGGAGGGTGGAGTGGGAAGAAATGGGCTCCGGACAGGCTCCCCTGACACGCGTTGTCTTGGTGTCAGTGCCGGGTGCTTAGCTGCTGTCTTTGGGAGCATTTGAACAAGGTAGACCCTCCAGTACCCTCCCCCACCTTTTAGACCATGTTTCAAAAGACCCGAGTAGCTCTAAAATAAGTTTTTTTAAAAAAATCCTTGTCTAACTTTCCGTTCGAGATGAAAAAAGGATTAAATAAATAAAACTTTATTTGACTGTGGAGTTAATCCAGAGACTCAGCGACATCGCTGGTCTTTGGCTTTATTCTAATTCTATGGTAGTAATTACCCTTCGTTTCTTTAAGTGCGATAGATTTATTGCCTTAGAGACTATGCACAGTTTGATTGAATTATTCATTTTTTTCTTTGGTGTAGACTGCATCTGGGGACTCTGATGTGACGTGTAGATTTTTTTTCAGGAACAAAGGGAATGTGGAAATGAAAGAGAGAGGGAGAGAGAGGCTGGCAGATGTAATGAGACGCGGTGAAGGTGTACGCAGACGGGCACTCCCACGCCTCCTCCCTTCGGCTCTCACTGCAGCCCTGGGTAACTCGCAGGCTAACACAAACAGCTTTTCTCCCGCAGCCTGCCCTCTGTCACTGTAAGTACATCACCCTTCTCTTATCAGCATGCAGATTCCAGCCACGCACTCCCTCGCCTTGGCTTTGCACCTTTGACAGCAAAAGCACACTGAGAAATTAACTTTCCAAAGCTAGAAAAGGCATGTCTATAAACTTACTTTTATTTAAATTTATGTTTCTTTGAAAACAGAAGTTTATGCATTTTTACCACTTTCCCTACCTTCTTTGTGAGGTGCTCTGCTGCTACTGTCACGATGGTTGTGTGCTTTTCTCCACTGGATGACTCGCAGACTCAAATGAAATTTAATGTTATTCTCCATCGGTTAAAGTCCAGGGGCAGTGCCTTGTCCTGTAAAATGACATCTTCGAGGATGAAAAATATTATTCACAGTTTGCTTTTGTTGCTGAAACAGGAGTTCCGATCTCTTTGAGGTACTGTCCCAAGGGCACTGTTATTTGGGAGTTGATGTTATCTGCTTCTCCCAAACTTAAACGAAGTGCCACGGGCTGCTGGAGCATCCGGGTGTTTGTTATCCCGCTTTAAGAAAACCAATGGCGAAAACTTTCTTCACTCTGTAATTAAAGTTTTTCAACTTCCTCCTCTTTGCCTTATACACTCTTTCACGTATTCTTCGTTCTGTTAAAAGTTTTCCTTGGCGTTTTGGAGTGAGTGACATATTTGTCCTGTTTACACAGTAGTTGTGAAGCCCTTCCTTCGAGAAGTTGGCCACCTTAAGATGAAGTCATGTAGGTTTAAGTGATCCACTCGACTGGTGTAACGGAGCCTTTCAAAGGGGGGAATTCGAGGTTTTAACGCTGTTATGTTTTTCTTTTCTTTTTCTTTTCTTTTCTTTCTTTTTTTTTTTTTTTTTGCGTGGGTGTTTTAAATACTGACTTCTGAAGCAGGATTAATTGCGTTGCCCTTCCCAAGTTCAGGGAGAAACTCTCTCCAGGAACCGCGCGCTTCTTGTCTCTGCCAGTTCGTGCCTCTTCTCTGGAGGTGCGAGGCCAAACTTAGCAAAGCCGAATTGCCTTTGGTTGGTCGAGGTGCCCAGGGACCCAAACACAGCAGGCGCCCAGGCAGCAACCGCAGCAGGCAGGTAAGTCAGCCTCACCCGCTGGCCCTTCTTCCCTCCCTCAGTAGCAGTTCACTGCCTGGGTTCTCGTTGAGCTGGCTTCGGGCCCCCAGGGGAAGTAAGCTAGTGTGTTTCAGGATCTGGATAGGACGTTGGGTGCCCTTCACAGACTTCTCTGAATCTGGTGGCAGTGCGGACCAGGTGAAAGCCCACCACATCAGCGGATGCCTGGTTCTCTGCCTCACCTTCTTGCATAGTACAGCTGGTACCCCAGGCTTTGTAGGAAACCCTTAGCAAGCACACGCCCCGACTCACCCCGAACCACACGTACAGTACAGTCTGGATTGTGACACCCGGACTTTCGGGGCACAGTATTGTCGCCTGTTCCAGTTGGTACTCCTTAGCCATCTACTTCATACTAGTTTATGAACTGAAATCTAAAGAGGGCTCCTGAGCTCCTTTTCAGAAAGCAGTAGGGCCTTGAATAGCAAGAATCTTGATAACATTTCTTTTTCCTTCTTGCCTCCCGCCAGCCCAGCGGCCTGCTTTCTGGTCCGCTGGGTCTGCCTGCCTCTCAAAGCCCAGAGTACTCTGTGATTTAAAAAAGCCTGGTGCGCTGGTGTTGGGAAAGCCAAACCTGTCTCAGCATTTTAGAGGAACTCAGTGGCTCCCATGTTGGTTTATGCGAAGACCCATCTGTTTGAGTGACTCTTCTCTGTGAATTGGTCTTTAAGACCTAACTTGGCTCTTATTCTCTTTGTAGGTTTTTAGGACAGGTCTTTTGGAAAGACCCCCTCCCCCCACCCAGTTGGAATTCTAAGGAAAGCAGCTAGCTGAAGGGTTCGAGGCTCAGGAATTTAGAGGTGGGCCAGGTGGAGCTTAGCTCAGACACAAATGGAAGAGCTTCCTAGGTTGGAGGTGCAGATTTGGGCTTTCCTCCAGCATGTCAGATATAAGGATGGCCCAGCATTTTGTGAAACCCTGCCAAGAATCTGGCCTGCTAGGTGCTGGAGATTACTCTTCATGGGTCTCCAGTTCCAGTGCTCAGAGGCATTTGTGAGCAATGGAAATCTCAAAATTTCTTGCCTAGGACTATTTTCCTCCCAACCAACCTTCAAGTCATTTTAACATACAGTCCCTAAACTCCAAACCCTCAAACATTGTCTTTCCCATAGAGCAGAAACAGCTGGTCATGCTAGGTGTGATCTGTGCCTTTATCCTACCCTTCCTCTCTTATCTGGATTCCATGTGGAAGCCTAACATGAGTGTACATTAGGGAGCCAGCTTCTTCCCTTGCTTAGTAAACAAAGATGAGGCTTTCTCCCTTCCTCCTCATTTCTGCTCCTTCTCCAATTTATTTCAGTGTTTCTCTTTAGGAGGCACCTCAAAGGAGCCCTCTTCTGTCGGTTTCTACAGTCTCTGCAGTTAGATTTGTTCATTAGAGCCTCTCTTGTAGTTTTTATTCCTAATGTGGGTCTCCACTGACCTCAGCTTTCCCCCCCACCTGGTTTGAGGCAAGCCAACCTTTTGCACACTGCCTCTTGTCAGCTCCAGGATGAGGTCACAGGTAGTTTTCCCACTTACCTCTTTTCCATCTCAAAGATGGACACCAACGATGTTCCATCCTTTTCTGGACCTCCAGCTGTCTCTGCCTTGAGATAAAGTTCCAGGTCTCTACTCATTTAGGCCATTCTGTATTCTTCACACCATTACCCTACCCTACACATGGCTCAAAAGGGATCTTGAACATGTGGAGGGTTTTTATTGGGGAGAGGTGCCTTTTATTAGAGAATTGTCTATATCTGTTTGTGCAACGTTATATGCTATTCTGCTTGACTTGAAATGCTCCATCTTCTCCAGGCTCCAGCTCAGTCACAGGAGACTGTTCCTTCAAGTCTGTCTTTGCAAGGGTGAGATAATGAACAGGTGTCACCCCATCAGTTTCATGGAACAAAGCGCATACATCCATAGGATAGATGTTTGATCATTTTATTTATTGTTATATAGGTATAAAGCTGTCTGTGGTGTTTATACATATCTTTTTATAGAAAAATTATTCTTTGAACTCCATCAATTATGTGGCCTCTAGTACAAGCCTACCCACACAGAGATTTGTATGCTAATTTCTTTTTCTTTCAAATTCTCCTCTCATATTCTTTAAGTTTTTCTTCCCATTTACCTAGGTTCTACTAATTAAAGGTTTCATGATCTCTGCTTTCTGAATCCTTTTCTCTCCATTCTGCTGTCTAGTTCATAATCACAGTATTTTTTAGCCTCTAGCCACATAACTAACTTCTCCGGAACTCAAGTGGTTCTCCTCACTTTCCTCCCATTTGACTTTCTTACTTCTCCTTTGCTCCTCTTTTTTCTCCCGAAAGCTGCCTACGTTCTCCCGCTTTACTTTACCCCTTTCTTGGTTTCTTCACTATCAGCCACAGCTCCCCGCCTTGCTCCCTCGGCCCTTCCTTTCTAGCCTGCCTCTGCTCCACCACCTAGTTCTTGTCCCTTGTCCCCTCTCGCCCGCAATCACCCTCTTCGTTCCCCGGCGCGTCCAGTTCCAGTCCCTGCTCCGCGCGCCGGTCTCTCTGCCCTGCTCTCTCTCTCTCGGAGGCTTGCTCTTGCCTCTGCCTCCTGCTCTCCCCTCCTTCCTCCCCAGCACTTCCCCCTCCCTCCCAGCCGCCCCGCCTGGCTTGCTGCCTCCTTCGCCTCTTGTCTCATCTTGCCTGTGTTGTCTGGGAGGGGAGACCAGCCTCCTCTCCCTCGCTCAGATCAATGCCCTGGCCACTCACTTTCTGATGTTGCACGACGGGAAATGCTTTGAATACTTACGACATGGCCGCTCACACTGATTGCCAAGATTGACAGCACTAACCATCGCCTTCACTTGTTTCAAGGGGGGAAGCCCCTGTCACCCGGCTCCGCGTGCACCTCCTGGCACCCCGGCAGCAAACTTGTGCGCTCAGTGCTCCCCCCCTGGCCCGGGGCAGGACACCCCCGCAGACTTGAGTTAACGGGCGGCGGGCCGGGGCAGCAGCGCTGGGGACCTGCTCCCTTACTCCCCAGGCTCAGCTAATTGATTTAGCACCGACTCCCCCTTTCTTTAATTTTTAAAATTTGTATCTTTCCCCTTTTCTTTAATGCCTTTTACTCCCGCGGCGCAGCGCACAAGGAGCCCTCCCGTGAGGTACCATCCTGGAGCCCGCCCAGGTAACCGGGACGGAGCGAGCGACTTAAGAGAGCGAGGGAGGCAGTGAGAGAGAGCGACAGTGAGGGCTACCTGTGGGGCGCCGGAGGGGGCAGGGGACCGGAGCCCCCAGCGCCGCCCACCCCTGCTTTTTCCGGCACCTCTGGGGTTAGTTTCTCCGAGCGAGCGGGGACGGCGGCTGGGGTGGGACAGCGGAGGGACGCGAGGCAGGCGAGCGCAGCCCTTGGCAGAGCCTCCGCTTGCCCGGAGGGGACTGGGAGGAGGGCGCTCGCGGGCGGGCGGGCGGGCGGGCGGGCGGGCGGGCTGGGGCAGAGAAAGGGGCCAGGCGCTGCTCGCCTGCGGTGGACACGCCGATCCTCAGGATGCCTGCCTCTCACGGAGAGACGGTGACAGATCTGCAAGGCGGGTTTCTGGTTTTCTTGCCCCCTCTCCCCCAAATCACTCCGAGAAAACACATGTTGTAGCCTCAGATAACCGTGCGTAGGACACCGAGGCAGAAGGGCAGGGAGAGACAGCCAAAGCTACTTTTGACAGCCGAACTGTTATCGCCATCGCAAGTATTCGTCCGGAAACCTGTCTGCCCTCTTGGCCCACCTAATTCTTCCACCTTGGCTTCCCCAAGTAGATACTCTAATTTGTAAAGGTGGGAATGAAATGAAAAAGAAGTCAGGTGGCTTAGAGAATGAATTGTTAAGTCTCCGAAAAGTTGGAGGTAGGTATTTCATGGAAGTTCGCACAAGTGTGGGATGGAAGGAGGACTTGGTGTGCCTGCTGTGTTGTGTTTAGTTCTCTCTCTCTCCTCCCCTCCCTCCCCTCCCTCCCCTCCTTCCTCCCCTCCTCCTCTCTCCTTCCCCCTCCTCCGCTCCCTTTTCTTTCTTCGTATCCCTGCTCTCTTACGCTCTCCCTCTCTCTCTCTCTCCTTCGGTTTAGGTTCAAATGGGGCTCTTGGGTGGTAATGCCCTTTGTGCCCACAAGAGGGCAACATCTTGAGGGCTTTGTGAAAACTGGATTTCTCATCGCGGCGTGCTTCTTGTTTGGGTTTTGAGAAAGTTTTAACGAAACTTTCAAAGTCATATCTCATCTTATTCATAATATTAAAAAATAAAGTCATAAAAAGAAAGAAGAAACGAGAGAGAGAGAGAGAGAGAGAGAGAGAGAGAGAGAGAGAGAGAGAGAGAGAGAGAGAGAGAGAGAGAGAGAGAGAGAGAGAGAGAGAGAGAAACAGTCAGCTTGCCAGGGGAGTTAGAGCCACAGGAGACAGGGGAGGGCTGTTGTAATTGTGGGTTTGGCCGACTGACGACTGGAGTGCCCTCCTCGGCAGTCTCAGTTGTAGCCGGAGGTCATGTAAATCGACCTTAAAAGAATGCATAAGCCATAAATTAAACCCTCACCCAAGGGCTAATCCATAAGTAGACAATATCCAACCTGGACAAACGGGCTTCTTTTAGAGCCGACCTAAACCGCACCCCCAAACAGAGACTAAACACGAAGTTTTCTTAGCGAATGAATATTTTGTTTTCTTGAAAAGTGTCAGGGTGATTCGGCGTGTGACTGCGCTGCCGCTGCGGCAGTTTTAAGAGGCGTCAGTGTCAGCCAGACCGGGGGCACAGCGGCCGGGAGGTCCCGCTGGGCTCCTGACCCCCCATTTCGGTTTGGGACGGTTGGTTAGTTGTGGGGTTGATGCTGGCCTAGGCGGGCGGGACTCCAGGATCTCCCCAGCGCTCCGAGCCAGGGTGAAGTTTATCGGGAGGAGCGGCTAAGAAAAACCCGGGTGGCCAGAAGCCGCGTGCTCCCTTCTAGCCCTCGCCCACCGTGGCTGCCCACGACTTTCCCAGGACGCTCGAATTCCAGTTCCCCTCGCTCCCTCTATTATTGCACTTTACTTTTTATGATCTTCTCAGCAATAAACAAACCGAACTCCAAGGCAGTCAGCGACCCAACGGTGGTCCTCTTTGCTCAGCACGCAGGCTGTGCAGGCTGGACCGCTGGCGGCGTGGGCGAGGGGCGGCCCCGTAAGGCTCGCGCAGGTTCGGCCTCCGGGTCCTGGGTGCTTCCGCGGGTGCCCGCGGCTCGGAGCCTGGCCCACAACCTTCGTCTTTCTAGGCTCTCTGCCCGGCCTGCTGCTCGCTACCGGCTGCCCTATCTGCTGCGGGCCGAGGTCCGCACGCTGGGAGGCGGTGCTGCGGAGGCCCCCCTGCTCCCGGGGAGCTGCTTTTGGATTTCTCCCTTAAAGGGCAGTGCGTAGAGGCCCCAGGCTTGTGCAAAGGCTGCTGGGGTTGAACTGCCGCAAAGGAACGGCCGCGCTCTGCGGAGGACAGATTAACTCGGGGTCCGCGCAGCTTTAAGATAAAAAGAATTGGTGTGTTCGGACAGATAAAAGGTGGTCGTTGCCGGCGTATTTTGAGTTTTACTTAAGCTAGTGTGATTCTGACCAAGTTTGAATATGCTTGTTTGTGTGGATGACCAGTTACTGATTGCCGCTCCTATTTTTTTTTTTTTTGGGGGGGGTTCTAAAATAAGCCATCTACTACTGGGCTGGCAGTTAGCAAGATGGACTGTTGTGAGCTGCTTCTGTGTGTCGTCTCCACACTTGAAGTTTCAGTCTCAGGATAACCCGAAGCTGTCCCGGCAGCACACTGGATTGGGCTCTTAGTCTCACTGTTGAAGGAGTAGGGTGACTCCTCTGTCCTGGACGCTGGGCTCCAGCGCGCACTCCAGTGGCTTGGATTTTGGCCCTGGAGGAACGGCCCAGCCAGAAACCCAGTGGAGAGAGTGCCCCTTTCCCCGCCCACCAGGGTCTCTTCTCTTCTTTCCTTTGTAGTCACGCGTCCGGGTTTTCCCCCTGGTCCCGAGAACAGACACAGCCCCGCCCAGTCTATTTCTAGAAGGTGGGTTTGGTGAATAAAAAGGTCAAGTGGTTAGGTTCCCGAGCTGGGCCACAGTGAGGGGGGACAGGACGGACACCTGACAAGGCCCGCCCCGCCTGTCCCCCCAAACCCTGGCGGGCCTGCCTGCTAGCGACTGATCTTCCTAGGCCACATTCTTGTGCTAAGTGGGAGAGGCCATAGGAAAGGCAACCCTGCACCGGCCCAGAGCAGGCGAAGCTGATCCTGAGATGGCATTTTGTTTAGAACAGTTGCTGGGGTGGACGCTTCCTCATAAGGTAAGGTGTCAACTGGACAGTCGGCTGCCCAAATGCCACATGTATAATTAGCTTGCGCACTCAGCACCTCATCCCCAAGGCTCATAGGCACGGGCCTGGCTGACTCGAGCAGCTCAGTTCGGTTCTGGTTACAGCATTCCCTAGGGGTAACCGAACTGGCCAAGATAGCCTGGAGAGGCCCTGGCAGGGAAGACTGACCATGAAGCTCCGTCTTTTGATTTTTGCCTTTTCTGCTTTTACAAATTTTCTTAGTTTTCGGCTGAGGGGGAGGTACTCAATATGGACAGTTGCAGGTTGCAGGCTAGATGGGGAGGAGAGAGCGCAGAGAGAATCTGGTACCCTTCCT